>CM064965.1:5141409-5329409 GCA_032847665.1 Solanum chilense
GAAAAATATGTAGGTATATGGGGCATAGGTTTTAGGAACAGACTTGCTGGTGCAAGAAACTAGCTAGGCTGGTCTTATCAGAAGCAGGCTGCAAGAAATTCAAGAAAAATACGAGAAAATCACATTGAATCGCTTTGATATAATTTTCCCTAGTATCAACGAGATTCAACAATTTATATATATGTAATAACTAAAAACTCATTTTCCCTAATTCAAATAGGATTCAGTTGAACCCCTTAGCTCTTGTCGCGTCTTATATATGTAAGTGCATCACAGCTATATGGGGCAGAAATTCAGCATGAGAATCTTGCCGGTGTAAAAAACAAATAGGGTGGTATCATATGAAAGTATTTGTGTGTAACATTGATCTAGACTTGGACGCCAATTGTCCAGCTTCACCATACTTGAATGTCTTAAGTTGTAAGGACTGCTTTTTGTTGCACACAAATTCACTAAATTAATACCATACTGGACGTGTTGAAAGGTGCAAAATGATTTTAAACTGCCATAGATAGTTAATTAGTTCAGGTTAGCGTGATATGCAAACTAGAACAAATGACGACACTTTTGAGTAATATGAGAGAACTCAAAAGATACTTTTGAAAAATTTACTAGCCTAATTAAGTGAGAGTGGCACTAGGAAATCAAAAAGCCACACGAAAGCAAAAACAACCCTACATATAACATAGAAATGTCGACATGGACAAAGGAAGAGGAAAATGAAGAATATGACCAAGGATATGCTGTAAAAGAGTCAAAGTGACACACTTCGCAGTCACAAAAAACACCTAATATACTGATACTAGCATTCAGAAACCGAAAAGCCACAAAATGACATGGTACAAGGGATACGAATGCTCCCCATTTTCTGACCCTAGAAAAAGCAAAAGACACAAAAATGGCAGGATATGCTGATTCTCCGTGGGTTTATACCGTTTCTTAAACTGAGAAGGAATGATCTATATAAGCTTGGAAGGCTCTCTGCTGTGATGAAACAGAAGCAGAAAACGAGAAAAAAAGGAAGTTGGTGAATAAAAATATATTCTTGAATTTATAAGGGAGACAGTAGTAGGGCTACTCTCTATTGGCATGCAGTGATATATTTAAACTGACGTGCCAAAGGAGAGCTGCCCTGTTACTGTCTCTGCTTAATGTATTTCTGATGCAATACCTACTGTATCCGCCTCCGGTAAGTCACTATGTTCTTCTATAACAAGAATGAACAGTGATAGGGATGCTCTCTAATGGCATCCGGTTATTTATTCATCACATATTTCAGATGAAATGCCAAAGGAGAGTTGTGTGGTTACTGTTTCTGCTTAATGTCATAACTCTGATGCAAAAGTTGTTTACACACTCTGTCCGCCGCAGCCAAGTTAAATACAATGTGATATATACTGATATAGCTTATAAACACCATAAATGGAGTCATGTCGCTAGAGGCACCTAATTGCAACGATGAACATGCATGAAAAAACACAAATTTAACTTTTAAAAAAATATAATTAAACCTGCAAAATGAGCATAGTCAGAAATCTCTCCAAAAGAAACATCATTATTGAACCTAGGGGAGATTTGATTATTTTGATGGAGGAGACATGTGATATTTCTATTGCTTCTGAGTAAATTCATGTTCTGAATGATCAACAAATTGGGATGTGGAAGCTAAGAGTATTGGAGTAAAATTATAAACATGAACTCAAAAGACAGGATCTTTTGGTCTTAATGAAATTGAAGAAAGAGGAAAATGGATGAACTTATTAACACTTCTTAAAAGTGTGTCCTAACTTCTTGCAATTTTTGCAAGAGACAAAAGGACATGCTTCGTTTCCTTAAATTAGACTCTTTGAGTTAAACTTCTCTCGGCACCAGAAAGGAGCAGTCGGGAAAGAAAATGAGGCTGATTTAGTGGAGAAGCCTGAATAATGTGAGTTCTCTCACTATTTCTCGTCATGTTTTAACACTGAGTAAGATCTACTAATAGAGGGAAGGAGAGATATCATAAGTATATTGCTCATAAATGTGGAGTAGAAATTATTCAACCAATTTAGGAACCGAAACAATTTCAGTTCACCTACAAACTTGGGCAAGGGGCCACAAGAGCATATGACCCCTCATCTCATCCCAAAGGCTTCACAGTCTAGTGAAATATGAGGCAATGTTTGAAGTTCTCTGGGAAATGGAACAATGTCATTTGAAATTGGATGAACTTAGACCTATTTGATCACCCAAAATCTCTCATTAATGTTCAAAAAAGTTTCCCTATTAGTCTCATTTACCCTGAAACACTAGTAGGAATGTTCCTAGATAAGGAGTAAGTGATCCAAGCAATCATCATATCGTTGAATCTTGTCCAAGTAAGGGTAAACAAAGAGAATGATTAATGTACTTACACATAAAATGGCTAAGAATAAAACTACAAGTCTAATGTTACAACAGTAAAATGGTATTTGAGCTGCAGCTGAACCACTTGGCCTTTTCCGAATTAATGTTGAGCTGCCCAATATCATTGATTAACAGAGCTAGAGTCTTCTGGAGAAGACATTATTTCAAACCAATAGTATAAGCTTAACTAATTCAAACTCCAGAATAATTCCCTGAGTTTGAAATGTATACATTTTAAACTTCCGAAAATCTTCAAGTACCTTTGAATCTCATCCATCCTGTAACCTGAATTTCCAAAGTGTTAATTTCTTAGCTTTGGGAATCTTTTCAACCATCCAAGCAGCTTGTCTGATATTAACAATTGAGTAGAATTCTAGTTCATAAGAATTATGTATTAATCTTCAGTTAACAAAATAATATGAGGATTAAAAAAATAGAATGTTATATCATTGATAACGGTATAACTGCTCTTTAAATTTTGAATGTACATTTGAATATTCACATTCAAATGAATTGGTGGGTTCACAACAAAGTAAACAAGACTTAATATTTGGAATAACATGAGAACACAACAATTCACTTTGAAAAGTAGAAAAATAGCTTCAAGACATTACATTGTATTAAGAGTGCCCGAATGGCATGTAGATTAAGCCGAGACAGTAACAGGGCAGCTCTCCTTTGGCGTGTCAGCTGAAATATACAATTGCATGCCAATAGAGAGTAGCCCTATCACTGTTTCCCTTATAAATTCAAGAACATATTTTTTCATTCATCAACTCTCGTTTTTTTCTTTCTCTGGTTCATCAAAGCAGAGCCTTCCATGCTTTTATAGGCATTCCTTCTTAGCTTAAGAGACGGTATAAAGTATAAACCCTTGGAGAGAATCAGCATAATGCTATGTGATTTTTGGTTCTAGTTGTGGTCTGCGGATATCTTCTTTGTATTATGAGATTGTTGGTTCTAGTTGTGGTCTGCGGATATCTTCTTTGTATTATGAGATTGCTTTTTCTAGGGTAAAAAAATGTGTAACTTTCTTATCCCTTACAATTTCATTTCCTGAAAGCAACTCCTTTGAAAATATTTTCATCAGATTATTCCCTCCGGAAAAAGTTGATTTTATGCCTTCGAAGTGTATGCCCTTTGCACTGAAGGAGTGAAATACAGCATATCCTTTTATCATATTCCTTATTTTTTCTGTTCATCTTTTCTATTCTACGTTTCTATGTTACATTTTCTATTTGGTTTTGATTTATTAGGATTCCAGCGCTTTTAGAGGCTATATGAAATGAGGAGTACTGCTTCCTTTGCCTGACAATTAGACATAATAAAAGTTCAAATAAGGTGCTTGTTGTGTTCACTCGTAATAAAAGTTCCAAATATATCATCAGTTGTGCCTGTTTAGTCTGCAGCAGCGTATATCAACACAGTCCAGTACTGGATGCTATATAAGAAAAAGCACAAATTGAAAAAATATGTAGGCATATGGGGCATAGGTTTGAGGAACAGACTTGCTGGTGCAAGAAACTAGCTAGGCTGGTGTTATCAGAAGCAGGCTGCAAGAAATTCAAGAAAATACTAGAAAATTTCATTGAGTCGCTTTGATATCGCACTATAATTTTCCCTAGTATCAACAAGATTCAACAATTTATATATATATGTAATAACTAAAAACTCATTTTCCCTAATTCAAATAGGATTCAATTGAGCTCTTGTCGCGTCTTATATATGTAAGTGCAACACAGCTATATGGGGGCAGAATTCAGCATGAGAATTTTGCCGGTGTAAAAAACAAACTAGGGTGGTATCATATGAAAGTATTTGTGTGTAACATTGATCTAGACTTGGACGCCAATTGTCCAGCTTCACCATACTTGAATGTCTTAAGTTGTAAGTGTTGGGAAAACGCGGACAAGCACAAACGTATATATGGTAAAAGTAATGGAAATAAAATGAGAAAATAACGACACCAAGAGTTTTACGTGGAAACCCTTCTGAATAAGGGAAAAAACCACGGGCCAAGAGGAGCAACTGATATTACTATAGTAAGGAATTTTACACTGTGCAGTCACGAATACAACACTCAAAGTGACTACTACACACTCAAAAGGAACAACACTCTTTTGGTTTCCGTCTTACTAAAATATCGCTCACACTCTATTTTTCTTCACAGACTATTTTCTTATATAGTCTATGGAATACCTCACTTTGCTCTCAAAATAGTTTTTCTCTCTAACTTGGTGTGTTCTACAAATGAGCAAGAATGCTCTATTTATAGAAGGATAAAACCATGCCTATGTCACTAATGACATATGTAAACATAGCAAAGTCAAGAATGGTTGCAAATCTTACCAATTTGCCAACTACCAAATCTTTTCTTTTCAACTCCAATTACTATTCCTTTTTAACAATTGCTTGTACCAATTGAATAGCTAAAGTTGACTAAAACAATGGGATGGATTCAACAAATCTCCCCCTCCAGTCCCATTTACTGGAAGAAGGTATCTTCAACTTCTTTAGAGAGAGCTCATACCCACAAGTTCTTTGCATAACTCGAACTTGTCTTTCGGTATCATCTTGGTCAGCATATCTGCAGGATTTTCACTTGTGTGAATCTTTTTGACGTGAAATGATTCATTCTCCACTTTCTCACGAATCCAATGATATCTGACGTCAATGTGTTTTGTTCTTGCATGGTACATGGAGTTCTTGCTCAAGTCTATTGCACTCTGGCTGTCACAATAGACAATATACTCCATCTGATTCAAACCAAGCTCTTGAAGAAATCGCTTTAGCCATATCATCTCCTTGCCGGCTTCAGTAGCCGCAATATACTCAGCTTTAGTTGTAGATAGTGCAACACACTTCTGCAACTTTGACTGCCATGATATAGCTCCCCCTGAAAAAGTAAACAAATATCCAGTAGTGGATTTTCTGTTATCAAGGTCACCTGCCATATCAGAATCTGTATAGCCTTTCAAGATTGGATTTGATGCTCCAAAACACAAGCATTCATCCGAGCTTCCTCTAAGATACCTGAGTATCCATTTCACAGCTTCCCAATGCTCTTTTCCCGGATTTTCAAGAAATCTACTGACAACACCAACTGCGTGAGCAATATCAGGTCTAGTGCACACCATTGCATACATTAGACTTCCGACGACGGAGGAATATGGAACTTTGGCCATGTTCTCTTTTTCCTCCCTAGCTGTAGGACACATCTTCTTGCTCAACTTCATATGACCAGCAAGAGGTATACTCACAGGCTTCGCATTCTTCATATTGAAGCGCTCCAGTACGCGTTCAATGTACTTCTTCTGGGACAAATAAATCTTCCTTTCATCTCTAAGACGAGTAATTCTCATGCCCAAAATTTGTTTGGCATGACCCAAGTCTTTCATAGAAAAAGACTTACACAACTCTTTCTTCAGCTCGTCAATCTTGGAAGTATTCTTGCCCACAATCAACATATCATCCACATACAACAAAAGGATGATGAAATCATTGTTAGAAAATTTTTGTACAAATACGCAATGATCTGAAGAAGTCTTCTTATAGCCTTGCTCCCCTATGACAGATTCAAACTTTTTGTACCACTGTCTGGGAGCTTGTTTTAGGCCATAGAGACTCTTTTTGAGTTTGCATACAAAATTTTCCTTACCATCTACTTTGAAGCCCTCAGGTTGTTCCATATAAATCTCTTCTTCTAGGTCACCGTGAAGGAAAGCCGTCTTCACATCCATCTGCTCAATCTCTAAATTAAGACTAGCAGCCAAACCTAGAACTGTGCAAATCGAGGACATTTTCACAACAGGAGAAAATATTTAGTCAAAGTCAATACCTTTCCTTTGACTGAATCCCTTAACAACCAATCTAGCTTTGTACCTGGGCTTCAAGTTGTGTTCTTCAACTTTAAGTTTGAACACCCACTTGTTCTTCAAAGCTCTCATGCCCTTGGGCAATTTTACCAACTCATAAGTGTGGTTCTCATGCAAAGACTTCATCTCGTCTTGCATGGCTTCAATTCATTGATTCTTGTGCTCATCTTCCATGGCCTCCTCATAACATTCAGGTTCTCCCCCGTCAGTGAGTAACACATACTCATTGGGTGAATAACGGGAGGAAGGAAACCGCTGTCTTGTAGACCTCCGAAGCAGAATATTTGATTCGTCCACAACTTCATGAGCAACAGGATTATCAATAACAATATCATTGTTATTATCAACATCAACATGTTGATTCAATACATGATTTTGGGCATCACCATGATTATCAAACCTAACAACATCATGCACACTTGTGTGAGGAACTTCATCATGATGAACTATACCATCAAAACTTGAAGATTCTACCTTCTCCGCTTTGTCAATATCTTCAATTGTTTGATTCTCCATGAAAATAATATCACGGCTTCTCACAAGTTTCTTTTCAATTGGATCATATAGCCTGTAACCAAATTCATCTAGGCCATATCCAATGAAGATGCATTGCCTTGTCTTGGCATCTAATTTTGACCTCTCATCTTTTGGCACATGTACAAAAGCTTTGCAACCAAATATTCTCAAATGGTCATAGGAAACATCCTTTCCATACCAAACACTATTTGGTACATCACTTTGCAAAGCAATAGCAGGAGATAGATTAATAACATGTGCAGCGGTCAATAAAGCCTCACCCCAAAATGAGTTTGGCAACTTTGCTTCAGAAAGCAATCATCTAACTCTTTCCATCAAGGTCATGTTCATCCTCTCAGCCAAACCATTAAGCTGAGGAGTCTTGGGAGGAGTCTTCTGGTGTCTAATACCTTGATGCTTGCAGTATTCGTCAAATGGTCCACAATATTCACCACCATTATCAGTACGAATACATTTCAATTTCTTTCCAGGTTCTCTTTCAACTGAAGCCTGAAACTGCTTAAAGACACCTAACACTTGGTCTTTAGTCTTCAAGACATAGATCCAAAGTTTTCTCGAGCAATCATCAATGAAAGTGACAAAGTAAAGTGCACCACCCAATGTCTTTGTCTTCATTGGACCACATAAATCAGAGTGCACTAACTCAAGCAACTCTGTCTTTCTCGAAGGAGGGTAGGACTTAAAGGAAACTCTATTTTGTTTACCAGTCAAGCAGTGCTCACATTTTTCTAATTTAGCACTTTGGAAATTTGACAATAATTTCTTCTTGGCTAGAACATTAAGTCCTTTCTCGCTAATGTGGCTAAGCCTCTTGTGTCATAATGTTGAAGAGCTATCGCTCTCAACCGCATTCACCATATCAACACAAGCAGAGGCCGTAGTCCACTATAGACCACAACGTTTGTTACCACGAGCCACAACCAAGGAACCCTTAATGAGCTTCCATTTTCCATCACCGTTGGTACTAACATAGCCTTCATCATCTAAAACACCAACAGAAATTAGGTGCAGACGAACATCAGGAGCATGTTTCACATTGTTCAAAACTAGTTTAGTTCCAACACTAGTTTCCAAACAAATTGTACCAATACCAACCACCCTAGAAACAGTCTCATTACCCATACTCAAGGTTCCAAAATCACCATGAGTGTAGGAAGAGAAAAAATCCTTCCTTGATTGTCACATGAGATGCGGCACCAGTATCCACAACCCAGCTTGACTCATCACAAGCAATATTTATCATGTTTGCATCAAGAACGGTAACAAGATCTTCGGTGGTGACGGTGGCTAGGCAATTTTCATTGCCATCTTGTTTAGTTTCCTCTTTGTTATTGTTCTCCCTCTTCAACTTCCTGCAGAACTTCTTTGTGTGCCCTTTCATGCCACAATGATAGCACTCAATATCCTTAAGTCTGCCTTTGGATTTGCTCCTATTTTGTTCTCTATGCTGAGAACCACGAGTTTTATTTCTCCCTCTGGGGCCAGTTATCAGGACATCCGACGAAGAGAAACCTTGAGTTTTTCTTCTCATCTCTTCGTTCAAGACACTACTCTTGGCGGAATCCATAGAGATCACACCATCCAGAGCAGAATTTGATAATGACGTTTTAAATGTTTCCCATGAATCTGGTAGGGAACCAAGTAGAAGCAAGCCTTGAATTTCTTCATCAAATTTGATGCCCATAGCAGATAATTGGTTCATAATCCCCTGAAAATTATTCAGATGGTCTGTCATCGGAGAACCATAATGATACTTCAAACTCAACATCTGCTTTATTAAGAACATTTTGTTGTTGCCAGTCTTTCGAGCATACAAACTTTCAAGATGCTCCCAAAGGGTTCGAGCATGTGTTTCCCCAGAAATATGGTTCAACACATTATCGTCGACCCATTGCCAAATGAATCCACAAACCTGTCTATGCAACAGATTCCACTCTTCATCTGTCATATTATCAGGCTTTACAGTGGTAAATACTGGTTTATAAAAATTCTTGACATAAAGCAGATCTTCCATTTTCCCCTTCCAAATGACATAATTAACACCATTCAAAGTAACCATTCTACTTGTGTTGGCTTCCATTGTTTTCCCCAAAAAAAATATAGTTATCGCAAATCAAAGTAAATCTTTTCTGATGTGGAAGTTCAGACTGTGCTGCAACCACAGAGCATACTCAGATAAAACCTTGGCTCTGATACCAGTTTGTTGGGAAAACGCGGACAAACACAAAAGTATATATGGTAAAAGTAATGGAAATAAAATAGGGAAATAACGACACCAAAAATTTTACGTGGAAACCCTTCTGAATAAGGGAAAAAACCACGAGCCAAGAGGAGCAACTGATATTACTATAGTAAGGAATTTTACACTGTGTAGTCACGAATACAACA
Organism: Solanum chilense; assembly: GCA_032847665.1. Classification (NCBI taxonomy): domain Eukaryota; kingdom Viridiplantae; phylum Streptophyta; class Magnoliopsida; order Solanales; family Solanaceae; genus Solanum; species Solanum chilense. Next base: position 5,150,595 of record CM064965.1, read on the forward strand.
CTCAAAGTGACTACTACACACTCAAAAGGAACAACACTCTTTTGGTTTCCGTCTTACTAAAATATCGCTCACACTCTATTTTTCTTCACAGACTATTTTCTTATATAGTCTATGGAATACCTCACTTTGCTCTCAAAATGGTTTTTCTCTCTAACTTGGTGTGTTCTACAAATGAGCAAGAATGCTCTATTTATAGAAGGATAAAACCATGCCTATGTCACTAATGACATATGTAAACATAGCAAAGTCAAGAATGGTTGCAAATCTTACCAATTTGCCAACTACCAAATCTTTTCTTTTCAACTTCAATTACTATTCCTTTTTAACAATTGCTTGTACCAATTGAATAGCTAAAGTTGACTAAAACAATGAGATGGATTCAACAGTAAGAACTGCTTTTTGTTGCACACAAATTCACTAAATTAATACCATACTGGACGTGTTGAACGGTGCAAAATGATTTTAAACTGCCACAGACAGTTAGTTAGTTCAGGTTAGCGTGATATGCAAACTGGAACAAATGACAACACTTTTGAGTAATATGAGAGAACTCAAAAGACACTTTTGAAAAATTTACTAGCATAATCAAGTGAGAGTGGCACTAGGAAATCAAAAAGCCATACGAAAGCAAAAACAACCCTACATATAACATAGAAATGTCGACATGGACAAAGGAAGAGGAGAATCAGGAATATGACCAAGGATATGCTGTAAAAGAGTCAAAGTGACACACTTTGCAGTCACAGAAAACACCTGATATACTGATACTAGCATTCAGAAACCGAAAAGCCACAAAATGAAATGGTACAAGGGATGCGAATGCTCCCCATTTTCTGACCCTAGAAAAAGCAAAAAGACACAAAAATGGCAGGATATGCTGATTCTCCATGGGTTTATACCCTTTTAGAAACTGAGTAGGAATGATCTATATAAGCTTGGAAGGCTCTGCTGTGATGAAACAGAAGCAGAAAAATGAGAAAAAAAGAAAGTTGGTGAATAAAAATATATTCTTGAATTTATAAGGGAAACAGTAGTAGGGCTACTCTCTATTGGCATGCAGTGATATATTTAAACTGACATGCCAAAGGAGAGCTGCCCTGTTACTGTCTCTGCTTAGTGTATTTCTGATGCAATACCTACTGTATCCGCCTCCGGTAAGTCACTGTATTCTTCTATAACAAGAATGAACAGTGATAGGGATACTCTCTAATGGCATCCGGTTATTTATTAATCACATATTTCAGATGAAATGCCAAAGGAGAGTTGTGCGGTTACTGTTTCTGCTTAATGTCATAACTCTGATGCAAAAGTTGTTTACGCACTCTATCCGCCGCAGCTGAGTTAAATACAATGTGATATTTACTGATATAGCTTATAAACACCATAAATGGAGTCATGTCGCTAGCGGCGCCTAATTGCAACGATGAACATGCATGAAAAAACACAAATTTAACTATAAAAAAAGTATAATTAAACCTGCAAAATGAGCACAGTCAGAAATCTCTCCAAAAGAAACATCATTATTGAACCTAGGAGTGATTTGATTATTTGGATGGAGGAGACATGAGATATTTCTATTGCTTCTGAGTAAATTCATGTGCTGAATGATCAACAAATTGGGATGTGGAAGCTAAGAGTATTGGAGTAAAATTATAAACATGGACTCAAAAGACAGGATCTTTTGGTCTTAATGAATTGAAGACAGAGGAAAATGGATGAACTTATTAACACTTCTTAAAAGTGTGTCCTAACTTCTTGCAATTTTTGCAAGAGACAAAAGGACATGCTTCGTTTCCTTAAATTAGACTGTTTGAGTTAAACTTCTCTCGGCACCAGAAGGAGCAGTCGAGAAAGAAAATGAGGCTGATTTAGTGGAGAAGCCTGAAAAATGTGAGTTCTCTCACTATTTCTCGTCATGTTTTAACACTGAGTAAGATCTACTAATAGAGGGAAGGAGATAGTATATTGCTCATAAATGTGGAGTAGATATTCTTCAACCAATTTAGGAACCGAAACAATTTCAGTTCTTCTACAAACTTGGGCAAGGGGCCACAAGAGCATATGACCCCTCATCTCATCCCAAAGGCTTCACAGTCTAGTGAAATATGAGGCAATGTTTGAAGTTCTCTGGGAAATGAAACAATGTCATTTGAAATTGGATGAGCTTAGACCTATTTGATCACCTAAAATCTCTCATTAATGTTCAAAAAAGTTTCCCTATTAGTGTCATTTACCCTGAAACACTAGTAGGAATAAGTGATCCAAGCAATCATCATATCGTTGAACCTTGTCCAAGTAAGGGTAATCTTCAACTTATAGTAAATGCTAAGATCAGTCACCTTGCCCTAAATAAGACATCATCATGAACGCCTTAAATATCACTATAAATCCATTGTGAAACCTTTGAATCAGAAGTAGAATAGAGTAAACCCCAGCTGAATCAGAAATTGAACCCTATCCATATATATTTTTTTGAAAATCAATCAAAATACAAAATCTAGCTTCAAGGATATGTTGCTCTAATGAAAGGAAAAAGTTCAGTTAATTTGCCTGCTATGTTACCATTTTAGAATTAAGACCTGCAAAAATTAGATGGGAATTTCCCTGGTGGAAATGCCTCGGCTTAACAGGAGAGAAAAAGAAGATTATATAAACAAAGAGAATGATTAATGTACTTACTTACACATAAAATGGCTAAGAATAAAACTACAAGTCTAATGTTAAAACAGTAAAATGGTCTTTGAGCTGCAGCTGAACCACTTGGCCTTTTCCGAGTTAATGTTGAGCTACCCAATATCATGATTAACAGAGCTAGAGTCTTCTGGAGAAGACATTATTTCAAACCAATATTATAAGCTTAACTAATTCAAACTCCAGAATAATTCCCTGAGTTTGAAATGTATACATGTTAAACTTCCGAAAATCTTCAAGTACCTTTGAATCTCATCCATCCTATTTCCGAAGTGTTAATTTCTTAGCTTTGGGAATCTTTTGAACCATCCAAACAGCTTGTCTGAGATTTACAATTGAGTAGAATTCTAGTTCATCAAGAATTATGTATCAATCTTCAGTTAACAAAATAATATGAGGATTAAATAGAAAAAATAGAATGTTATATCATTCGTAACGGTATAACTGCTATTTAAATTTAAATGTACATTTGAATATTCACATTCAAATGAATTGGTGGGTTCACAACAAAGTAAACAAGACTTAATATTTGGAATAACATGAGACACAACGATTCACTACGAAAAGTGGAATAATAGCTTCAAGACATCACACTGTATTAAGAGTGCCCGAAGGGCATGTAGATTAAGCAGAGACAGTAACAGGGCAGCTCTCCTTTGGCGTGTCAGCTGAAATATACAATTGCATGCCAATAGAGAGTAGCCCTATCACTGTTTCCTTTACAAATTCAAGAATATATTCTCATTTACAAAATCTAGTTTTCTTCTTTCTCTGGTTCACCACAGCAGAGCCTTCAATGCTTTTATTGGCATTCCTTGTCAGTTTAAGAGACGGTATAAACCTTTGGAGAGAATCAGCATATCCTATGTGATTTTGGTTCTAGTTGTGGTCTGCGGATATCTTCTTGCTTTATGGGATTGATTTTGTTGGGAATTAAACGCACAACACACACAAATAATCTAGAGAAAAAAAAAGAAACGGAACGCAAACGGGACACACAAGAATTTAACGTGGTTCGGTTTTCCTACTCCACGACTGTAACAGGAGGATTTTATTTCACTTGTGCTCCTTGAGAATTACAAATACAAGGATCATATTTATAGGAAAACCAAATAGTTAACCTAGGGTTTCAGTAATGGGTCGGGCCGGCTCACAAGCCTCCACAAAGCCCAACAATCTCCCACTTGGAGGCTTGAAGAATTTCAACTGCCATCCACTTAGAACACTTGTATGTCTAGTAATCTTTTTCAACTCTCTCCTGCTACAGCGGCCTTCTCATCAGTCAACTGAAAGGCCCGTTGAAGCTCCCCGAAGCTTCAACACATCAGTCACGGCTGAAACTGCCCTTGACTCGTCCTCGGTTCCTACCGGCTCCCACTTGAGACACGAACTGCCGGATCCTAGAACTCCCTGAGAACAAACACTCTCCATACTCAGCAAGATATTTTCTGGAGACGTATCAACAGCTGGAATACTGGTTCTCTTGACCCACTGTCTTCTAGGAGCCTTGGCTGAAGCACGGTCGGTGCTCCCACTGCCACAAACGCCTCTGACTGGTCTTCCTGAACCTTTCCTTGCTCGTTCATCCTGAATCTGACCTGTGGCTCTGGGTTTCTTTCTTGCAAAGACAACCTTCTTCTGCCCACGAGATTCTGTGAACCGGACTTTGTTTTTCTTCTGAACTGGGACGGTCACTCCCTCAGACGGTAATCCGACAATATACAACGATCCTCTTTTTGTTCCACGAGCCATGACAAGATTGCCCCTCACGACCTTCCACTGCCCATTTCCGAACTTCACATGATGTCCCTGTTCATCCAACTGCCTAACAGAAATCAAACTTTTCGTCAAGCTTGGAACAACTCTGACATCCTTCAAGGTCCAGAAACCGACTGGCGTCTTCAGCACCATGTCACCCATGCCCGTAACATCAAGAGCTCTATCGTCTGCAAGCCTTACCTTTCCAAAGTCTCCAATAACCAGATTCTGCAGTGCTTCACTGCTGTGGGTAGCGTGAAAAGAAGCACCAGAATCCATGACCCAGGAATCCACATTGCTCTCCGCGCAACAGATAAACAAATCCTCGTCGGCGCTGTCTTTGCAATGTTGACTTGTTTGTCTTTCTGGCATTGATTCCTGAAATGCCCCACCTCCTTGCAGTTCCAACATGTTACACCTGAGCCATCCCGAGCCTTCGACTGACTCCTTCTTCGGTTCCTGCTCCCACTACCTCTGTTATTTCCTCTGTCTCTGACGACGTTTAGCATATCACCTGATGATTCTCCAGAACTCCTTCTTCTGACATCCTCGCCAAGAACGAGATCACGAATCTTTTCAAAGGTGAATCCATTAGGTCCCACTGAACTGGCAACTGCTGTAACCGTTCCGGACCAACTGTCAGGCAATGATGATAACAGTAGTAAAGCTTGAACTTCATCATCGAACTTAATGCCAACTGACAAAAGTCTGGCTAAGATCGAATTCAATGAGTTGATGTGCTCGGTAACTGAACTGCCTTCCTTCATCTTTGTGTTCACCAACTCTCTAATCAGAAAAATTTTGTTTGCTGCAGATGGCTTCTCGTACATGTTAGACAAGGCTTCCAAGATGCCTTTCGCTGTCTTCTCCTTAAGAATGTTGAACGCAACATTCTTGGTCAACGAGAGTCGGATAACTGACATAGCTTTCCGATCCAAAACTGCCCACTCTGCATCAGACAATTTTCCTTGCTTGTCACCCAACACTACGTCCAAATCTTTCTGAACCAGCAAATCTTCAATCTGCATCTTCCACCAACTGAAATCTGTACCATCGAACTTCTCAATTCGGAACTTCCCATCTTCTGTCATCTCAAAGGACTAAATGAGATACTCGGTACAACTAATTTCAGATCTTGGTAATTTCGTCAGAAATATTGCACCACAAAAAAAATCGCACACACCTTCGGCAATTCCCTTAACGGCGTCTTGCACGGCTGTAGCTTGCGAACGGCGGCGGCACACTCCTTCCTGCACACAGTTCTTCACACAAGAACCCTAGGTGACAATTTCTCACAATTTGTGTTACAGTGTTGTTGAAACCTCGCTCTGATACCAATTGTTAGGAATTAAACACACAACACACACAAATAATCTAGAGAAAAAAAAAGAAACGGAACGCAAACGGGACACACAAGAATTTAACGTGGTTCGGTTTTCCTACTCCACGACTGTAACAGGAGGATTTTATTTCACTTGTGCTCCTTGAGAATTACAAATACAAGGATCATATTTATAGGAAAACCAAATAGTTAACCTAGGGTTTCAGTAATGGGTCGGGCCGGCTCACAAGCCTCCACAAAGCCCAACAGATTTTTCTAGAGTTACAAAATGTGGCAACTTTTTTATCCTTTACAATTTCATTTCCTAAAAGCAACTCCTTTAAAAATATTTTCATCAGATTCCATCAAGAAAAAGTTGCTGAAAGTTGATGCTGCATGATTTTATGCCTTTGATGAAGTGTGTGCCATTTGACTCAAGGAGAGTAATACAGCATATCCTTTCATCATATTCCTTATTTTTTCTCTTCTTCTTTTCTCTTTTACATTTTCTATTTGGTTTTGAATTTTGTTATTTGTTATTCATGCGGCTTTTCAATTTCCCTAAAAATTCCACTCTTGCTTATTTCATGGAATTTTTAGAGGCCAGGAAATGAAGAGTACTGCTTCCTTTGCCTGACAATTAGACATAATAAAAGTTCGTGTAAGGTGCTTGTTGTGTTCACTCGGAATAAATGTTCGAAGTGTATCAATATTTCTGCCAGTTTACTCTAAAGACATTTGAAGCTGCACAAATGCAGCATCATATATCACCAAAATTCACTAAATTAATACCATACCACCGTGTTGAAAGGTGCAAAATGATTGTAAACTGCCACAGATAGGTAATTAGTTCAGGTTAGCGTGATATGCAAACTGGAACAAATGATGACACTTTTGAGTAATATGAGAGAACTCAAAAAGACACTTTTGAAAAAGGCATAATACATAAATGTATCCTTTAACTTGGCTTCAAATCACATTTATGCCCTTCAACTTTGAATGTGCACAAACAGACATTTAAACTTGTATAAAGTTGAACAAATAGACACACATGTCCTACATGTCATTTTTCGTCCTACGTGGTGTTCTACGTGGTGTCCTACGTGTATTGTGCCATGTAGGACTCATGTGTTTATTTATTTAAAAGTTGAATAGTTAAAGTGTTTGTTTGTGCATTATGAAAGTTGGAAGTCAAAGTTAAAATTTGAAGCCAAGTTTAGGGTCTAATATATGTATTGTGCCTTTGAAAAACTTACTAGCCTAACTAAGTGAGAGTGGAACTAGGAAATAAAAAAGCCACACGAAAGCAAAAACAACCTTACATATAACATAGAAATGTCGACATGGACAAAGGAAGAGGAAAATGAGGAATATGACCAAGGATATGCTGTAAAAGAGTCAAGTGACCACCTAATTAAGTGATACTAGCATTCAAAAACCGAGAAGCCACAAAATGAAATGGTAAAAGGGATATGGAAGTTCCAGCTTCTGACCCTAGAAAACACAAGAAGACACAAAAGAGGCAGGATATGCTGATTCTCCATGGGTTTATACCATTTCTTAAACTGAGAAGGAATGATCTATATAAGCTAGGAGTGCTCTGCTGTGATGAAACAGAAGCAGAAAAATGAGAGTTGGTGAATAAAAATGTATTCTTGAATTTATAAGGGAAACAGTGGTAGGGCTATTCTCTATTGGCATGCAGTGATATAGTTAAGCTGACATGCCAAAGGAGAGCTGCCCTGTTACTGTCTCTGCTTAGTGTTATTCTGATGGAGCAGCTGTTGAACCCACTCTTTACAAACTGTATCCGCCACCGACATGTCACGATGTTATTCTCTAACAAGAAGAAACAATGACCGGAATACTCTCTATTGGCATGTGGTTATCTTTTCATCACATATTTCAGATGAAATGCCAACACGGTTACTATTTCTGCTTAATGTTATCTCTCTAATGCAAAAGATGTTTACGTCACTACAACAAAAAAAACTTTTTTAGCAGCATTAAATATTGACACTAATAAATAGTTTTAAAGTCTTTATCGGCATTAGTTAAGTGTCATTAGAACCAGTGTCGCTAAAGGCTTTAGGGACATATACAAAGAGTTATAATTGCCGCTAAAAATACATATTTAGCGGCAATTAAGAATTAAATGCCGGTAATGGTCATTTTTGTTGTAGTGCGTACTCTATCCACCGCTGCTGAGTTCATATGTTCTTCTCTAAAACCTGAAACTAATTTCAGCAGGGTGGCACAATGTACTTGTTGCTACTCTATATCTGTTGATCAAAATGTAGATGGCAAGAAGGTATATTTTGAATAATCCTAATCTGCAATGTATTCTTTTACTCCATGATAGATCCAAATTCCAAACTGTAAAAGATTCCTATGGTATACTAATTTTCCAGTAAAGGTTCCTGATGGTGTTGCACTAATCCTTGATTTCTTTTTGTGATTTTTGCAACACTGATTGACAAAGCATTGTCAGTCTTGACACAAACTAGGGGGTGTTTCACATAAATCACAGATGTTCGTGGATTACATATACAGATATAAATGGTATACATGAGATATATGGAAATGCAATTGATATACACTGATATAGCTTATAAACACCATAAATGGAGTCATGTGGCTAGCGGCCCCAGAGTCAAAGATTCAAGTATCTAACCCTAGTTTCAATTATGACATGCATGGAAAAAACACAAATTTAACTACAAAAAAGATAAATTAGAAATGTTGCTAGATAAGGAGCTAGTGATCCAAGCAATATCATATCATTGAACCCTTTTCAGTAAGGGTAAATCTTCAACTTAGAATAAATGCTAAGATCAGTCACCATGCTACATCATCATGAACGCCTTAAACATCACCGTAAATCCATTGTGAAACCTTTGAATCAGAAGTAGAATAGAGTAAACCCCTGCTGAATCAGAAATTGAACCCTATCCATATATATTTTTTGGAAATCAACCAAAATACAAAATCTAGCTTCTAGGATATGATGCTTGTAGACACAAACTGTAACTGGATCAATTTCATACAAATTTGAATTAAATCCATGTTCATTTGGGCTTTACAAATAAATGAGTCCATTTTATTAAAGTTCAAATCCAAGGTCCATTTCACCTTGAAGCCCAAACTCATGCCACGTGTCACAGTGACTAGGCATCCGAAACTAACAAGGTGACACCACCTGTCCAAATGAGGTGTTAGTCCGAGTCAAGTGCAAGAACCAATTACAACAAGCCAAGTGTCAAAATGACATCCTTTGGCCAATCATATGCAACCTTGTCCACCCCCTACAACTATAAATAGGGGATGAACATGACATTCTAGGGATCAAAAAAATCTCTTCAACAAGCATTCAACAAATTGGAGAAAGATACAACATCAACATCAATAGTTCTTCGAAGGAGTGATCAACGGAGTTCTTCCTGGAGATCGACTTACAACGACGAAGCGCTTTCCGACGTCCCGGAGATCGAAAACATCTCAAGGAGGTCTACATCATCCAACAATTCGGGAAATACGCTACTGAAGGCCCTCGAATCGCGGAGAAACTTAGGAGGGAGAATCAAGAGAACAACGGAATTGTACTCATAACGAATCATTAATAAAATCACAATTTCCTTTTATTTATTTTGCTTGAAGATAATTTTTCGCGCTTATGAAAATTTGTTGCGAACAATGCTCTAATGAGAGGAACAAGTATATTACCATGTTAGAACTAGACTTGCAGAACTTAGATGGAAATTTCCCTGGTGGAAATGCCCCGGCTTAACGAGAGAGAAAAAAGAGATTATAGAAACAAAATAATCGTGGAATTGAGAATGATTGATGGATCAAACTTTATTTCATAAATGAATCAAGTATTTGTATTTACACATAAAATGGCAAAGAATAAAACTACAAGTCGAATGTTACAACTGTAAAATGATCTCTGAGCTGCAGCTGAATCAATTGGTCTTTTCCGAATCAAATGTTGAGCTCCCCAATATCATGATTAACAGGGAAAGAGTCCTCTAGCGAAAACATATTTCGAACCAATATTATAAACTTAACTAATTCAAACTCCAGAATAATTACCCAAGTTTGAAATGTACATTTGAAACTTAAAAAGTTTTTACAAGTACCCTTTGGATAAGTCACTTTGTAAGTACTTCTGATACATTTTCCTGATAGAAAATTGTGTAATCTGCTGAACCTCATCCATTCTGTAACCTGAATTTCCAAAGTGTTAATTTCCTAGCTTTGGATATATTTTGAACCATCCAAGCAGCTTGTCTGAAAATTACAATGGAGTTGCATTCTAATTCATCAGAACTATGTATAAATCTTCAGTTAACAAAAATAATTTGAGGACTAAATTCAAAAAAATAGAATATAAAGTTATATCATTCATAACGCTATAAATGTTTATTTAAATATATACATCTCACAGTCGCATTCAAATCAATTGGTGGGTTCAGAACAAATTAAACAAGACTTGATATTTGGAATAACACGAGAACAGAACATTCACTATGGATAACTAATTAACTAATGCTTTGTATTTAATTTGAAAATCAATGTAGGCGTTGAAGAAAGTAGAAAAATACCTTCAAGACATCACACTATATTATGAGTGCCCGGATGACATGTAGATTAAGCCGAGACAGTAACAGGGCAGCTCTCCTTTGGCGTGTCAGCTGAAATATACAATTGCATGCCATTAGAGAGTAGCCCTATCACTGTTTCGCTTATAAATTCAAGAATACATTTTCATTTACCAACTCTTGTTTTCTTCTTTCTATGGTTCACCACAGCAGAGCTTTCAATTCTTTTATAGGCATTCCTTCTCAGTTTAAGAGACGGTATAAACCCTTATACCCTTGAAGAGAATCAGCATATCCTATGTGATTTTTGGTTCTAGTTGTTGTCTGCGGATATTTTCTTGCTTTATTGGATTGCTTTTTCTAGAGTTAAAAAATGTGGTAACTTTCTTATCCTTTACAATTCATTTCCTAAAAGCATCTCCTTTAGAATTGTGTGCCATTTGACTCGAGGAGCTTCAAACAGCATATCCTTTTGTCATATTCCTTATTTTTTCTATTCTTCGTTTCTCTTTTACATTTCAATGTTACGTTTTTATATTTGGTTTAGATTTTTGTTATTCATGCGGCTTTTCGATTACCCTAATTCCCTCTTGCTTATGTTATGGGACTTTTAGGATTCCATCTCTTTTAGAGGCCAAGAAATGAAGAGTACTGCTTCCTTTGCCTGACAGTTAGACATAATAGAAGTTTGAAGTGTGTAATCATTTGTGCCCGTTTACTCTTAAGACAGTTGAAGCTGAACAACTGCAGCAACATATATCAATACAGTCAAATTCCGGATGCTATATAATAAGACAAGTAAAAATTGAATAAGACTTCTTTTCGAGAGACAAAAGACTACCAGTTAACGAGTTAAGTTTCTTCCACCAGCGCCAAAAGTCTCTCGCGCTAAATGACCATTATAAAATATGATCACATTTTACAACATAATACTCTTCTGTCATTTAGGGGGAAAAGAACTAGAGCAACTTCCTATTTGAAACAGACTTAAACACTTGCGACATATAAATCGAAATAGACTGAGTAATATATAAACAAAAGTTGATCGTTTTTATGAACTAGTTTCTCAGCACCTGCAATGCCCTTGTATATCGAGTAATGTAGTATACAATTTTTTAATCAATTAAGTAATTATTTCGAAAAATAATGTACAGTTTTTGTGAATGACTAATGTGAATTGTAATATGATAACTTACTTATCGAGATCAAGATGACTCTAAACCTACAAAACTAAACAATCAAATTGCCTCACATAACTACTGCATAAACATAATATGGTAGACATTCATGATGAGAACGCCTTTGTCCTTTTAGAATACTATACTTTTTTAATATATGAGTTTTTTTGTCCATTGCTTTTCCTATGTCTTTTTTATCTCATAGAGGTAGAGAAAGGGAAATGAGGTACGTATTATAAAGTGGGAATCAAATCCTCATCAGCAATGTAAAGCTCAGTTAGCCATTTAACTTAATTTAAGATGTCTTTTTTAGAATACTATACTAATATCTCTGTAGTTATTTACTTCCTCCAAACAATGGACACCCTTATTCCAAACAATGGCTTTTATAGTTAAACTCTAGTAGTGTCTGACTCGACGACTTTATTTATCAACTGTTGGAAATAGGTGGCTTTTATAAATTATTACTTGATATTCAGCTGATTCAACTTTCCAATTTAGAAGTTAACATTGATATCGATATTGATATAGATATAAATATAGATGTGATGTAGGTATATGGGGCATAGGTTTGATGGAAGACTAGCTGGTGCAAGAATCTAGGATGGTATTATATGAATGTATTCTTATGTAACACTAGGAGATCGAAAAACTACACAAAGGCAAAAACGATCCTCCATAGAAATGTCGATATGAATAAAAGAAGAGGAGAATCAGGAATATGACCAAGGATATGTTGTAAAAAAGTCAAGTGACACACTTCATATAGTCACAAAAAAGTACCTAATTAAGTGAGACTAGCATTTGAAAACCGAAGAGCCACAAAAATGTAAAATGGTAAAAGGGAAATAAGTTGCCATTTTCTGACCCTAGAAAAAGCAAGAAGACATTAAAATGGCAGGAGGATATGCTGATTCTCCATGGGTTTATACCGTTTCTTAAACTGAGAAAGAATGATCTATATAAGCTTGGAAGGCTCTGTTGTGATGAAACAGAAGCAGAAAAATGAGAAAAAAAGAGTTGGCGAATAAAAATGTATTTTTGAATTTATAAGAGAAACAGTGGTAGGGCTACTCTCTATTGGCATGCACTTATATATTTAAACTGACATGCCAAAGGAGAGCTGCCCTGTTACTGTCTCTGCTTAATGTTATTCTGTTGAACCCACTGTTCTCGTACTGTATCCGCCACCGGTAAGTCACTATGTTCTTCTCTAACAAGAAGAAACAGTGATAGAGATATTCTATAGGCATGTGGTTATTTATTCATCACATATTCAGATGAAATGCCAAAGAAGAGTCGCACGGTTCCTGTTTCTTCTCTGATGCAAAAGTTGCTTACATACTCTATCCACCGCTGCAGAGTTAATATGTTCTTCTCTAAAACCTGAAACTAAATTTCCAACAGGGTGGCACAATGTACTTGTTGCTACTATATATCTGTTGATCACAACATAGATTGCAAGAAAGCATATTTTGATTAATCCTAATCGGCAATGTATTCTTTTACTCCATGATAGATCCAAACTGTAGAAGACTCCTATGGTACTCCAGTAATGGTTCCTGGGATGGTGTTGTACTAATCCTTGATTTATTTTGTTCTATTTTATTTTTGCAACACTGATTGACAGAGTAGTGTCAGTCTTGACACAAATTAGGGGGTGTTTCACATTAATCACAAATTATTGTGGATTATATATACTGGTATATGGTATACATGAGATATATGGAAATACAATGTGATAACATTGATATAGCTAGCTTATAAACGCCATAAATGGAGTCATGTGGCTAGCCCTAATTGCAATGATGAACATGCATGGAAAAACACAAATTTAACTACATAAAAGATAATTAAACCTGCAGAATGAGCATAAGGAGAAATATCTCCAAAAGAAACATCATTATTGAACCTAGGAGAGATTTGATTATTTGGAAGGAAGAGTCATGCGATATTCGTATTGCTTCTGAGTAAATTCATGTGCTGAATGATCACCAAGTTGGGATGTGGAAGCTAAAAGTATTGGAGTAAAATTATCAACATGGACAGAGAAAATGGATGAACTTATAACACTTCAAAGTGTGTCCTGACAACCAATTCTCAACAATGGCGTCCGAACTCACGGCCAAATACTCCACCACAATAGCAGTCTAACTCAAATCCAAACGGCGTTACTCGTTGTCAACTATGTAACAGGATAGGCCACACCGCCAATGTTTGTCGCTCGAAGTCTCACAATCACTTTTGAAGCCAAAGCCAACTATGCAGCTGGGTTTACTGCTGCCACCAACCCCCAACCCCTGGATAGTTGACTCAGGAGCCACCAATCACATCACCACAGAGCCACACAACCTACAACCGTACCACGGTAACGAAGATGTCTCCATGGGTGATGGTGATAAAATTCCTATTTCTCACACTGGTTCGACTCATAAATGCATCAAAGTGCTCCTTCTATTAAACATAAACTTATCTCTGTTTATAAGTTTTGTCAAGACAATCTCACGTCGATTGAATTTTTTCCTTTTGACTTTGTTGTGAAGATCACAAGTATATTGCACATAAATGTGGAGTAAAATGGATTCTAAATAATGATTGTTCATCTCTTTGAAACATGGGCAAGGGGCCACAAGAACATATGACCCCTAAATAATGATTGTTCATCTCATCCCAAATGCTTCACAGTCTAGTGAAATATGAGACAATTTTGAAGTTCCCTTGGAAATGAAACAAATGTCATTTGAAATTGAATGAACTTAGACCTATTTGACTGCCCAAAATCTCTCATTAATGTCCAAAAAAGTTTCCCTTTTATTGTCATATACCCTAAAACACTAGTAGAAAATTAGAAATGTTCCTAGTGATCCAAGCAATCATCATATCTTTGAACCTTTTCCAGTAAGGGTAATTAAAGAGGAATCTTCAACTTAGAATAAATGCTAAGATCAGTCACCATGCCTGAAATAATACATCATCATGAACGCCTTAAGTATCGCCGTAAATCCATTGTGAAACCTTTGAATCAGAAGTAGAATAAAGTAAGTCCCCGGCTGAAAAGAAGATTATAAACACAATGTTTGCGGAATTGAAAATGGTTGATGTATCAAACTTTATTTCATAAGTGAATCAAGTATTTGTAGTTACACATAAAATGGCTAAGAATAAAGCTACAAGTCTAATGTTACAGCTGTAAAATGGTCTTTGAGCTGCAGCTGATCAAGCAGTTGTCCTTTTCCGAATCAATGTTGAGCCGCCCAATATCATTATTAACAGGGTTAATGTCTTCTGGAGAATAAATTATTTCGAACCAATATTATAAACTTAACTAATTCAAACTCCAAAATAATTCCCTAAGTTTTAACTCTATATTTGAAACTTCAAAAAAAAATTCAAGTAGCTTTAGATACATTTTACGGAAATAAAATTGTGTAATCTGCTGAACCTCAATCATCCTGTAACCCGAATTTCCAAAATGTTAGTTTCCTAGCTTTGGAAATCTTTTGAACCATCGAAGCAGCTTGTTTGAGATTTACATTCGAGTTGAGTTCTAATTCATCAGAACTATGTATAAATCTTCAGTTAACAAAAATTATGTGAGAACTAAATACAAAAATTAGAATGTTATATATATCATTCATAACGCTATAACTTCTCTTTAAATTAAAATGGACAATTGAATACATCTCACACTCGCATTCAAATTATCAATTGAAAAGTAGGAAAATACCTTGAAGACATCACACTGTATATATTAAGAGTGCCCGAAGGACATGTAGATTAAGCAGAGACAGTAACAGGGCAGCTCTCCTTTGGCGTGTCAGCTGAAATATTCAATTGCATGCCAATAGAGAGTAGCCCTATCACTGTTTCCCTTATAAATTCAAGAATATATTTTTCATTCATCAACTCTCGTTTTTTCTTTCTCTGGTTCATCAAAGCAGAGCTTCCATGCTTTTATAGGCAGTCCTTCTTAGCTTAAGAGACGGTATAAAGTATAAACCCTTGGAGAGAATCAGCATAATGCTATGTGATTTTTGGTTCTAGTTGTGGTCTGCGGATATCTTCTTGCATTATGGGATCGCTTTTTCTAGATAAAAAATGTGGTAACTTTCTTATCCTTTACAGTTTCATTTCCTGAAAGCAACTCCTTTAAAAATAATTTCATCAGATTCCCTCAGGAAAAAGTTGATGCTTTGCATGATTTTATGCCTTTGAAGTGTATGCCCTTTAACTCGAGGAGCTTCAAACAGCATATCCTTTTGTCATATTCCTTATTTTTTCTAATCTTCCTTTCTCTTTTACATTTCTATGTTACGTGTTCTATTTGGTTTCGATATTTGTTATTCATGCGGCTTTTCAATTTCCCTGATTCCACTCTTGCTTATGTTATGGGATTTTTAGGATTCCAGCTCTTTTACAGGCCCTGAAATGAAGAGTACTGCTTCCTTTGCCTGACAATTAGACATAATAAAAGTTCGAATAAGGTGCTTTGTTGTGTTCACTCGTAATAAAAGTTCCAAGTGTATCATCATTTCTGCCAGTTTACTCTAAACACATTTGAAGCTGCACAACTGCAGCATCATATATCAACACACTCCAATTCTGGATGCTGTACAAGAAAACAAGCACAAATGGAAAAAAATCTTCTTTTCGAGAGACAAACAACTATCAAACTGAACAATCAAATTACCACTCATAACTACTGCCTAAACTGAATCTGGTAGACATGTTTGATGAAAATGCCTTTGTCCTTTTAGAATACGATATATTTTTAATTTATTATTATTTTGTGTTCATTGTTTTTGCTATATCTTTTTTTATTACATAGGCGTAGAGAAGGGGAAATGGAGTAGGATATTACAAGGTGAGAATCGAATCATCACAAGCAATGTAAAAGTTCTGATAGTTAACTAACTGAACTTAAGATATCCGTTTTAGAATACTATACTTATATCTCTGCACTGATTTGCTTCTCCAAACAATGAACACCCTTATTCCAAACAGTGGCTTTTATCGTTTGGCTCTTGAAGTGTCTGACTTGACGACTATGTTTATCAATACTAGAAATATGTGGCTTTATCAATTACGGTTGTGAACCAAGCTGATTCGGTAAGGGCCTATGGGCTATTAGAGACTTTTATTTGGGATCCAGGCCCAATCAATGGTGGGGCCGGAATTGAATTAAGGAGTGTCAAAATATAAAGAAGTTACTTTCTATAGAAGTCGAGGAGTGTCAATGTGTAACATATAAATAAAAGAATATATTTTTAGGAGTGTCAATGTGTAACATATAAATAAAAGAAAATATTTTTATCTAGTTATACAGTATAATTTCCCGACGAAGAGGCATTGATCGATACCCTTCAACTGTATGTGGCTCCGTTATAGGGCCCAATAACCATTTATTAAAAATTAGGAGGAGTTAGAAGAACGGTTATGAAAACATTATGTCAAACTTTAGGCTTTCTAATCCTCTCATCTCCTTTCTATGGTCTTGTATCTCATCCCTTCCTGGTTACTTCTTTCTCAGTTAATGTCTCCTTAGTTCTTGTATTATTACTTTGTTGTGTGTATTATACATTGTAACTAGTATTCAGTGGATAATATATATTAGTATTTGTGTTGGGAATCGAGTTTGTTTCAATTACACACTACTTGAAACCATTTAATCATCATATCATATTATATTATAAGTGGGAAGCTCAAATATTCAAAGTTGGATTACCATTTCGCCCTTTCACTAAATAAAAATAAAATTAAATAATTTATTAAATACTAATATTTTAATTACATAATGATGGAATATGAAGTTCAACAACTTCAATTTAATAATAAATGACTCTTCCAATTTAGTGACTCTTTGAATTTTGAAACTAAAATAAATTTTATGTATTATGATTCAAATGTGCTCTATTAGTTTGGTGTGTGAAAAGACAACTAAATATCAGTAAATTATTTCTGATATCATAATATTCATGTATTTTCCATCATCTACCGGTTTCTTTTCTTCTTCCTAAATAATGATATAGATACATATCGTCAAAAACTAACCAAAAAAATAACAGATAGCTTCATTATGAAATTAAAGGGAGAAGTTATCTTACAATATAGTTCAAGTGTTAAGTTTAGAAGTATAAGATATGACATATATATTTCTTTAGAACTTTTTTATGTCAGCTTATGATTTAAGTTTTTTTCTTTTTTCATTTTGGAGTTGAGGTATGATTGTCCAAAATAAACTTAGTATGCAACTCATCTTTTATATAATTATATGTATCGTTTGACATTGTTTTGAAATTTATTTCATTGATTTTTTGGAGTTAAGGTATGGTTATACAAAATAAATTTGGTAGGCAAAGATTATTGTATGTTGTCTTTTCCTTCTATGTTTATTTTTTATATTTTCTCTCTATCATTCTTCTTTAATTTAATTTTCTATGAAAAGATTATATTATCGTAACATTTTTTTGAGATTGTTGCATTTTTGTTCTAATCATTACACACGTCTTCATAAAATTTTAATCATTCTAATGAATTTATTAAAAAAGATGAAATACACATACAAGGCACGTGTCCAGAAACTAGTATTATTATAAGAGGGAACAAAAAAAGTTAAAAGTTGAATTACGATTTTACCCTTATTATAAATTAAAATATTATAAAAATATTTAACTATTTAATTTAAATATTAAGTTACATTATTTTAATGGAAATGTTAATGACTTTTGCACTTCTTTAGGATAATTCTTAATTAAAATATATAATTTAATTTATTTTCTTGAAATATTTACCCTTTAAATAGATTTTAAATAGATACATGTATATGATTTATCTTATAAATTAATTTATGTTCTTAATTAATATTTGTCTTTAATTTTTGTAACACTTGACCTTTCAACTTTGTAAGTGAATCTTCATATTCCAAAGCTATATTTTTTCCTATAAATACAATCTTTTAACATTATTTTTATTGAAAGATTTATATGTGATGCAATTTTTTTGTGTGAAAGACTAGAGAAGCTTTAATCAAGTGAAGAAAATTTCAAGGCAAGAAGATTTATGTCAAGATTACATGGCGTAATGTGTATCTACTAAAGTATCGAAGCTTGAGGTATTTTTTTTTTTACTTATTTGTCGAGATCGGAACTATGGTAAGATCCCTCCATTTATGTAGTTAAATATCACTTCCATTAACTTGTCTTCCAAATATTTTAATTTTTTATGGTCAAAAGTTGAATGTTTATTACTAAAACTTTGTTTCAATTTGCATTATCAAGAAAAAACAGGAAAAAGATTGTCTTAGAATTTTTCTATTTTTCGTTGGTTGCGTTATGCTAAACTTGCTCCTATATATGATATTTTTTTTTGTATTTGTAATTTTATTTTAAGATTATATTTGATTGAAGGGTGTGTTTTTTGCTTTAGAAAATGAGACAAATACAATCATAAGAATAGTGTACAAGACATGCAAAACAATTAATGCCAACAAGATTTTCTAATTTCAAATTATTAATAATTACATTTATGCATTTTAAATTTTAAATATTTGTAAAGAATCATTCTTACATGTGCTTGTGGATAAAATCTATAGTTTTTCAACAATTTTCATTAAAATTATCATGAGATCCAAATCCCAAAGTCAAAAAAATGATACACCAAAATGCTTAAGAAATTAGAAGATCTTTTATCCTTTGACCAAATATTGCTCCTATTAATATTTTAACAAAAAAATGTAAAATATATTTTATCAAACTTTTAATTGTAAGAATACTAATATTGTCATTTTGACTGTCCATTAAATTAAAATCTGATTTATTTAATTAAATATTAATATTTTATTTGAATAATGACATAATTTAAATATCAATCATTGCACTTTAAATCTTAGTTATTTTCTTCTAATAAGTTTTTTATTTATAATTTTGAATTACTTAATTGCATTCTACTTAATGAGAAGGAGAATTTCATCTTTTACTAATTAATGTCAAACATTTTATCTTCTTGAAATGTATAAATATTACTTTAATTTCAACATTTTTATGAGACAAAAAAGACATTTTTAGAAAGTTAATCATAAGAGAGTGTTCCTCCATTTTTGTTTTTGCTACTTTATTTTATCTTTTAAAACAAAAATTGTTTATCATTTTATTCATCGTTATGAAGTACACGTGCAACGCACGTGCCCATATACTAGTATATTATTATAAGTGGAAAACTCCAAAGTGAAAAGTTGAATTACCATTTTGTCCCTCTACTAAATTAGAAGTTTTATTTTCATATACATATTTAATCTCCTTATTCTCATTTTTTAATCTTGACCTTTCAAATTTCTCACACAAATTTAAAAAATAATACAAATGAGTAATTATTCCTTAAAGACAAGAAACTAAAGTAGAATCTTGTATTTTTTAAAGTTAAATTGCATCTCTATCTTTATATATTTATTTTAATAGTATATGACGTTTCAATTTTCCATGTGACTTTTCTTGTTTCTGTAATTTTGTTCTATAAAATTTAACTTTCCTAAGAAAGAATTTTATTAGTACTCCTATAATTCTTGTGTGTAGAAACTCTAAACATGTGAAATAATGTCACAATTTATGGTGAAAGTTGTGAGAATCCCTTATACAATCACGAGAATAGACAAAAATTTAATTACTAGAGACCCGGGCTTGATTTGTTAGTTTTATACTTATTGTAGTAATTAGAATCATAATAAGACTTTTTTTGGTCTCTCTTCATATAGTTGAATTGTTGTTCTGTTAGCAAGTTGCTTTAATATCAGATTTGAATTTTGTATGCTCAAATATTCAGTTTTCACTATAAAGACAAAAGCAAAACGAAATGCCTAATTGTCTTGCTCATGTATATCTTTTTTTTTTGTTCTTTGTACTTATAATTTTTCATATACATTAATTTTCATCTTTAAGAATGAATGTGATAAATATGATGTTTACTCTTTTCTTTTCTTTTTCGAAAAAAAAAAGGTGCAACATATAACATTAGATTAATGGCGGATAAGTTATGTATGAAAAGAAATTAAATTCTATATAAAAATAGTAGTTATGTTCATAAATATCATGATTTCCAAAATATAAATAATTTTACATCTTAGTTTTAAATATTTATAATCAACTAATTAGTTTAAAGAGCTTATGGATACAAAATTAATATAATATTTTGAACACATTCCTTATAATTATAAGACAGTAAAAAAGTTGAAAGGATTTGTTTCTCTTTCACTAAAAGTTAACTTACACCATTTTTGGTACAAAAAGTAAATAATCGCCTCTCAAGCTCTTAATTGGAAAAAACACGCTTTGCAGAGGGTTAATCTCATGCCATCTTTTGATCTTCTAATATTATTCTACCAACAAAAAAAGAACTTTTAATACTATTGAGAAATTTAATTTAGATAATTGTTATCTTTTCCTTTTTGCTTTATTAACTTATTTTTTGACTTATAAATAAAGTTTATTTGTTTAACTTCTCAAGTTATTATCTCAATGCATTCACTTGGAGGTCATGAAATTGAAGTGTTACAATTAGTAATAAGACAAAGTAAGAAACCTCAACTAGACATATTTTATAAAAGGAAAAATGGCCAAAAATACCCTTGGACTATTTGTAAAGGCTTAAAAATACCCTTCATCCATTTATATGGCTCAAAATACCCCTTAGTGCACTTTTTTGGCTCACTTATGCTCTTAAATCCCTAAAAACTAACAACCCTTTTCCTTTTTCTTCTTTTATTTTGTTGTATTTATTTATTTCTTTATTATTATTATTATTATTATTATTATTATTATTATTATATGATGTTTTTCTATCGGATAAAATTAAATTTTCAATTCATCATACTTTTTTCAACCCTCCATGACTCAATTCAAGGAAAAAATTAATTATTTATTTTTTCAGAAAAATAAACTTCTAATTAGCACTGTAATATTTATCCTAAATCTCTTATCACTATCCGAATACCATCTTCTAATTCAGACAAAAATATTCACTATAATTCATTCCATCAGAAATTTTGATCCCGTTTAGCCAAGTTTCTCATGTTGCGATTTTTCATGTCCCACTTCCGCTAAATGATTGCTATTTTTTCAATAATATCAATCATCAGTAGATAACATAACTTTTGCTATTTTTCATTCTCTATGGCACAAACCTTGTGTTAAGAAAGTTCTGCAAAATGGGTACCAGCGGATTGGATTTTTTATGTGTTGGAGATTTAATCACCTAATAAATATAAATATATGTCATGTAATAATAAGAAGAAGAAGAAAAAGGAAGGAGGGCCGTTAGTTTTAACAGATTTAAGGGTAAATTGAGCCAAAAAGATAGAGCGAGGATATTTTTAATCCAAGAGATGGATGAGGGGAATATATAAACATTTTCAAATAGTTTAAGGGTATTTTTGACCCCTTTTTCCTTTATAAGAAAAGAAGTCAAATCATATTATTTAATAGTATTACTTTTTAAGAAATAATACACTCGGGTACATGCGCAAAGCGTGTGTCTAGAAACTAGCTTTTTAAGAATACTAAAACCCTAACGCCACCCCCAGAATATTAAATTATCCCCTTTTGAAAGTTCAAAGGTTTTTATGTTCTCTCGCTAAACTAAATCAAATCAGAACAAGAGCTCCATTTATCTGATCAGTCGGCAATGAAGGTACATCCCAATCACTCTTAACAAATTTATATATTTCTACTTTTCTTTCTCTCAAACCCGCATTGTTGATTATAAAACTTATCTGCTTTTTCCTTATTAATTTTTAGGGTAGATCATCTTCTCAACAAGTTTCAACCCAAAAAGGTGAATTCATCATGAATGAAAGTACTGGAAGTACAGAAATCAACAATTATGAAATTTTGCCACTTTCTAATAAACCCTATGTTGATATGGTTCTTACTAAGAGCAGTGTCAAGCCCATCTACAGTTTGGTAACTCTCATTTCCTCCCTCTTATTTCTATATAAAGCTCCCTCTTTTTGTTAGTATTTATTCACAAATTAGTTTTTGTAGTGGTGATTCTCATTCTTAAGTAGATGTTTTGTGGTGATACAAAATCATATTTGTTAGGACGCTTCATAAACTAGTATTGAATTTCTTGGGGTGGATATGAATTTAGTGGGACTATGGGTATTGGATGTGTAACGACTAGAGAGTATACCCTAGAAGTTAGAGCACTCTTAAGTTACCAGACGGTGTACTCAACCTCTCAGAGGTCTTATACAAGCCCTTAGACGTCGTTCATCACACACACACACACACACACACACACACACACACACACACACACAAACACATTCTATATATGAAAAGTAGTGCAGAATTAGGACTTTTCACAACAATAATTCATATCTTTATAGAATCATAAGAAAGAACTAAGTCACGTCATGGACATCTAATTAAGACTTTTCACAACAATAATTCAAATCTTTATAGAATCATAAGAAAGAACTAAGTACATCAATTTGAAAAGTAACTATAATCTATTACAAAGTCTTTTTGAAAGGAAACTAAACCATAACTATGTCCTTGAATCATATAAGGACATACCAAGTCTTCTTGAGAGAATGTTATTCCCAATCTTTGCTTCTAAGAGACTCCTCACTTGCCACCTACACTTGTAGAAATGGAACAACATATGGAATTAGTAGATTGAATGCATTAAGTATTGCGAACATGGAAGAAAATCATGCTAAAAAGGGCATTTACTTTATAACATACTTTTCATGCTCTTTTGATAGAAACCTCATAAAACAATTATAAGCACCACCTTTAAGTAACTCATAAGAGATAACCATAATCATACACATAAGCATTTAAACATCCTACCAAGATTTATCCTAAGACCCACCTAAATAAGATATGAAGAGATCGCCCATACAACCCCTTTAGACCCACCTAAGTGATTCTCCAGACTTCCCAAAGTAAGATTATTCCCTTTTTATCATTTAGAACTCCCGCCTAAGGTTACTCTAAGACTCACCTAAGTAAGACATGAGGAGACCGATCATACACCCTTTTCAAGTTGAACTAAGCAATCCTCAAAGCTACCCTATGTAAGACCCTTTATATTCAACATGTAATAACTAAGTCAACCATATTCATTAAGTCACTTAAGAGACAATTAAACAATTAGAGGACTTCACATAATGGTCTTGGAAAAGACCTGGGGAACCCATTCTAGCATCTTCAAAACCTACTCGTGCATGCCATGTGTAGATAGTGTCTCATTCCACTACCTACACGTTGTAGAACCTATCCAATAACTAGAGTGTACATCCCACATGATGATAATAGTCACTAATTGACATAGACCATACTATCTAGGTATGGAATCTGAAGTTACCCTACTCCGAGGAGGGTGTTCTACTTGCTAAGGGTAGAACTAGGACACATCCCATGTTGGCACATGGTTAAGGAATATCAAGCGTTTCTTTGTACTCTAGTATCATCTTAAGTAGCGCTACTACCACAAAAATATTCTTTGCCTTTATTCTCATAGAGTAATCATTCACTAGGTGTATTAGAGAAGGTACTATTACTATGCCTTTGCAACTCTTAACACTTTTTCTTTCTAATGATGGGTCCACTAGGGCTGCCAACAAAGGACTATTAGGATAAGTCTTATGACTTCCTTAGAGATGGTTTCATGCCATTCCAACCAACATATCCCTAAGTCCATCATTCCACTAAAAAAAGAATACCATTACGGTCTTTTACTGCAAGACTTCTATCTTTTCTAAATTCAAGGTTCTATGCTCTTGACCTTCTTTTCTTATTCAAGGTCCTATATTAGTCATATTTAGAAGGGAACCATTTTAGGTCTACTGATCCTAGGCTTTCATTCATCATTCATTCATACACATACATGACAAAGATGCCTAAGCCTACTAAGTCAAGAGTTAACATTCACGTAACTTTCATGTATCAAGTAGAGGGACCTAAGTCTATCAATCAAGACACAACATCATCATATCATGTATTCAATAACATTCAAGTACCATGTAGGGACAACTAAGTCTACCACACATGATACAACATTATTCTACAAGGACACTTCTTAGTCCTTTATCATTATATATCATCAGTTAGAGAAGAATCATAACATTAACTCTCATACAAGATCGTATAGCCGTTACAAGAGTACTTCACTTAATAAATTCAAATTATACAATATCACACATATATCATATCATCTTTCACTTTACATATTTTTATATAAGCCATAACATCTTCTACATGATCACATTACTTCACATAGTAATGCCTACAAGGCCATGTTCATAACAATTATAACACATAGATACCGCCACCATAAGTGGATCATACCAATCAATACAATTAAATATCAATTCTATACTAAATAGAGGAAATAGGTCAAATCACCACCTCCAAATCATCATCATCACCATTCCTTAGCCTTTTCAACCAATTCACTTTACAAAGGCTCTTACCAATAGCCATGTACACAATACAAAGCCAACAACCAATCCATATCAATGATCCAACAATATAAAATATGAATATCATCATTATAAGGCATGTTATAGACAATTTTATCATGATCTATTCATAATTCAATAGCACAATACAATCTACACATGAATTCACTAAGATTAAGCCATGCTCAATTCACCCACTTTAGAGCCAAAATTAGGAATTCAAGAAATACATGGGTTCATGGAGTTTTTGGTCTTAAACATTCAATTAACATTAATTACTTCATAAAACATTGATTTAAACCTTTTCATGCAATATACCATGCTTAGAATTCAAAATAGGAAATTCTATGTTTTTGAACATCTTTGAAAAACCTTTGAAATTGGCTCTTTGAATGGGAGAAGAATCAAGGATGAAATTACCAAAACTTAATTGAAGAAATCCACGAAATTAGGCTTGAAATCTTGGAGAATTTGGCCTTATTACTTGGAACTTGAAGGTCCTTTAATGGAGGATCTAACTAGAGAGAGAATTTTAGAGAGAATGGAGAACTTATAATTTTTCGATTCCAATTGAGGGTTGAGATTTTTGATTAGGGTAATGGGTTTATAATGACATAAAATTCATATATAATACACCCTCAAATACCCAAAATACCCCTACATTAATTGGACCTTTTTAGACAAGTCAAACTTAACTTAAATTTTTGAAATTATCGTCAGGGAACAAGTCCGCATTGCAGTGATATTCCCTAAAGATTTTTCAAAATAATTTTTGGGACAGTAGAGTTTGAGACATGGATAACATTTTGGCCCTTGGTGAACCATGTCTACGACGCGGACTGGTTTCATATATGCACAACTTGCTGTCGCCTTGGGCAGCTTGTTGGCCCAAGGTTAGGTCCTCCTCAAAGACCCCTAGGGAGGTCCTTGGGAAGTCATAAATGGATATTTTTGACCCTAAAGATGGTCATCTAGGTTTTAGGGTCATCCCCATTGATTTTAGACTCCAAACAACACATAAAAACACATACAACATACAAGGATACACTAGCACACACTCAAGAGTAGTTTCTAGAAGTCTTGGACGTCCTTAGACGTTTTCACTTCCAAACTCTATAAACTGAATTCTAATGCTAATATTCATTATTTTAACACCTTATTAACTCATTAAACCCTTGTGAGTCTCTAGATAATCCTAGTTCATTTTGAGGGTCGTTACAAGATAGAGAAATGATATTCTATCCCTTTACAAACTTTATTAGTCATAATTTCATTTTTATAAATAAGAGATATTTCATTTTCTAAAATGGTCTTCGTTTTTTTTCAATTGTAGAAATATAATTTCCATAGTATTGAATATGTCATGACCCGGGCTACCCCCTCGGAGTAACAGAACGTACTTGACTCCGAAGGAATCTCATACAACCCTTAAGCTATCATTACATAAGACATAAGAGTACAAATGTTATAACTCATCCCTTATATAAGACATAAGACTTGTCTCATTACACCATCTAAACATAAGAGTACGAAAGTTATGACTCATCCCTTACATAAATAATAAGTCTTATCATAAGGAAATACAATATAGTCCTTAACAAGGAAAGTAAAGTAGACCTAGAATCAATAACATCCTGCACTCAGAATTGAGGACTCACCAAAACTTGGAGGTAGCAACCCAAGTTTTCTTCAGTAATGGACTAAGATCACCTTAACAACCCGAATATACACTCAGAGAAGATGTAGAAGAGAAGGGGTTAGTACAAAAGCACTAAGTATGAAAACATGCATAAAAGTACTTAATTATGCAAAAAAAGAATTTTAGTGAAAATAATGCATTTATTAAGTTAGAAAACCATTTATGCACATAAGGACAGAAGACAAGTCATAATAGCATTCTCATACGATTTTCATATCATAGTAGGACATAGGACAACTCATAATATCATTCTCGTACGATTTTTTATATCATAGA
The DNA here is from genome assembly GCA_032847665.1 of Solanum chilense. NCBI lineage: Eukaryota > Viridiplantae > Streptophyta > Magnoliopsida > Solanales > Solanaceae > Solanum > Solanum chilense. The sequence goes on from CM064965.1 coordinate 5,177,578, forward strand.
AGACCTTAGCAACCCTAAAAGCATACTTGTGCAATGCATAGTTGACATCCCATAATACCAACATACTAAGTATCCATTTAGACTCGCCTTAGTTACACATCAACTTAGATCCCATCATAATCCACAATCATACATAAGCGAATAACCATGTTCATCACATATACATAAGGATAGTCATATTTTAACAACAACCGAACCAACGTATATCATACCTTCATGTCTTACCATTGCATCATGGACCCATCCATAATCTATTTCAAAGACTTCTTCTGCAATGCAAAAAGTGAAGTCCCATACCCCACTCCTACGAAGTAGACTTATCAAGAAATCACAAGTATGGTTCAAGTCATATGCATTAATTGCCTTAATCGACATAGATCATGAGAGTAACATGGAATGCGGTGTCATATAACCCCATACCGAAATAAAGTGTTCTACTTGCCTAAGTTAGAACTAAACATATATAGCTATAATGTGGATCCACTAGCTAAGACCTATGCGGACACATAATTATGGGATAGGAAGATTGCTTCTAGAAACCTGACCGATTGAACTAGAGGGAGAGTTTCCATCTCATTAGATCATATGTAGAAGACCCGGCCTAAAATAACGGGAAGGTCTCTACCTCATTTGCCATATCCGCTCAGTGCTAAACATTATTCTCTAACGTATACATAGTTAAGTTGAATTGTAATTTCATATGTGAAGGAGTACGTTACCCTTCATTCAACCCAACTCATACATAGCTCATGGATTCAACATGGTGAGAGCTATCTTTCACCTTAGAATCATCATATAATCATCCAAGACAATTAATACATAGTCATGTATAATAGTAAAGGAAACTAGCCTTTCAACAATACCATATCACACCTTAGTCATTGGATTTTCACCATTCAAGAGGAACATAACTTCATACATAAATACATAAAATTAAGCACCTCCACCTTTCAAGTGGATCAAACTATTCATATATAAGAATCTTGAACATAGGGTTACCTTCATACATTGCCTTCAAGGCCATAATTCAAGATTAAACACTTATAATTTACCCTTCAAAAGGTCATAGATCATATCTTGAAATTATACTTAGAATTATTACTATAAGCATGGAATAAACAAAATTAATTACTAAATCCACATAATACTATCTCAAATATTCCTAATTCATAAAGAAACCCATCATAATTTTCATAAAGTTGGGGGCATGGGGAAAACACATGGGTTCAAGGGAAATTTAGCAATAAAACCCCTAATTAAATGTCAATTTCATTATAATGTAAGATAACCAACATAAAGAAAATGTTTTATGAAGAACCCAAGGTTAGAATCTAAACCCTAATTTTGAACAAATTCCCAATTTCAAAAATAGTAGAGGAAGGGCTTCATGGGAAAGATATCCCATGAATGAAAGTGTCCATACCTTGTTTGAAGCTTTACCACGAAATTGAGATGAAAACCTTGGAGCTTGAACCCATTCCTTTAAGCTTTTGGTGTTTTTCAATGGAGGAAATTTGTAGAGAGAAATATTATAGAGAATTGGGTTTGGGAGAATATTTTGGGTTTTTGAGTTTGAGTCTTGTAAATGAATGAAAAAGACTTAAAACCCTATTTATATTTTATCCCTAAACTGCCCAAAACACCCCACATTAATTGGACTTAAAACTAAAAGACTAAACTAACCTTCATTAAAAGAACTTGTCCAGGTTCACGAGCCACATGGAGCACCACGACTCGTGGTGCTTGTCATGAGGATTGAGGCAGTAGCATCTTCAAGTTTGCTAATTCCTACAAAAACTAAGTCAAGTTCACGAGACTTTTTCCCCTCGTCAAGTGCGCCACGGCCCGTTATGGTTCTTGTGATGCTTTGGGCAGTAGCTCCCATAAGTGCCCAATTTCCTACAAAAACTAAGTGAGTCTCACGCCCCATCTCACGAGTCATGGAGTGGACCATGACCAGTGGTCCCCTTGTGAGGGTTGGGGCTCATGTCTCTTGTCCACGAAGCCTTCCACTGACCGTGGTCTTGACCACGAGCCGTGGTGGTTGTTGTGGATCCTTGAGGTAGTAGCTCCATGTTTGGGCAAGCCAAGGCTTGACACTCCTCTATTAGACCTTGATTCCTAAACCCCCTAAAATGATTAGATGGTCTACTAAATTAGGGGAAATTATTTTTATTAAATTAACCTTACGTTTAGGTTGTAGTTCAACCTAGCATTTTCGGGAGTGTTAGAGAATACCGGGGGGGGGGGAGAATTTTAGTTTTGGAGTGGTGTATTCATGATTAAATGTTCTTGATTCTAGGCTTAATGTTTAGGTTCAAATATATATATATATATATATATATATATATATATATATATATAAGTTTAGAGCTGAACACTTTGGGTTTTTTCGGATTCTTGACTTTTATTTTGCCAAATTTCTTTGAATGTTTGACAGTACTTACCCAAGAAAATGAACAAAGAGCTTCCTTTTGCTGGAGCCCCTGCAATTCTTACTTGTGGTGGAAAGAAGTGGAACTTGTTTTATGGTGGAGCCAAAGCTAAATACAAATTTAGTATTGGATGGAAAAAATTTGCGGATGATAACAATCTGAAAGAGGGGGATGGACTTGTGTTTGAACTCTCAGAGTGTAATTCGAACAAAATCGAATTCAAAATTCAGATTCTAAGAGAAAATTTTCCAGCTGAATTGGTTCCTAAAGATGTGGAGGGTATAAACACCGTCAACCCAATAATAATTGATTAAAAACTTTATCTTTTCTAGTAGAAATTTCAATTTTCAGGTAAAAAAACTTTATCGATTCCAGTAGTTTCCATTTTAAAAACACTTTACCAATTCCAATAGTTTCATGTCTGATGTATGCCTCGTTTTATCAATACTGCTTTATTGTGTTTTGTGGTTTAATAATGTTGATATTATTTATAAAAATATGTATTACATTATTATGCAACACATGTGCAGAGATATTAATATATTAAATTCTAATATTCAATGCAATTAATTTTGAAATTTCTATTGTTTTAAAAACTTGCAAATCTAAAATTTCCATTTTACATTAACTATTTCAAACTTCAAATTTTAAGAAAGATTTGCATCTGAAACTGATAAGCAAGTGCCTAAGATAAAAATTGACATCCTCAGTATAGTCCGATGTGAATTTATACGTATGTGTTTTATCACATTGTTGACTGAATGATATCGTCATTTAATTTCTTAAATATTGACACATGAGACTTGTTTTTGCTCTTCTTCAATTGGTAGGAAGTTTATCCATGTAAATATTGAAAATTCAATTTAATAAAATAAAAAAATTGTAAAATTGTTATTTAATAGCAATTTAAGAGAGAAATGAAGAAGGGGTGGCTAATTATATATTTTTAAAATGTAATTGGGAACGGAGGAACAAATTGAAAATCGAATTCTTAAAAAGAAATTGGCAGTTGAATTAATTTGTCTAATCAGTTATAACTTATAACTTAATGTGACACTATCAGATTGGATTGGTGCAGACCATTGATAGTCTAAAAATCCATGTGGATCCCTAGTAAGTTATGCTCTTTTTATATTTATTTTTCCCATGTGGATCCCTAGTAAGCTATGCTCTATTTATATTTGTTTTAATTTGATCGCAAAACAAATATAAAATGAAAAACTATTTTTAAAAAAAAAAACAGAAAATAAGCTAAGTTTCAATAGTCAATTGTTTTTAAAAGACTTTCAATTAATTATATGATTGAAGAGTTGTACTGCTATTGATATATATAGTCAATATTTACGTTTGATATTATTTCTTGAATTTTAATTTATTTATTTGATTTTAATATAAAATTTAGAAAAAAAAACTTTCAACTTCTAGTTAATCTATCTATCTATATATATATATATATATATATTAGTATCTGAGCACGTGCGTTGCACGTTTACTTCATAATAATGAATATGAAATATTAAAAAATCACATGATTTTTTTAAAAATTGTATTTGTGTTACGATAAAAATATGAAAAGTAAAATGATAAACGTTTTAGTGTATAAACTTATTAATAAAAAGGCAATGCACGATTTAACTTTTAAAAAAATGTTTGTAGTGTATAGTTGAGAAGAATTTTTTTTTGCATTTAGTCCTTCCTTTATAATGATTTTGATAAAGAAATTTTATATTTGTTTTAAAAGACAAAATAAAGTAGCAAAAACAAACATGGAGGCACAATATCAGGATATACATTTCAAGAAGATAAAATGTTTGACACTAATTAGTAAAAGATGAATTTTCCTTCTCATTTTGGTGTATCATTTTATTGACTTTGGAATTTGTATCTCACGATAATTTTAATAAAAAATTGTCTAAAAAATATAGATTTTATCCACAACCACATGTAAGAGTGATCCTTTACAAATATTTAAAATTTAAGATGCAAAAATGTAATTATTAATTATTTGAAATTATAATATCTGGTAGACATTAATTGTTTTACATGATATATACACTATTTTTATAATTGTATTTGTCTCATTTTGTAAAGCAAAAATACACCGTTCAATCAAATATATTCTTAAAATAAAATTACAAATACAAAGAAAAAGTATCATATATAGATTCAAGTTTAGCATAAGGCTACCAACGAAAAATAGAAAAATTCTAAGACAATCTTTTCCCGATTTTTTTATTGATAATGCATATTGAAAAAATGTTATAGTAATAAACATTCAACTTTTGACCATAAAAAAGAGTTAAAATCTTTGGAAGACAAGTTAATGGAAGTGATATTCAACTACATAAATGGAGGAGTCTTATCATAGTTCGATATTCTAGTAGTTAAAGTGTTATTCATCCCTATAATCACATTATGCCTTGTGATCTTGACACAAATCCTCTTGCCTTGAAGTTTTCTTCACTTGATTAAAGTTTCTCTATTCTTCCACACACAATTAATATATCGCATATGAATCTTTCTATGAAAATACTGCTAATCAATGAATCTAACTCTAAACTTCTACCCTTTTCGATTAACTATAATCGAAAACTATCCACTCAACAAGAAGTAAAACTCGCTTCTTGTTTACAAAAGCTCTCAACTCTTCTTAACTCTAACCACCAAAGAAGTCAAACCCACTTCTTGTTTACAATTCTCACAACCTCTCTCCCAAAAAGTCAAACCCAATTCTTGTTACAATTCTCTCAAGACTCAACTCCCAAGAAGTCAAACCCACTTCTTGTTACAAATCTAGGAATTATTACAACTCAATAATAAACCTAGAACAAATCAACAAAGACTAATAACTCTAGACTTTAATTGATCAAACTTCAATATCCAATAGTTCTGAGTGGAACAGGTTTCGTGAACCTGGTCCTTATGTTGCTGTGATGAAGGTGAACCTGGTCCTTGCGTTTCTGTGACGAAGGCCTGCATTTTTTCTCCAGAAAATACTGCTCTCAAGATGATATATTTCGTGAATATGCAATACCTATCGTTCTGGCTTTGCTGGAAAAAATTTCTCAATTTTTGTGATTGCAAAGACGCTTTTTTCCTTCAACTTCTTGATTCTTTTATAGATTTGATTTGCCTTCAACTTCTACAATGAAAGGAATTACAAATCTTTTTCCTTCTTGAACTTGTCCATATTACTTCTTTCCTTATTTGACTTGAATTGTAACTTCTTTATTTTTTTTATTTTTTACTTGAATTGCTACTTTTTTATTTCTTTCCTTCTTTATTTATTTCCATATTTGTTTCCTTCTTTTCCTTCTTTACAATTCTGCACTTTTTCTTCTTTGCCCAATGCTTTTTCTTCTTTGCCGCAATCTCTCATAATTGTACACATACACCATGCCTTCACTTTATCAATCATCAAAACTACTTTATTTGTTCTCCTACTTTCCAACATTTTCCCCCTTTTTGATGATGATAACTAATGATTTATTACATATCAAGACTATTTGTTAGTCATCAAAACTACAACTCTTCGCCATCCATCAAAACTACAAACTTCATGTTTTTTCATTCCCCAACACAGATGCATAGTGCAAGAACTGCAAACAACTTGGTCATGAAGCTGTAATTTGCAAAAGCAAATTTCAAAAGGATGAAGCAGTTGTCCAAGTCACAACTGAAGAAGAAGAAGAAGACCACTTGTTTGTGGCAACTTGTTTTTCAACCAAAAAATCTGATTTTTGGATGATTGATAATGGTTGTACAAACCACATGACATATGAAAGAAATCTTTTTAAAGAGTTCATTCCCATGGAAATTAAGAAAGTTAGAATTAGGAATGGTGATTGTATTCCTGCAAAAGGAAAAGGTTCTGTTTCAACTAAAACAAATTCAGTTACAACATAATTTTAGATGTTCTTTATACGCATGATAGTTATAAAAGTTTGTTTAGTGTTGGTCTGTTAATCGAAAAAGGATATAAATTATTATTTGGAGACAAATATTGTCGAATCTTTGATTCTATTAAAAAGAAATTTTACAAATTGAAATGCGAGGTAAGAACTTCTCATTTAGTCCATCAGAAGATGCACGCAAGCCTTGCAAGACAAAGGATGAATTAGCAGGTTTGTTCACAAGGTCAATTCAGATGAGACGACAAACTACAATTCCTGATCCAAGAAAGAGTGTTGAAAATATGTCTCGGTATATTACAGTAATAAATCAGTTAACTACTTTTAGAACTTTTAGACATGCTCGAAATGCAATCCAAGGTGGAGATCAAAAGATAAGTTTGGTTCCTGTAAGGTCAAACCCAATGGAAGAAAATTTCACATGCCAATTTACTTGGTTAGGAATTAAACTTGGAGATCAAGCTATAATTTGTGGGAAAATTCTATATTTCTTTTCTTTTGTTCTTGGAGCATAAGTTTGACCACCTATAAAAGGATAGTCATTCTTCATTGTTTAAAACATCCTAAAACTCATAGTAAAATACATTAAAAGAGTAGAGAATTATTAGAGCAATTGTCTAAGATGTATTTGACATCTCTCTCCTTTCTTTGTTAATATAAAGACGGTTGTTCTCTAGTGGACGTAGGATCATTCTGATCCCAACCACGTTATTATTGTTCATCCTTGCTCTTTATTTTTACGTTTCCTCTAACATTAATTATGAGTTTCAAAGATACAATAATATAAATGTTCACATTTGACAGAGGAAAAATTCTTTATAGACAATTCTACGTTTATGTTCCAGTAAACCATTTGGTTTGTGAGTTATTTGTCATGATAAAAAACTTTTAACTTAATATCTGTCTTGTTCTCCTTTTTCCTCTTAAATAAAACTTGAGAATGTCATGTATAAGTGTGTGGCATATGTATATGCAGCCGAATATCATTGAGTATTTTCTACCTTCCACCAATATAGGTATTAGAGAAATATTGTGTTATCAATTTGTATTCTTATATAACATCAATACTAGAACACATGCTACAATTGTTCAGCTTCGTTAAACACAGTTTTTTGCATTAATGTGGACTGCCTGTTAATTCGTTGTTATATCATATGTAATAATAATATGTAAGAGAGCATATATCAATTAGCATGGGAGAGTGAATATATTGTTATCAGTTGGGGAATAGATGACGACATTTCGAGTAAATAACTCAACAAACTATGGCCTTTAGAGGAGTTAGAATCTTAAAAGTTCAATAGCATAAGCAAGAATGACATGCATTCTGGAAATTGAAAAGCTAAAAGTAAACAGAAGAAACTAAGGAATATGACAAAGGATATTGCTGTTTGAAGGTTCTTGACTCCGAGTCTCTCAAGAATCAAATGGCACACTTCACAAATGCATAAAATGAAACAGCATCTCCACCTTTCAGCAACATTTTTCTGCATCTAATGAAAAATATATATATTTTTAATAGATTACCAAATGGAATTTGTAAAGGATTAGTAACGTTGCCCCCCCCCCCCATTTTTGGCCCTAGAAAAAGCAACCCTTAAAGCAAGAAGATATAAATATATCTACAAGCGATGCAACATAAAATTATATGACAGGATATGCCGATTCTCTGGAGGTTTATTCTTTCTCTTAAATTGAAAAGGAATGCTCTATTTAAACATGGAAGGAAATACGGATAGGGATATATTCTATCGGCATGCAGCTCTTTTGTGGCTCCATACATCAGCCTGATCAAATATTTGAGCTTACATGCTAAGGGATAATTGCTCTGTTACTCTCTCTAGAAGAAGCTTAGACTCTAGAAGAAGAAGAGGACGGACATTTTTATTCAATATGCATAAATTAAACCGTTCTTTCAAACTCTTTCTCCCTTTCAACCAAATGCTAATTGAGTCCGGATTTCAAATAAAACACTTCAATATTTTACTCGGCCCAACCTCGTTAGCCACTTCTAACTGATCATACGCCTTTATTGAGTTAACTTGGTTCAGAACATTGTGCCACCCAGCTGGAAATTTAGTTTTAGGTTTTTGGAGTATGTAAAAACTTTTGCATCAGAGTTATAACATTAAGCAAAAACAGTAACCATGCAACTCTCCTTTGGCATTTCATCTGAAATCTGTGATGAATAAATAACCACATGCCAATAGAGAACAACACAGTGACTTTCAACACATATGGTATGGTATAAATTGACGAATTTTTGTGCAACAAAAAACAGTCCTTATGACGTAAGACATTCAAGTATAATGAAGCTGGACGATTGGAGTCCAAGTCTGGATGAATATTACATAAGAATACATTAATATAATGCCATCCTAGTTTCTTGCTCCAGCAAGTCTGTCCCTCAAACCTATGCACCCCATATACCCACATCACATCTGTATTTATATCTATATGCTGCTGTAGTTGTGCAGCTTCAAATGTCTCAAGAGTAAACTGGCACAAACGATGATACACTTCGAACTTTTATTACGAGAGAACACAACAAGCACCTTATTCGATCTTTATTTATGTCAGGCAAATGAAACAACACTCTTCATTTCTAAAAGCGCTGGAATCCTAAAAATCAATACCAAATAGAAAATGTAACATAGAAATGTAAAAGAGAAAAGAAGAATAGAAAAAATAAGGAATATGATAAAAGGATATGCTGTATTTCACTCCTTCAGTGCAAAAGGCACACGCTTCAAAGGCATAAAATCATGCAGCATCAACTTTTTCTGGACGGAATCTGATGAAAATATTTTTAAAGGAGTTGCTTTCAGGAAATGAAATTGTAAAGGATAAGAAAGTTACACATATTTTTACCCTAGAAAAAGCAATCCCATAATACAAGAAGATATCCGCAGACCACAACTAGAACCAAAAATCACATAGCATATACTGATTCTCTCCAAGGGTTTATACTTTATACCGTCTCTTAAGCTAAGAAGGAATGCCTATAAAAGCATGGAAGGCTCTACTTTGATGAACCAGAGAAAGAAAAAATGAGAGTTGATGAATGAAAAATATATTCTTGAATTTATAAGCGAAACAGTGATAGGGCTACTCTCTATTGGCATGCAATTGTATATTTCAGCTGACACGCCAAAGGAGAGCTGCCCTGTTACTGTCTCTGCTTAATCTACATGCCCTTCAGGCATTCTTAATATTTTGTTCTGAGTTGTTCTGTTTTCGTGTTATTCCAACTATTAAGTCTGGTTTACTTTGTTATGAATCCACCAATTGATAAATTGAATGTCTTGTGAGATGAATTCAATTGGAAGTTATAGGGCTGTGAATGTTACTCTATTATATTCTAATTTTTGTATTTAATCCTCAAATTATTTTTGTTAACTGAAAATTTATACATAGTTCTGATGAATTAGAATTCAACTCAATTTAATCTCAGACAAGCTGCTTGGATGGTTCAAAAGATTCCCAAAGCTAAGAAATTAACACTTTGGAAATTCAGGTTACAGGATGGATGAGGTTCAGCAGATCACACAATTTTCCATCAGGAAAATGTTGCAAATGTTACAAAGTAATTTATCTAAAGGAACTTGAAATTTTTCTGAAGTTTCAAATATACAGTTCAAACTCGGGAATTATTCTGGAGTTCGAGTTCGAATTAGTTAAGTTTATAATATTGGTTCGAAATAACGTCTTCTCCAGAAGACTCTAGCCCTGTTAATCATGATATCGGGGAGCTCAATATTGATTCGGAAAAGGCCAACTGGTTCAGCTACAGCTCAAAGACCATTTTATAGTTGTAACATTAGACTTGTAGTTTTATTCTGAGCCATTTTATGTGTAACTAAAATTACTTGATTCATTTATGAATTGAAGTTTGATACATCAATCATTCTCAATTCTATGAATAGTTTATTTTTGTTATCTCTTTTTTATCTGTCGTTAAGCTGGGGCATTTCTGTCGAAATTTTGCAAGTCTAATTCTAACATGGTATCATAGCCGGCAAATGAACTGTTATTTTGGAGCTGGTGTTAAGTTTTGATAAATTAACAAACTTAGAGATCAAACAAGGAATCAGATCCTTGTTATTGGGACTGATGACAGTGAAATGAATGAATAAACTTAGTGCGAGGAATATTTATGTGTCATCATCAAAAAGGGAGAAAATGTTATATTCTAGGTGTTTTGATGATCCTCAACAAATGTAGGAACCTAGTCCCTAGCAGAGTGCTCTCGTCCAGATTCAAATGGGGTACAACTATAAAGTTGTCATATCATGTGGTGGGTGAAAAGTGCAGTTTTCTGCACCAATAGGAAGAGCGGACGAGATTGTCTGTTTCAATGGCTCACAAATGCAGGGACCTGATCCCTGACAGAGTTCTCTCCATTAGATGCATAATGGGGTACATCTCTAAAGTTATCGTGTCAGTGGTTGGTGAGGCGCCAGCGTATTGAACCAATCAGAATGGACGGGGGTGTTTTTCCCAACGTGTAATAACTCTTTATGGTTGATATTTTCAACATGACAAACACCATATTAAATTCATTCATTCAAAAGAGTAAGTTAGTCAGCAAGCCTTCAAGAACTCACAAAGAACATTGCAAGGGACCTGGTCCCTTCAAGATTGCTTACACGAAAAGGTAACAAGATAACTATCAAAAAGTTGTCACCTCTGATGTGGTAGGTGAACATTTTTCCTGAACAGTAGACCTTCAGTCAATAGGTTTGACTCAACGAGTTTGTGTTGATTTTATATAGTCTCTTCTCAAAAACACAAACTCAAGATTTGACAAATAAAATCTCATAAGCTTAAAAAGAGAAGGTCACCTTCAAGGAAGAATTCAAGCACAACAACACATACAACAAGGACCTGATCAATAGAAGGAGTGCTTTCCGTACCTGCTGTTGTTCTTGATTGTTTGTATTTGTGCTTAACTTGTAGGATTCGTTTCACTTGTGTAAGAAATGTTTCAGAACTTGTGTGAATCTTTGTAAGAGTATAGTTAGGGTAACTTTGTGTCTTACTGTAAACGTCTATATTAATCGTTGAGGGATAGTATAATGCGCAATACATGCATTCTTTAGGCTCGTTTATGTAATAGTTATATTACTAGTGTGAGATTAGGAGGTTAATCTCATTGTTGTAGTGTAAACCGTGTTTCACTTTTGCTTGAGAAGATCAGTGAAAATAGTTTGGAAGTCCTGTGTGACAAGTCGTGATTTTACTCCCTTGAGCAAAGAGGTTTCCACGTGAAATTCTTGGGCCTGTTTTACATTGTGCTAGTTATTTTCTGCATTTTGTCGGGGCCAGGTCTTGTGATCAGTAGTGGACGTGTACATTCCATCATGAACTATACATGTTCCTCTCAATAGAGCATCATATCCTCGAAGCTAGATTTTGTATCTTAATTAATTTTCAAAATTCAATATACGGATAGGGTTCAATTTCTGATTAAAATAGGGGTTTAGTCTATCCTACTTCTGATTCAAAGGTTTTAAAATGGATTATGATAGTATTTAAGGCACTCATATATGATGTATTATTCTGGCATGGTGACTGATCTTAGCATTTAATTTGAGATGAAGACTTCTACTTCTTCAGGTTTTAGAAAAAGAAAGGTACTATCTTCGTATTGCGTGTATCATTCTACTCCTCAGTACTTCTCGATGTCTATTGATACACCAAATGTGACCTCGATCATCTACATCTTCTCATAGCCCTCAAACTCATTTAGTTTCCCCTTCTTTCGGTGGAACTAGCTTTGTGGCAAGGGGAAACAACATGTTAATCTTTTTTTTCTGCCAAAAATAAATTGGGGTCATATGTTCTTCCGGGTGAGCAGATAAGTTTTGCTCAGAGAGTCTAATTTAAGGCAAAGAAGGTTGTCCCTTTGTATCTTGCATATATCGCGTGATATACGCATATGGCAGTGATGTCAATGAAATTTCAGAAGTCAACGTCTGACTATGACTCTGTTACCATGTAGAGAATAGCATAAGAAATCAACTTTTCTGCAGTGCTGCATTTCTACAAGACTACAAGTCTAAGTTAAGAAGGAAGAGAAGAATGGAGACTAGATATAAGGATACGAACATGTGAGAAGCATATGAAGTTTAGTCTCTGTTAAAAAATTCACCATAGTAAGGGTTATGACTAAAAGTGAACCATGTGAAAGATATAGAAGCACTTTGAATCTGAGTCGAAATAACAGTGGACTGTTGTGAACCTTTTCTCCTATACAATACATTAGGACATTTGTAAGTGCTTTTCGTTTAGAGTATGACTTTAAGAACTCTCATATAACTCATTTATCTTATTTTTTTAGAAAAGAAGAAATCCTATTTCTCACATAAGAATTATATATTTTCATTATCAAATTTAAATACTCATTAGAACTCTTGGATACCATTCGGGAGATTTATTGTTCTTCTTCTCTTTTCCTTTCATAAATGCAAATGCTACAGATACTTAAAGACACGTCATTAATTTTGTATAAATTTCATTTGTATAACTTAAATCTTGATGTAAAATCAAATTAGATGATTTTCAAAAGGGAAAAGGGTCTGATATACCCCTCAACTTTGTCATTTAGAGCTGATATACCCCTTGTTATGAAAGTGGCTTATATATACCCCTACTTGTAAACAAATGGCTCACATATACCCTTTTTCTCTAACAAAAATGAAAAAATAATAATTTTAATCTAAATTTTTATTATTTTTTCTACAAAGTATAATCCCATGTGAGTAAATTTAATCCTCGTTTTTGGTTTCAATGACTAATTTATAATTATTAATTTTGATAATCAAATTTATTTATGTTTCACTAATATTCTTGTAAAACTTATTGTAGATGATCAAATTTTTTCTTCGAATACGAAATTAAATTACAATACACACACAAAAAATAGCTTAATTTTTTATTCTTTAAACTAAGGAATGAAAGAAAAAAATAAAATAAGAATAAGAAATTCAAATAATTATAATAAAATAAGTCAAAAAATAATTTATGTATGAAAAAATTAAAATATACCTTGAACTTTGATAGAAGAATCATATATACCCCTAAATAATTTTTTAAAATTTTTTAGAAGTAATAAATATAAATTTAAAACTAATTTTTTAACTTCCGTTAAATGAAGGGTATATGTGAGCCATTTTGTAACGGCAGGGGTATATGTGAGCCGTTTGTATAACGGTAAGGGCATATATGATCCACTTTTATAACGAGAGGTATATCAGCTCCAAATGACAAAGTTGAGGGTTATATCAGACCCTTTTCCCTTTTCAAAATAATGCTACATATTTCAAACGACTAAATCTCTTCCAGATTATAATTTATAAATGCATGTTTATTAGAATTATTTCTATCACAATTTCCTCCAATCTCATTTTAAGGATGTAGCTAATTGATTTCGATTTAAATCATTTTACTGGTAACTGAAAGACAAGGTAAATGGCTTGAATATGCAAAGATAAAATATCATCTTTAAAATATATCTTTTTTAAATAACAAGGTTAATGGCTTGAATATGCTCAATGATTGAAGTGTTAAACTGAAAAATATGAATAGTTTAGGGAATTTAGAGGATTTAATTCAAAAGAAAATCTCACTTAGATTTTCTTATCGTTTATCAAAAAACAAGTAGGATAGCGAAAAAGGAAAAAAATTTAATGATTCTTGACCAAAATCAATTTACAGGTGTTAGATTTCTTTTGGTCGTTCATCAAAAAACAGGCAGGATAGCAAAATAGGAAAAAATGTTAAAGATTGTTGACCAGAATAAATTTACAGATGGATGACATTTCAATTTTTATTTGACCAAGATTTTGTATATAATATGACTCTTACTCCTCATCAAAGAACATTAACATCCCACAATTTTCACCCAATATTTTTTGCGCACACTGAAGTGAATAAACAATCTAAAGGCATGTCCTAAATCTCTGTGTGTGTGCGTGCGTGTGTGTGTGTGCGTGCGTGTGTGTGTGTGCGCGCGCGTGCGTGCGTGCATAATTAGAAGTAGTATAATTAGTATATACTAGAAGTATATATATATATATATATATATATATATATATATATATATATATATAGATATATATATATATATGTATGTATTACGGTTAGTCAAAACTACAGAAACAGAAAGAAGATGAAATAGACAGAAAAAACACTTTTAATTTGAGTCCATACAAACTATTGTGTCTCCTTAAGAAATTTAATCCACTCACTGTACCAGAGGTTACAGATTATCTATTCAAAAAGTTGCGCGATCATCAGCCACTTGACTCTACAATTTTCTGTTTTTCATCCATCTTGATGCTGAATGAAGTTATTTCGAGTTAGGCTTACTGGATAACAAACATTTTTTCAAACTCTCTTACAAGTATTATGGCCCTTATCATGTCCTTCACGTGATAGGTGTTGGATTTTATTTGCCCTGATTTCTTACCATAAATAAGTTTTTCTTTTAGAAAGAGGTTTTGAATTGACTAATCTTTTTTCTTGTAGGAAAATGCTTAGTACTCTATAAATAGAGACATGGTCCTTCTAACTTAATCAGCATTCACAATGTAGTCTTAAGGGTTTAGAAATTGTGGGTATTGATACATTATCACTTGTATGAACCTCCCATGTATTCTGAGTGAATTGGTTGAGGTTGTTTCTCTCTGTATTTTGTACTCTCTTATTTACAGTGGATTGCTCATCTCCTTTGTGGACGTAGGTCGATTGACCAAACCGCGTTAAATTTTTGTGTCTTCCGATATATTTCTAGTCTATCTTCTTACTCGTGGTCTTTCGAGGTTCGCTTTGCTAGCTTCCGCGTTTACACCTGCTTATTTTGATCCTAACAGTGGGCACTCTAGCCTATATACTTTCTCTTCCCTCCCAACTTCTACTGCATCCCACTTTTCATGTTTCACTGCTCAAGCCTTGCTACTGTGAGCCACCCTCCCGTCCTTGACTTGTCCAGTCCTTATTGCCCTGCCCATTCTAAGGTCCTCGATAGATGTATGGTGCAACAAGGTAATAAAGCAGTTGTGTAGTTGTTGATTCAATGGGAAAATTTTCCCGTTGATCAAGCCACATGGGTGGAATATTCATACACTGAAGATCGGATTTCCAGCAATTTCTCTTCCTTGAGGTCAAAGAAGTATCTCTGAGGGGGTATTCATATGATATGGGCCAGCAACAGTCGGTTAATATAGTTAACAACTTCATCATTAACTATATTGACCCTTACGAAATCTTGGTCAAATAGAAGTTGAAATGTCACCCGCCTGTAATTGATTCTGGTCAACAACCATTTATGTTTTTTTCCTACTAGTGCTGGACACGTGCGTTGCACGTGTGTCTCATGTTAGTCAACATATAACACAAACAAGTCCAGCGTTTTCCAGAGACGTGGATCACAACAAGTCAATGGCCATGCACGACAAACTTGAGGAATTGCATATATCAACTGGAAAAGGCCAAAGGACAAGAATATCATCACCAAGATATTAATATCAAGGTCCTCACATCTCCTTACAGAAGAATCTTCGTTTCCCATAGCAATAACTTCAATCTTTATTTTTTTCTGAAACTCCATAAGTCTTCAATCTCCTAAACTCCTGTAGAAAAAGGAAAGGTTATTACTTCTCTAGATCCATGAAGAATATATGAATTTTTGCCGTCAAATTGATGATGGTGATTCACTTTTTGTATCACATCATGAAGAATAAAAAGTCAAGCCCTGCAATACGATGAATATAGAAGAGTGCACAAATACGTCTGAGGGATACTATGATGCCTAATATCTCAAAAACTAGGAATATATAACCTGGAACAGTTGGTTGCAGGTAACGACATAGAACTATGTTCTTGCTGGCATAGTTGATAGAAGTATCACATTCCTTATAAAATAATCATTACTAAAAGCAAAATCATACAAAAACGGAGGATGTAATATTGATTTGCACTAAAATTACATATAGAGGAAAATTGGATGTCCGAAACACAAGGGTTGAAAAGTTGAAGTCTTGTTGTATGTTTTGAAGAGCAACACAAGTACAAATTGAAGACAACTGGTATGGTTCTTTTGTACATATCCTCTCTAAGCGAATTCAAATTTTCAATACTACTTTCCAATAACTAAATGAAGTAATATGTACATTGAGGATTCATATAGCTATTATTTTATGTACAAATTCAACCGTTATATAAACAAAATGAAAATTCAATACATGAAAACCAACCTTGGCAAATAGTTAAACATTAATAACAAGAAAACACACATTTTATCATACCACATTAAATTGCTAGTAATTGAAACATTTAGAAAACCTTGAATTCAGATCTATATGAGCAAAAATCAAATTTCTAAAAAAGAGAGAAAAAAATTTCACAATATGTTTACCGAATTTTTTCAACACCCACAATAACTTTTGTAATCAAGATATGACATGAGTAAAGAATTAATCAGAAAAACAACCATGGAGAATGTAGGTAGAAGATAAGATAGAGAGAGATTTAGGACATGCCTTTAGATTGTTTAATCACTTCAATGTGCCCAAAAATATTGGGTGAAATTGTGGGATGTTAGTGTGTTTTTATGAGGAATGAAAGTCGTATATATACGAAATGTTGGTCAAATAGAAGTTGAAATGTCACCCGCCTGTAATTGATTCTGGTCAACAACCATTAATGTTTTTTTCCTACTAGTGCTGGACACGTGCGTTGCACGTGTGTCTCATGTTAGTCAACATATAACACGGACAAGTCCAGCATTTTCCAGAGACGTGGATCACAACAAGTCAATCGCCATGCACGACAAACTTGAGGAATTGCATATATCAACTAGAAAAGGCCAAAGGACAAGAATATCATCACCAAGATTTTTATATCAAGGTCTTCCCATCTTCTTACAGAAGTATCTTCGTTTTACATAGCAACAACTTCAATCTTTCTTCTTCTTTTTTCTGAAACTCCATAAGTCTTCAATCTCCTAAACTCCTGTAGAAACAAGAAAGGTTATTACTTCTCTAGATCCATGAAGAATATATGAATTTTTTGTCGTCAAATTGATGATGGTTATTGACTTTTTGTATTACATCATGAAGAATAAAAAGTCAAGCCCTGCAATACGATGAAATATAGAAGAGTGCACAAATATGTCTGAGGGGTACTATGATGCCTAATATTTCAAAAACTAGGAGTTTATTACCTGGAAAAGTTTGTTGCAGTTAACGACATAGAACTATGTTCTTGCTGGCATAGTTGATAGAAGTATTACATTTCCGATAAAATAATCATTACTAAAAGCAAAATCATACAAAAACGGAGGAAGTAACAGTGATTTGCAGAAAAGTTCCATGTAGAGGAAAATTGGATGTCCGAAACACAAGGATTGAAAAGTTGAACGCTTGTTGTATGTTTTGAAGAGCAATACAAGTACAAGTTAAAGGGAACTGGTATGGTCCTTTTGTACACATCCTCTCTAAACGAATCCAAATTTTCAATTCTACTTCACAATAACTAATGAAGTGATTTGTACATTGGGGATTCATATAGCTATTATTTTATGTACAAATTCAATCGTTCTATAAACAAAATGAAAATTCAATAAATGAAAACCAACCATCGCAAATAGTTAAACATTAATAACAAGAAAACACACATTTTATCATACCACATTAAATTTCTAGTAATTGAAATATTTAGAAAACCTTGAATTCGGATCTATATCAGCAAAAATCAAATTGCTAAAAAAGAGAGAAAAAATATTTCACAAGATGTTTACTGAATTTTTTCAACACCCACAATTGTTGGGAATAAATCCGTACAGAAATAATATTTGCGGTAATAAAGGCAACAAATGCGGAACACAACAATGCGGTTAAACAACGAGAATAAAAGAGAAATAATGACACCAAGATTTTATGTGGAAACCCTTCTAAATAAGGGAAAAACCACGACCCGAGAGGAGCAACGAATATCACTATAGTAAGGATTTTACACTTGTATGTCTGAGTAAAACTCCAAAGACCACTACACATTCAAAAGAAATAACACTCTTTTGATTTTTCCACCTCACTACAATATAGCTCACACTCTCTATTTTTCCTCACAGATTATTTTCCTCTGTGATGCCTCACTCTTCTTTTCTCTCCTTTGTAATTCTTTTTGGTGTACTTAGAATGAAGAATTCTCCTCCCTTTTATAGAGAACAAATACACTACCCTCCAAATGTGCTATAGAAGAAAAACATTTTTTTCTTCTTCATAGCTTACCTACTCTACCAAACTTTGAAATTGGCACAAAACAAGTTTTTCTTCTTTATAGATTACCAACTCTACCAAACTTTGAAATTAGCACAAAGTTATTCAAAGTTTGGCACATGGGATAGACCTCACAACAATAACTTTTGTTATCAAGATGTGACATGAGTAAAGAATTAATCAGAAAAATCACCATGGAGAATGTTAGTAGAAGATAAGAGAGAGAGAGAGAGAGATTTAGGACATGCATTTAGATTGTTTAATCACTTCAATGTGCAAAAATATTGGGTGAAATTGTGGGATGTTAGTGTGTTTTGATGAAGAGTGAGAGTCGTATATATACGAAATCTTGGTTTAATAGAAATGGAAATGTCATCCACCCGTAATTGATTCTGGTCAACAACCATTAATATTTTTTTCATATTTTACTATCCTACCTGTTTTTTTGATAAATGGCCAAAAAGAATCTAACACCTGTAAATTAATTCTAGTCAAGAATCTTTAACATCTTTTCCTTTTTTTTTCTATTCTAACGTTTAAAAAAAAATCTGAGTGAGATTTTCTTTTGAGTTAACATCTCTAAACTCCCAAAACTATTCACATTTTCCAATTTAAAACTTCAATTATTGAGCATTGTGGACGGTTATTGTTCACCTTTCTTTTTAAATAAAAATATTTAATTTTCCTATGATATACAATGTTATCTCGAATCTCTATTTTCTTAACTCCTGGCCAGGAGCTTGCACTTATGTTTTCTTGGGGAACTGAACTCACAACCTTTAGGTTAGAAGTGAAAAGTGCTTACCATCTGACCAACTCTGTCTTGTCAGTTGTCGTTAAGATCTGAACTATAGACCACGTGATATGGAGAGTGACAATCAAAAAGAGTATTTATGTGGGCCTTGTACACTGTGTGAGGTCACTTTCACAAATTCCCCTCATTTAGTACATTTTTATTACCTGAATGACAACTTCCCCTCATTTAGTGCATTTTTATTACTTGAATGTCAGCTTATGAAAAATAATTACTTAGTTTTCTTTCTATAAATATCAAAGTTAAAATTGGCTGGTAAATTCTATCTAATATAGAATTATATAATATTTCTATATTCCCAGAGACGATTTTAGTAAAGATCACCCCCCCCCTCCCCCCCTCTTTTTTGAAGACTTAAGAGACGTAGATTCTCTAAATTACTTTGTTGGAATTCTACCCTCCTGAATTCTTCAAAGGAACACGTATAGACAATGTGTTTCTGTTTGTTTGAAACTTAACGATAAATAATTCGAGCAACACTTTGTATTATTTATAAACTTCAAAAAATACAACGATTACAAAGTTGTGTAACCTACGAAATTTTAAACTCTAATTCCTAACTAAAAAATTATAAACTCTAATTCTTAGCTACCCAAACCTTGTTCAACTCAACTTAGAATCCTATTTACCTTTTCCGCTACAAAGAAACGTTATCTATGTAGGACTCCTTACTTGACGTTGTCTTTAAATAGACAACAAAACAGTTTGCCTTCTACTTAGATTAAACTTCTGTAGACCAAACTCGACTTGAACTTGGAATCCCAGAAACTTGAGTTACCATCTGTCTTCCTACTTCATTCCCAGCAACTTGTGGGGATTTTCTGCCGCCTCAATGCCTAGTAGAAGTCAACTTGGATTTTTATTATTATTTGTCTTTGTCGCAACCGCTTCTTGGTTCTTCTTGAACTTATGCTGCCGCCTCAAGGAAAAGCTAATAGTTTTCCTTTAAAATAAATTGCCAGGAAAATTTACACTCCATTTTCCTTAAATAAGTAGCCGCCGCAGGAAAACCTACGCTTAGTTTTCCTTAAATAAATGGGAAGTATTTCTAAACTCCCATTTAGAGTTGGAATCGACTCCTTCTCCTACTCAGAATATGCAGCAACACGACCAGACTCGACTCCTTCTCCTACTCAGAATATGCAGCAACACGACTTGTTCTATGTAGCAGGTTTAACATTTGTCAAAACTTCGACTTCGAACCTTTAACATACTTGACTTCATATTCCTTCAACTTATCACTCTCATAAAATTCTCAGATTATACAATTTGTAATCCTTTTAAGTGTCTAATTAGTAAGTGACCAACTAAACATTTAATAATATTTTAGTAGTTGGGCTCGCAAGTCTATGAATTTAAAGAACATGAAACTTTAACTGTTATTTATTATACACACTAAATTAACATTGAAAAATTACGTAGTACTTGCTATTTAAAAATATATATATTTTTAAAGATGATATTTTACCTAATTTGCATGTTCAAGACATTTACCTTGTCTTTCAGTTCCCTGTAAAATGATTTAAATTGAAATCATTCAGCTACATCCTTAAAATGAGATTGGAGAAAGTTGTGATAGAAATAATTCTAATGATCATGCATTCATAATGAGGAAGAGATTTAGCCGTTTGAAATATGTAGCATTATTTTGAAAATCATCTAATTCGATTTTACATCAAGATTTAAATGATACAAATGAAATTTGCACAAAATTAATGACGTGTCTTTAAGTATTTGTAGCATTTGCATTTATGAAAGGAAAAGAGAAGAAGAACAAGAAATCTCCCGAGTTGTATCCAAGAGTTCTAATGAGCATTTAAATTTGATTATGCAAAAATATAATTCTTATGTGAGAAATAGGATTTCTTCTTTTTTTCTAAAAAAAAAAGAAGATAAATGAGTTATATGAGAGTTCTTAAAGTCATACTCTAAACGAAAAGGACTTACAAATGTCCTAATGTATTGTATAGGAGAAAAGGCTCACAACAGTCCACTATTATTTCAGCTTAGATTCTAAGTGCTTCTATATCTTTCACATGGTTCACTTTCAGTCATAACCCTTACTACGGTGAATTTTTTAATAGAGACTAAACTCCATATGCTTCTCACGTGTTTCTTATCCTAATATCTAGCCTCCATTCTTCTCTTCCTTCTTCACTTAGACCATCTGCAGGCAAACATATACATATAGATCTAAAAATATATGATAGTCTTGTGGGTAACTTCTTTTTTGTTAGCTTCCACATGACCTGCTCGTGATGGATTTTTAACCGGATCAACTTTAGTGAACTTCTCGAAAGTTAACATGTGTATGAAGGAAATTTGTTCGCGGTCCATTGACTTTTAGATGGTTAACAGGGTCTTCCTAGTCTTTCATAACGACTATTAATTTCTCATCCATAAATACTTCAAGTTAATTACTCCCTCTTTCTCATTTTATGTGACACTTTTCGTTTTTCGAGAGTCAAACAATTTAACTTTGACCATGATTTGCGTATGGAATTTTCAAATATTTTGAAATTAAATTTATATATTTGTAAACTACGTAATGAGTACTATAAATCACAATAATTGATAATTTAAAATGTTAAAATCATCTATGAAAAACTTATGATCAAAGATAGATTTGTTTGAATCTCGAAATGCGAAAAAAGCCACATAAAATGAGACGGAGGAAGTACTTCGTATGTAAATATGTTTCTGGTGGAGTGATTGAAAGTTCATTATACCAGCAAGGCTTTCTAGATGTTCTTAAATGGGTTGAGATTCAATGACTAGGTGACAATATCAGTACAAGTCAAAAAGCTGTAAATAATTCTCCACACATGGATATAGCATGACTAATTTAGTAGAAAACTAAATATTTCTGCTATCAGTAACTCTCTTTTTTTATCCTCAACCAAAAGTTTCCCAACTTTAGCATAAAGCTTAGAACTTTCCACAACGAAAATCGAAAAATTCAAAATTCAAATCTTCTCATAGGAAGTAGTTTGTTAAAGTATTGTTGTTTTGAAGTATGGCAAAGTTAAGGAGTTGTAGTAGTAACATGGCAAAAGAAGGAAGATGTGTGTCTTATTTGCTGGGTTCGAAATGTATAATTGTCATCATCAAAAAGGGGGAATTTGTTGGAATGATAAAGATTTTGATAATTGACAAATACAGAAACAGATGAAAGAAACAGGTTGTAGACGTGTTCCTTACAGAACGAATCCGACTTGGATAAGGAGAACGTCAACCACGTGAATTAGAAGTTATAAAGCTGTGGAATTATTATTTTTTCGACAAGCAACAAGTACAAAAAGTTTCCTTTTATAAAGGAGTTCAAAGCCAAGTGAAAGAAGGAAAACTAATTCCTATTTAAGGAAATCTATTTAAGGAAATTATGTTTTCTTATTTATTTAAGGAAATTCTGTAGAAAAGGAGTCCAAGTAGAAGTCAACAAGGATTTGTAGAAGGCAAATACAAGTTGAATTATACAAGGATTTGTTGAAGTTTTGATATATAAATAGGGATCTATTTTGCATAAAAAAATTGTGCACTTACATAGAGAGAAGATCAAAACACGATCAAGAAGTTTGAAGAGTTTTGAGATTTATTGGGAGCGTAGCAATTTGTGAGGAAAAATTGTAAGATTGTATTCAAGAGTCTTGTTTACAATCTAAGTTTTGTGAGTAGGAGTTGTTCGACAAGTTGTAGAACTTGAAGAACATTGGAAGATATAAAACCGGGGGGTTTTGTGTCTTTGGGTAGCTAGAAATTAGAGTTTATAATTTCTTAGCTAGGAATTAGAGTTTATAATTCCTTAGGTTACATAGCTTTGTAATCTTTTGTTGAGACTTGAAAGTTAATAAAGTGGAGTTAAATCCTACAGAGGTGTAGGTCGTGGTTTTTACCCTTGTGAGTTGGGGTTTTCCGCGATAAAATATTGTGTCATTATTTTATTTACTTCACAAAACGTAACTGTTGTAATTTCTCAAAGGAACATATAGAATAAACCTGTTCCTAAGGCAAATTTGGGGGTCAGAATTCTAACAGCATGACTAATTTAGTAGAAAACTAAATATTTCTGCTATCAGTAACTCTCTTTTTTTATCCTCAACCAAAAGTTTCCCAACTTTAGCATAAAGCTTAGAACTTTCCACAACGAAAATCGAAAAATTCAAAATTCAAATCTTCTCATAGGAAGTAGTAAATAGGATGAAATTACCTTGAAATTGAAAACCTTGAAGCTGGGTAAGAACATAAATAAGAAATTTTAAAAAGAGATAAAAATATTTAAAGTGATTTGAACCATCACTCTACATCTAGAGGAGTCTACTATATAAATGAGATTACACAATATGGAGGAAAGAAATGTCTCATACAATTTATTTGGAATAAAAAGAGGAAGTACACCAGTATCAAGAAGAGAAATACCTCATATAATCCATTCAGATTAAAAAGAAGTTCATGTTATTATTAACGCAACACTTGTGTCTCACAAATTCTGTCTCTATACAAAATTTTCAAAGTCCGTAGAACTACCTTGTGAATGCTACTAATTATAAGAAATGAACCTATTTGTAAAGTCATGAACATTTTCCTACAAGGACTAAACAAATATGAAGACTTGTGTTTTCATTTTATAAAAAATAAAACTTAATTATGATAAGAAATCAAGGAAAATACCGAACACTTACCTATTGTATTGTAAAATTAGTTTAAATATCATATTTGTGTATTTAGTTTATTGTATTGCCTGCTAACGAACCGAACCCCACCAATAACTAAGATTGCTCAGGGTTGAATAATCTATTAAATGTTGATTAAGTGTGGAGGATATAGGTTGCTTAAGAAGAGAAAGTCGTTGTATCATTCTTTACGTTTAAATATAATGCTTAATTTGACATAAACCTGTCAATTGGTGCATTAATGGATCTTGCTAATAATATTAGACCTGATATAGCTTTCTTGGTAAGTTTGTTAACAAGGTTTAGTTCTTCTCCAACACGAAGACACTGGAATGAGATTAAGCATATATTCAGATACCTCTGAGGGACTATTGATATGTGATTGTTTTACTCAAATAAATCCAAATTACAATTGATTGGTTATGCAGATGCAGAACATTTGTCTGATCCACATAAAGGTTGATTGCAAACAGGCTATTTATTCACATATGGTGGTACAACTATACCATGGCGTTCGACAAAACAAACTATGGTTGGCACTTACTCAAATCATGCAGAGTTAATAGCCATTCATGAAGCGAGTCGAGAATGCGTTTGGTTGAGATCAATAACTCAATACATTCAAGAAACATGTGGCCTTTCTTTGTAAAGATATGTCCCAACAATATTGTATGAAGATAATTTTGCATGTATAGCTTAACTGAAAGGGGGATACATTAAAGGAGATAGAACAAAACATGTTTCACCAAAATTATTTTTCACTCATGATCTTCAAAAGAATGGTGATATAGATGTTCAACAAGTTCGCTCAAGTAATAATTTAGCAGATATGTTTACTAAGGCATTACCAACTTCAACCTTTGAGAAATTGAGATACAAAATTGAAATGCGTCGTCTTTGAGGTATTAAATGATATTTTCATCAGGGGAGTAAATACGCGCTGCACTATTTTTTCCTTTTAATCAAAATATTATCTCACTGGGTTTTTTCTTGATAAGGTTTTTAACGAGGCAACAAACAATGCGTATTAAGAATAACTATCTTTTATTCTTCTATATTTTATTTTGTACATGAACATTCAAGGGGGGGTGTTGTAAATAATGAAATGTGGATGTCATGCATCAAATCCACACTTCATGACTTTAAAAGATTTAAGTATGACTTTAAGAGATCTCTTTCATGACTTTGAAGGATTAGGGATATACTTACTTTCTAACATATATATTAAATTAATTTTCAGGTACAAATATAGGATCTATAGAAAAGTCAATATGTTCATCCGAACCCATGAACCTCCACCTAGCTCCGCCTATGGACTTGCAATGGACATGATATAGTTGAAACGGTTTGTCATCTTTACAAGCAAACACAAACTATCCTTGAACACGATCGATGTGATAACGTTAAGATTTCAGGAAATACGAATAATGTAAACCAGAGGAGCCCATGTGATAGTTAGTTGGCTTGCGCATCAATTCGTGCCAAAAATTTTAGGAGAAATTAAAAAAGAATGTAAGCATTTAATACAAGTGTGCTATAATACCTTCTGCATCGGAGTATTAAGAACGGACCTTTGAGTTATTATATTAAGCAGAGACAGTAGCAGGGCAGCTCTCCTTTGGCGTGTCGGTTAAAATATGTGATACAGTGAAGTGGAGTCACTATACATACATTAACGCATGCCAATAGAGAGTAGCCCTATCACTATTTCCCTTATTTTCATTTTTTAAATGACTTCCTTTCTCATGCTTCTGCTTCATCACAAGAGAGCCCTTCCATGCTTTTATAGAGCATTTGTTCACAGTTTAAGAGATGGAATAAACCACTCGAGAATCGAGATATCCTATGGCTTTTATGCATGAGGGGGTTGAAATGAGGGTAACTTTCTTATCTCTTTACAATTCCATTTTGTGAAAGCTCCTTTACAAAAATGTGTTCATTAGATTCCCCAGTTGCCTTCTCCATAAATTTGTAGGTGTAAATGCGGAAACAAAAAAAAGTTGTTCAAACCAAGAGATGCTCTATTATTTCACCTTTGAAATTTGTCATTTGACTCAAAAAGTTGTGACTAAAGGAGGCAAAGGACCTTAAAACAGCATATCCTCTGCATATTCCTCACTTTCCTCTCTTCTTTATTTCCATCTGTATTATACTTCTATATATGAATAGGTTTCATTTCTATTCCAGTTCTTGCTTTTTATGTGGCGTTTCAATTTCTCAAATATCGTAACCGCATCTGCTCGTTAATTTTTAAGATTGCAAAATTTCTAGATGCTAGGTAATCAAGATTGCTTAATTCCTTTTATATATATTATTATTACTCAAGTGTGTTATCATACTTCTGTAATTTGAAATGATTAAAGATAGTAAAGTAAACTACAACATTATTTCCTGGATATGTTTCGTGTTTTAGCTATTATAGTCCAAACTCTATATTCGCATTAAAGAACGACTAAATATGGCTACTCAACGCATGACCTCCGGAAATTGGAATATTAATTAAAATTTAAGAACATTTGTAAATTGAAAAGTGAAGGTCCTTGACTCCTAAACTTAAGTGTCAAATGGCATACTTGGAACGCATAAAATCAAGAAGCATCTAAAAATTGAATTCACGAACAATGCAAGAGGAAGAATATGATGAAAAATATTTTTTTTTTTAAAAGAGCTTTCACCAAATGGAATATGTAAAAGATAAGAAAAGTTACTGTCCCATTTCTGACTTTAGAAAAAGCAACCCTTAATGCAAGAAGATATATATCTACAGGTCACACAGCATAAAAATAAATGATAGGATATGCCGATTCTCTAGGGGTTTATTCCGTTTCTTGAATTGAGAAGGAACGCTCTATAAAAACATTGAAAGGCTCTGTTGTGATGAACCAGAAGTAGAAAAATGAGAAAGAAAAGTTCGTGAATGATAGTAATTATAAGGGAAATAGTGATAGGGCTACGCTCTATTGGCATGCAGCTTTTTTGGTCGCTCCAAGTAGCAACTTGATCAAATATTTGAGCTGAAATGCCAAAGGAGAGTTGCCCTATTACTGTCTCTACTTAATGTAATGTAATTACACGCATGTCGCAGTACTTGATATATGTGAAATTAGGTTGTCATTCTTTAACACCCCACCTCACGCCCAGTGCTTAGCATCTGGGTGCGTGGGCAATTTGATTTTGGGGATCCCAACATCGGGTGAGACGGGCCCTGCTCTTATACCATGTGAAATTAGGTGTTAGGCCTAACTCACACCCCAAAAGCTAGCTCAAAGGGAGGAGGATTGCCCAAGCCTTATAAGGAGTCCACTCATCTCATTAATCACCGATATGGGACTTTTGTCATTCTTTAACAATATATACTGTGATGCAAAAGGTATTGTTATACTTGCCTTGACTAAAATTTACATTGGTTGTTCTACTTTGTAGCAACAACCCTTAATTAATTATCGCCTTAGCTAAGTCCCTTCTATTTGTTGCCATTAACTTTAACTCGACTCTATGTTTTAGGTTTAAATGTCAAGGCGAAAAATATATTTCTAACAAAATTTAACATTGAAAAAACTATCATTCGGAACTAAATCATGAACAAGGACTCTTTTCGTAAAAGCTGTAGTTTTACTTGATAATCTTTGTCTGGTGCTATGACTACAAATGAAAATATACATAGTCATAGCAGGAAAGGGGCGAGCGAGCTTCATAATCTCTTACGTGCCTTACCTAGTGTTAGTAGTGTACTGCAATTGTCCATCGCTTTGTTCTTCAATCTAAAGAAGAAAGTGTTAGACGGTGTTACAATGTTTAAATTTTTTTAAAAAAAATGTAACGCCGTCCGTGCTTTTTGTTACAAAGTGACAAAAAAAATATGAAAAACCATTTCAGAAAAAACAAACAACTAATCATGTAAAAAAAATAACATCGTTAAACACTATAATCATAAAATAAAGACTTATAAAGTCTTTAAAAAATTCCAAAAACTACAAAATGGTCTCTTAAGTATCAAAATTCATAACATAACAATACAAAAGGGATGTTGAAGGGTGGAGGCTATGTATTATCTTAATGATCACTCTCGAAGACCCACTTGGAGAACGCGACGCCTACGCCCCTATGTCCCCCCCCCCCCACTTTTTCCTTCCAAATTGAGAAGCTTGTTCATGCATATGCTGGATCGGATTGCCCAAGGATTCTTAAGATTGATTGAACTTAAGCAGGTGTAGTTCATACTCTCTCTGTATATTAAAAGAAAACTTAGCATCAAAATATATAAAAGATAGTACTCCCTCTATTCTTATTTATGTGATTTGCTTTCTTTTTTAGTCAGTTTAAAAAAGAATGACACATTTTTATCTAAATAACAATTTAACTATAAAATGTTTATTTTACCCTTAATGAAATGATTTACGGCCACACAAATATCTATCATTCATTTTGGATCAAATATTCAAAAAGTATTTCTTTCTTAAACTCCGTTCCGAGTCAAACTATCTCACATAAAATGGGACAAAAGGAGTAGATGATAAGGAATGCTCCCCTCAAGCTACCAAACCAATTCATCATTCAGTTGGGGCTCCCCTACAATCAACAATATAGAGATCCTTCGTGATTTATAGCCCAAGAAACTTTGAGCCAACTCATTGTTGTTGCACTTGCAGGTAGATTATATGTAAACATTTAATTCAACTATATATTGGCATGCATCATTATAGGGCTACACTCCATTGGCACGCAGCATTTTTGGCGGCTCCATACAGCAGTGACCAAATATTTGATTAACATGCCAAAGGAGAGTTGTCATGTTACTGTCTCTGCTTAATATAATGTAATTAGACGCATCTTGGTTCGGTTTACGTTATACATGTTACCATAAACTTTAACTGGACTCCATGTTTTAATTGGAAATGTCAAGGCCAAAAATATTGATTCTTCCAAAACTCAACACTGGAAAAACCCATCATGAACAATAAGATTATTTTCATCCGCAATCAGTCCATTTTAAAACCAGAATGACCGGGGAAATGGGTAATTGCTTGTCCCGTGGACAAACCTCTAAGGTCAAAAGTTAAAAAGAACCAACTTTTAAGGGCAGGCCGTCTTAACTCGTAGGCCACGGAAGCCATTGTTTGGGGGCCCAATTTTTTTTTAAAAAAAAATTACTTATAAATGTTGATTTTTTAAAAATATATTATATGTACTATGAATGTTATGATTTCTACAAATGAAATTGCCTATGAGATAAATATAGAAGAATTTCGTAAGAAATAATTTGATGAAAATATTGATAACGGAATCATAAAATCCCTTGAAATTACGGTTGATTACTTTATGTATATGATTGATCAAGCTATTTTTTCAGTTTATAATAGAATTCAACCAATTGAAGCATATGAAAATATTTTTGTTTCTTATTTAGTGGTAATTTGATATCACTAGATGATGAGAATTGTTTTATAAAATAGTGTCTTAACCTTGAATTTTCTTTAACACCTAATAATTATTCTGATATTGATGGTTTATATTTATTTTTTGAATTTAAAAATTTAAGACAAATAATACAAGTAGAAGATAATGATCTAGTAAAAATACTCAATCAAATAAAAGACTCGATTATTTTTCAAATACACATATTGCTTATTGAATAATGTCTGGAGTTACTATAATTGTTGCCTCAGCCGAGAATTTTTTCGAAATTAAAATTGATTAAATCTTATTTAAAATAGAAAAAAACAATGTCACAAGAGAGATTAACATTTCGTTTGGATCATTGTTACCCATTATTTCATAGTGTATTGTATTGTATTGTATTCTCTTGTACTGCATTGTTTGATAGATACAATGTTTAACTAGTGTCACGCCGCGAGCCTACACCCTGGACGTGGCCGGCACCCCATGACCGTTCCTGGCCTTGAACGAATTACCCTTGGCCTGACTTACTTAACTCAACAGAAGACTTAACTCAATGATAAAATAGGACACATTCTCATAAATACTTAAATCAACGTTTTGGCCAAATGACAGTTAAGTCTCAAAATATAACATTTGAAATAAAAGAGACTCAATAGGATTCTCTTTCAAGTTGAGCCGCTTATTTAGGAGGACACTTTCCATTGGATTCTCTTTCAAGCTTGAATTCGAAATTTATGATTAAAGGTAAAGAAGTTATACATTCCAAATTAATTCATGCACTTTTTTTAATATAATTTTATAAATATTTATGATTTGTTTTAAAACCTTTAATATATTATTTTAAAAAAAATAATATATGAAGTAACATCACATAATTGAGAAGAAAGAATAATTAAGATGAACATAGTCAGACTTTTAAGTTTATCGTTAACTTTTATTTAGACACTTGAATGTATGATAATTTACTTCAACAGATATTTTCGTCTCAAATTTTTAAAAAAACTCGTTGGCAGTAGCTTTCCTGTTGTTGCATTAGCAATGTGATGGGTTTATTAATTTGGTGGGGTTTAATTAGTAATGAGTGGGTAGTAGATTGATTTATATATCATACTCATTAAGTTAAGTTATAACAAATAGTTGAGTGCCAAGTATTTGAAAAAATATATAAATTGTTTAAATTTAAAACTGTAAATAAATGGTCAATTTTGAACCCAAAGGTGGATGACAAGGACATTTTTGAGTCAATAGATAGATAGAGGCTAATTTTATACCATTTCCAATATTTCAAAAATATTTTAAGCTCTTCCGTGCAATTTGGTGTATATTTGGTATATATATAGAATAAAAAAGCCGAAATACAGAACTGAGTACCGAACGTCCACCCTGCTGATTGATATGTAACATTTTTCTCACATGACAGTACTCTTACTGTTTTTTAACTGTTACCAAGTGATCCATGTATGAATAGATATTTGCCAAAGTACTATAGACACTTCTTTTATGATAAAGCTAATTTTCTTTTTAAAGATAGCATATATTAAGGGATTCTCAACATGTTGGATTATTTATAATACATAAATACGTATGTTTATTAATTTGATTTTAGCTGATATTTATATTCTTCAAGTTTGAGCGCGAACAAATACACACATGTATCCTACGGCATAATACACTTAGATTCCATGTAAGACATAAATCTCCATGTAAAATGTCATGTAGGACGCATGTATTTTTTTTGGTTTAATTTTGTATAAGTTAAAGTGTCTACTTGTCCACATCCAAAATTAAAAAACATAAATACAAGTTACAGTCAAGTTAAAAGACATGTTTATATATTATAACTTAATTTAATTAGATAAAGGTTTTAGCACTTTTGTGGGAGGTCTTGAATTATTATTTTTTCCTTGTGTCCAAAAAGTAAAAAAGGAAAAAAGCAAAAAGATAAAAGAGGAGCGTGGCATAAAATGGAAATAATAATTATAGAGGGGGGACGCATGTTTTGAGGAAATTGTTCAATTACTTAACAAGGTAGAATTGCTCCTCAATTCATTACTTTTGGGGACCTGAAGCCGCTTTTGTCCGCACTAAATACCCTTTTGGGCCCCCAATAGTTGAGCCTCTTCCTAAATTGTTCCGGTTCTTCACTTTTTCTTATCGATTAATGTAAAAATCTAATATAATGTGATCAATTGATTTTGAATAATTTGATCAAAATTGACGGAGAATTTTATAATTATTTTTGTAATTAAACAAAAGCAAAGATAGAATTGAAGAAAATGAAGTATATTCTAGACATAATACATAAATATGTCCTTTAACTTGAATTCGAATCACATTTATGCCCTTCAACTTTGGATGTACACAAGTAGACACTTAAACTTATATAAAATTGAACAAATAGACACTTATGTAGTACATGTCATCCTACATATCATTTTTCATCCTACGTGGTGTCTTACGTGTATTTTGTCATGTAGGACTCATGTATTTATTTATTTAAAATTTGGATAGTTAAAGCGCCTATTTATGCATTATAAAAGTTGGAGGTCAAAATTAAAATTTGAAGTCAAATTTAGGGTTCAATATATGTATTATTCCTATATTCTATATAGATTTTTGGCATAATACATAAATATGCCCTTTAACTTGGTCTAATTTTTACATTTATGCCCTTCAACTTTGGGAGTGCACAAGTAGACCCTTATACTTGTATAAAATTTGACAAAATATACACAAACGTCCTACATGAAAAATTATTTCCTACGTGGCGTCTTACGTGAATTGTGACAGGTAGCACTCGTGTGTCTATTTATTTAACTTGATACAAGTTTAAGGGCTTACTTGTGCACTTTTAAAGTTGAAGGACATAAATATAAAATGAAGTTAAGTTAAAGGGTATATTAATGTATTATGCCTAGATTTTTATTGATCAATATTTTATCTTTGAAATATCTTGTAAGTTTTACAAATAATGTCTCGGAATTAATATATAATTCTATTTATTGATATTTGAATTATTTTTAGCTAAATCTCCACGTTATTTTGTATTCCTAAAATCTTAAATTTAAATCTTCAATTAGGCTTCTTACCCTCTAACTTCTAGTCAGTTCTTCTCTCACTTCCCCACTACTATTGCTTTGCTTTTTTTTTTTTTTTTTCTCTATATAGTAAATTCAAAATAACTTGCTTGCATCTTGACTTATCGCGACTTGTTATCTTTTATCAGCAATGTATTAAATCTTAAAGCTTGTCAAATAACAGTAGATCATGACTTCGCGTTTTTTTAAATCTTCATTGATTCTTTGATTTCTTTTAAGCATCCAGTCATCATGTAACTAACTATCCTTAACGAATAAAATTCAATTGATTTCGAACATACAATAATTATTGTTGTGCAAAAAGGAGAGAGGGGGAACTTTAATGCGTATAGAAGTTGTTGAATTTCTTTGTTCATATCAAAGAAACTATTGGCGATATATTGACGATAAAAATGTTTTTTTAGGCCAGAGACATAGTTGTTCAATTTTACATAATGGAAAAAGGGTCAAATATATCCCTCAACTTTGTCATTTGGAGCTGATAAACCCCTCGTTATAAAAGTGGCTCATATATGTCCTTATCGTTATACAAACGGCTCACATATACCCGTGTCATTACAAAATGGCTTGCATATACTCTTCATTTAACGGAAGTTAAAAAATTAGTTTTAAATTTATATTTATTACTTCTAATTTTTTTTAAAAAAATTATTTAGGGGTATATATGATTCTTCTATCAAAGTTTAAGGTATATTTTAATTTTTTTTCATACATAAATTATTTTTTGACTTCTTTTATTATAATCATTTGAGTTTCTTATTCTTATTTTGTTTTTTCTTTCATTCCTTAGTTTAAAGAAAAAAAATTAACTATTTTTTGTGTCTATTGTAATTTAATTTCGTATTCGAAGAAAAAATTTGATCATCTACAATAAGTTTTTTACAAGAATATTAGTAAAACATAAATAAATTTGATTATCAAAATAATAATTATAAATTAGTCATTGAAACAAAAAAAAAGTCAAAAAAAATATGTCTAACGAGGATTAAATTTACTCATATGGGATTATATTTTTTAGAAAAAAAGTAATAAAAATTTAGATTAAAATTATATTTTTTTCATTACCGTCAGAGAAAAAGGATATATGTGAGTCATTTGTTTACAAGTAGGGATATATATGAGTCACTTTCATAACAAAGAATATATCAGCTCTAAATAACAAAGTTTAAAGGGTATATCAGACTCTTTTCTCTTACATAATTTATGAATACTTTTGACCCTTTTCGGTGGGAAATAGCATTTCTTTTCAAACACTAAAAGGGACAGTAAAATACATATTGAGTAGAAAAAATACAATATTAAATGCCATATATAATTTTCTCTTTTTTAAATTTGATAAAGCTGAGTGCATATATTGGAAGCAATGACTAGAATGGGTATGAAAAGGGCAAAAAGTAACAACTTTTTCTTTATTGAATAGGGAGAAAAGGTCAAATACAGTAGCTATAAGAGTAATAATCAAAGGTCCCACATCCATCAACCTGGCCCAAAACGCGCTTAAGGACAATGATTATAAGTCATTTTGTTGAAGTTCAGTCGCGGATCTAGGAATTTAAGATTGTAGGTGTTTTAAAGTTAAAATATATAAAGTATGTATTAACAGTGAGATTCGAACCTTGGTACAACAAGGTTAAAAAAGTCTTAAGTATCCATGCAGGAGCCATTGGTTGATATATGTTAATTTTATACAAATATCTATCAATTTCTACATAGATATATATATTCCGTAACGAAGTTAATGGATACTGGACAATATGTGGGTCCACCTCGTGAAGACTAATATTTAAACGTGATAGCTGACTTGATAGACAGCAACAACCAAACAAACACAAAGAAAAGAAATAGTTGAATGAAGATAATTCAATAAACTGTTTAAACAAAAAAGAGAAGAGTCCACACAAAGGGCTTAATGGAAGCTGAGAAATCATCAGGCATTATTCATGGTTGTTGCCCCAATCCTCTCCTTATACTTCTTGAGCCTCAAAACCAACAGCCTCTTCCTAAGCCCAAAAGCACAACTGCAGCTTGCAGGCACACCTTTGCAGCCACAACAACTTCCTCTTTTTTCCCAAACACTCATTTTACTAACCATGAATCCCTTCCTTCCTATCAAGAATCATTTGCTCACTTCCTCAAAGCTTATCCTAAGTATTCCGAATCTCGCCAAATCGACAAGATTCGGAATCAAGAATATTATCATCTCTCAGTTTCTAACCATGTGTGCCTGGATTACATTGGCATTGGTCTCTTCTCATACTCACAGGTTCAATCACAGGTGGTCCCGGTCACATCCTCTTCTTCTTCTTCTTCGCCGTCATGTCATGAATGTAGTAGTGAGTATCCTTTCTTTGACATATCTTGCAAGTCTGTGGATCTCAAATACGAGCTATTACATGGCGGAGATGGATCACAATTGGAATCCTGTATCAAGAAAAAGATCATGAATTTTCTTAACATGTCTACGAATGAATATTCCATGGTGTTTACTGCTAATAGATCATCAGCTTTCAAGCTTATAGCCGAATCTTACCCTTTCAAAACTAATCGCAAGCTTCTTACAGTTTACGATCATGAGAGTGAAGCATTGGAGAGTATGGTCAATACATCAGAGAAAAGAGGGGCTAATATAATCACAGCAGAATTTAAATGGCCACGGCTACGAATTAACTCCGCGAAACTCAGGAAACTGATGATAAGGAAGAAAAAGCAAAAGAAATCCAGGGGACTGTTTGTGTTCCCACTTCAGTCAAGAGTGACTGGAGGGAGTTACTCTTATCAATGGATGAGTTTGGCTCAGGAAAATGGTTGGCATGTTTTGCTTGATGCATGTGCATTGGGACCAAAGGATATGGATAGCTTTGGACTCTCTTTAATCCATCCTGACTTCCTTATTTGCTCTTTTTATAAGGTTTTTGGTGAAAATCCTACAGGGTTTGGATGCCTCCTTGTCAAGAAATCAGTTGTGTCGATGTTGGAAGGTTCGGTTAGTACAGGCATTGTAAGTCTTGTTCCACCAACACAAGTATTAGATTCATCTGGCAGTGGAGATCAAACCAATTTGGTTATGAAACTGGATGAGCTACATATATGTAGGTCTAATTCAGCTGAATTTGTATCTGGCAAAGAGGAATCAGACGAATCGATTAGCACACTAGGCAAGTTGGAAGAAAAAGGAAGCAGAGAGATTGAATGCAGATGCTTGGATCATGTGGATTCGCTCGGACTGAGTCAGATTGGTAATAGAAGAAGGTACCTAGTGAATTGGCTTATTAGTGCACTGCTGAAACTTCAGCATCCAAATAGACTGGACCATTTTCCTCTGGTTAAAATCTATGGACCAAAGATAAAATTTGACAGGGGAACTGCTATGGCGTTCAATCTGTTCGACTGGAAAGGAGAAAGGGTGGAACCAATTCTCATACAGAAGCTTGCTGATCGAAACAATATATCGCTCAGCCATGGGTTTCTGTCACATTTGTGGTTTCAGGACAAGTACGAGGAAGAGAAGCAGAGGACTATACAAGGAAAAAAATGTGATGCAGAGAACAAAAGATGTGAATTTGGGATATCAGTAGTCACCATTGCCCTTAACTTTCTGGCAAACTTTGAAGATGTTTATCGGCTTTGGACATTCATAGCTCAGTTTCTTGATGCAGACTTTGTGGAGAAAGAACGGTGGAGATACAGCTCCCTGTATCAGAAAACCATTGAAGTTTAACATACCTGTTTTTGGTCCACAAAATGTATGACAGTCCAAAAACATTTGGATGGAAACCATTCTCCTAACATATGTACCAGAGTCATTGCAGTGGCGGATTCAGGATTTAAATATTGTGGGTGCTCACTTGTTTTAACATAAAAGAAATGCTACTGGCGGGATTCAAACCCTCGCAAGTGGCTTCGCGCGCCTCTTATGGCAGAGGTTTAAACCAGTTCACCTATAGCTGCTTTTGTTTTATGGGTGCTCATTTAAATTATAATAACATATGTATCATATTTTCTATATATATATATATATAAAAAAAAAATTCGAAAATCATTGGGTGCTCGGGCATCCGAGTCTGACTTACTGGGGCGGTGCTTTTGTTTTATGGGTGCTCATTTAAATTATAACAACACTTTTATATATATATATATAAAAAAATTCGAAAATCAGTGGGTGTTCGGACATCCGAGTCTGACTTACTGGGTTCGCCCCTGAGTCATTGTATCTTCAGCAATAGCTAATCAAAAGAGCAAATGCAATCATTCTTTATATAAGGACCTTTAGTTTCTAGTGTTATGACAAATGCAGTGAGATAAATCAACCATACATTTAATAACATATTCACAGGTCACACCATTACCACACTTCTCTTTTAAATATTTTGCTTAATTCCCATACATGGACTACTATACTTGGAATAAGATACTATGATTTTTCCCCAATTCATCTTTTCTCTAACTTCAAAGAATTCACCTCACCTCCATTAATCATGGTAAAAATTCACTTTATTTTTGCTACCATCTACCATGAAAAATCGAATAGATCCAACATATAATCATTTCTCATAATTTGCTAGTCACCAGAATAACCAATTTAAAAGGCATAATATATAAATATGCTTTGTAACTTAGCTTCGAATTATATTTTTGCCCTTTAACTTTGAGTATGCAGAAGTAGACACTTAAACTTGTATAAAGTTGAACAAATAGACACACATATCCTACATGTCATTTTTTGTCCTACGTGGTGTCCTACGCGTATTTCGCCATGTAGGACTTATGTGTTTATTTATTTAAAAGTTGGATAGTTAACGTATTTGTTTGCGCATTATAAAAGTTGGAGGTCAAAGATAAAATTTGAAGTCAAGTTTAGGATTTATATGCCAATTTAAAATGGGGATAAGCTATGGTTGAAGCTTTGCAAAAGCTTGCAATTGTTGGTAGGTCATGTCTATGAACATTATGCTTGTATTAATATTTGTTAGTCGTCAAAAAGATCCAAAACTTATTAACGAAATTAAAAATTTATTAATTAAATTTTTTCCTTTTCCTTTTCTGAATGAGTTTTATTTTGTAATATTTCAATAAAAATCACTAAATAAAGATGGACTAGTTGGAAAATGTCAACGGATTCTAATAGGTTTAGTAATTTATAAAGCACAAAATTCATTCATTGCCAAAAGATTCTAATCGACTGAGTATTTATTGGCAAGTTACCAACAAATAACAATTAGTTGGTAATTTACCAACTTATATCTAATTAGTTGGTAAAATTAGCTACAAAATTCTTTTGTTAGACAAATACTTAGCTAGTAATTCGTTAATAAACTATACTCTTATTTTTTTCTACTATATTTATCCAGTGAGTAATATTGCTTGTTGGTGTCATTTTTTCTCTCCATATTTATAAACTAAATTATTTAGTTACTAAAATTTCTATAGGTATTTTGTCAGGAATTCATTGCTAAACTGCCATTTTTTCTCTCCATATTTACCAACTAAATTGTTTAGTTACTAAAATTTTGATAGGTATTTTGTTAGGAATTCGTTGCTAAATTCTGAATAACAAATTAGTTACCAATTTGTTGATAATTTGTTACTAATATACTAGACCGAATTTCAACTTCTTGTTTTAGTACATTCTCTATGTATTGAATGGATCAAATTGAGATATTTGTTTAGGTTCTGAATTTCAATAAATAATATCTCTAGTCCATTACATGTGCTTATATATTTAATCTTGATGTAGTTATTATGATATGCGTAGTTTCTTTTATTATTTTAATCTATTAAAAGGTGAGATTTCTATGATGAGTCAAAATATTTCTAATAGATTGGACAATAACAAATTACATCCGGGAAATAATAATTAGTTGACAGAACCATATATTTGGTATGAGAAAGAAGACATCCCTTTATGGTTGCTTATATCCGTCATGTGAATTAATTTAAGTATAAAGATAAATGATTAAATGAATCAATGGATTAAATTTTTTAGAAGTTCGATTTATAATTCTAGCATGGGGAGTTAAATAAGTTGTAACGGTAAGAAATTGAAATTAAATAGAGAAGGGTAGTTAAAGATATTTAGTGGTACAATCTGTGATTTACTATGATATGATTAATTCATGCTTTTACGAATTAAATATTATAATTGGAAGTCTCTGCTAATAAATTGTGTGGTCCCTACTATATATGTCTGATTAATTGATCGAGTTCCGAAAAAAAGGACTGTTAGTGCTTTTTTAAATTTAAGAATAAATTATTTTTCATTTTTATTGGTTTAAAAGAAGAAAATATTTTTATTTCCTTAACTGAGAAAGAGGAAAATAATGAATTTCTTTGACATAATGAGTTTATCATTTTACACCTATTAATTATTAAGTTGATGAATTAAAAATTTAAGATAAGGGTATAATATGTAAAAATATTTTGTCTTTTTTTAATTTGTCAAAATTGACAAGTAATTAAGGACAATTAAAAAAAAGAGTAGACAAATAATTAGGAACAAACAGAATAGTTGTTGGGTACCCTTAATAGTGTCTAAATACACTTAATGATATTTAATGATTGTTGATGACTATTGATCATGGTTATTAAATACACTTATTAGTGTCTAAATACAATTAATGATGTTATTGACTAGAACATTTCATCTTTCAGACGTTGCACCTCTTCTGAAAAGTATAAATAGGGGTGGTGGTTCTCAATGAAAGACAATCATTCCTCTAACAAAAGATTTGTCCACACAAGACTTGATTGAGAGAGTTAGTCAAAAATTAGTAGAAGATAATTTTGGAAGCTCAGTTTCTGAACGAGTTGGGTGAAAGTTTAAAAAGGTTAGAGTTTCACAAGTTATTCAGTTTACATTTTCATGCTATTATGTTTTGTTCGTGATCTTGAATTATACTTCTATTGTGTATATTCTAACGGTTGTGATAATGTAAAATTAGATCAAAAAGTTAAAAACTAATGTTTCAGTTTAAGACAGTTGTTTAAAATGGATTAAAAATGATCAATTTGTGAAACAGTAAGGACCATTACTACTTAATGCCAAATAGTAGGGATGATTTTGTATTTAAATTGAAATATAAGAGTATTTTGGAATTCTTCTCCAAATTGACCCTATTATTTGTGCTTTCCCCATTTGGGTAGACTTATGGATTCTGCATTTGGGATCTTTTCTTTTTAAGCCGTTTTCGATTTGTAAGTATCTTTTTCTCTCTTTATTTCCCTTGAATCTCAGGATTAAATTTAATGGTAGAAATTTGAATTTTGTGATATTTTAGTCTATTCAATGCTATAGAGTATATCATAATTGAAACTTTGATTTATAAATATGAATTTATTGTCTATTGCAATCATAGAGAATTGTTTCCCACCTTGTATTTCCAATTGAGTTGTTTGGTGTGAGAATGAGTAAGAAAATAGCACAAATTTCCTATTGATTCGCAGTGGAAAAAGTCATTGTTTCTACTAGTGATGGTCCTAAGAATAATAATATCATAAACAAAAAAAAAGCAGCTTAGAAAAGGTTTGATGCCTAACAAACTGGATTTGTTCTTGTGATGTAGAGGGCTAGTGTCACGGACTTAGAGTATTTGCTAAGACTCAATGATATGGCGGGACGTGAAACTAAGCTATCAAGTTTATATCTAGTATTTGTTTTTTTAAGACTGTGGGTAAAACACAAACCATTAGTTGGTCATAGAATATAAGATTGTGGATGGATTAAATTTGTCAGGATATATATTATCGCTTTCACTTGCTGAGACATAAGGTTGTCAGCTAGAATCTGATCCAACTATTTTATAATGTTCTCAAAGAAAAAATTCTTTAAGAATTTCGGTATATTCAGGTCCTGTATGGGTTACTCTGTCCTGTTTGTAACTTGTTCAGGATGGAGAATATGGAAGAGAAGATTGAGGGTAGTCTCCAATTTGCACCGAAGGAATTGCTTCAGTGGAGCCAATGGCAGTTGCTTGATTCTGTTCTTCCTACTGGTGGTTTTGCTCATTCTTTTGGCGTTGAGGCTGCTATTCAAGCCCGGTTAGTCTCTGGACCTGAAGATCTTCGAACATTTGTGATCCATATACTAGAGAATACAGGAAGCCTATTGCTTCCTTTTGTCTATACTTTGAATACATCTCCTAATGTTGAAACATGGTATAAACTTGATAAAATATTGGATGCAACACTGACAAATGAAGTTAGTAGGAAAGCGTCTATTTCACAAGGATCGGCACTTTTGAGAGTGGCTGCTGCTGTGTTCCAGGAAGTTCCTTATGTTAAAACTATGCGAGAAATGTCTTTGGCTAGTGGAGCTGTCCGTTTCCACCATGCTCCTATTTTTGGACTTGTCTGTGGGCTTCTTGGATTGAATGCCGAAACTTGTCAAAAGGCTTACTTGTTTATAACGATGAGAGATGTTGTTTCTGCTGCAACAAGGCTCAATTTGGTTGGACCACTAGGTGCAGCTGTCTTGCAGCATCAGCTTGCTGCAAACGCAGAAGATTTATCAAAGAAATGGATGAACCGTCCTGTAGAGGAAGCATGTCAGACTAGTCCTTTGCTTGACACTATCCAGGGTTGTCATGGTTATTTGTTCTCCAGGCTTTTTTGCTCTTGATTGGTGGAACCGAAGATTCAAGATACGGGAGTTGGTGGATGAGAAAGTACCTTTGTCAAGCTTGTGCTTTCGTCTGTTTGAATTCGTTTCTGATCAGGATGTTGATTGAAACAGGTACCAGAAATTCTGTCAGAAGAAATTCTTGCAAAAATGAGTGCACCACCTAAAAGTGATGCACCAATAATTACAAGTGATGAACTTGCTGAAGGTGATGGATTTGTATTTGGATTTCCAACTAGATTTGGAATGATGTGTGCTCAATTTAAAATTGAGCAGACATCATTCCAAATCTAGTTGGAAATCCAAATACAAATCCATCAGCTTCAGCAAGTTCATCACTTGATATTATTCAGATTTAGAGAGTCAAACTTGTTTCTTTTGACTGTGCATTCGAACATGCAATCTTTAAGGTTTTTGAAGAATAACTTTTAGAACTACATAAAAAGTAGGCATAAACATAACAATGTCTTTAACTTAGTCTTAGCACATATGTATGTCATCTAACTTTAGGTATGCACAAGTAGACACTTAAAGTTGAATAAATAGACAGACGCATCCTATGTGGCATCCTACATGGCAATTCAAGTCCTACATGGTACCCTACATGTATTACGTCACATAGGATTCATGTGTCTACTTGTGTATACTCAAAGTTGGAGGATATAAATGTGATTTGCTAAGTTAAGAGACATATTTACGTATTATGCCTCAAAAGTACTATAAGTCACAATAATTAACATTTTAAAATATTCAATGAACGTAAAAATAAATCACATCTAAAAGTTTTAATTTCTTGTTTGACTCTCAAAGTTTCAAACTATGTCTTATAAACTGTGATGGTTCTAGACAACCAACACAGCTTGAATTGGAACAAGCATTTCATCAAGACAAGTACATTGCCACAATCACAAAAAAACTCAAAGGTTCTACTTAATAAATTTCACTTTGTGACTCTACGACGAAGGGCAGACTGATGAGGGCGGGTTAAGAATTTCAAAAAGGAGAAATATGTTGCACTTTTTCTTTCTTTGTTTTTTTTTTTAAAATATGTAATTCACTTAAAATAATAGCATTCTTGATTTGGATTCAAGTTGCATTGGCGTTTGACTAATTAAATGTTTCTATCAACATATTCTATTGGAAATTATTTCTCTATCCCCACGAAAGTAAGGATCAGTTCTATATATATATTATTCTTTCAAATCTCACTTGTGAAATAACACCAACGATGTTGTATTTTATATATGTTTATGTTAATAGTACCTCGTATTATTCGAGGCAGAGATTTTCGATCATATTAATCTTCATGAAAAGACAAGTAATGAATACGAGGCATGAAAAAGGAGAGGAGAAACTACCTTATGATTTAAAAAGTATTGATACCATATATACTAATTTTAGCTATACTTTCGAACAATTTTGTATCTCACCGTTAATTAAGAGTTTTCAATCATATGTTGAGTAAGATACACGTATTTTGAGTCCAGATACACTAAAGTAGGGAGAAAGACGAGCGAGATGGGGAGAAAGATACTCATGTATCTCAAATACATGTTAATCACACTAGATACATGTATCCATATGTATTTTAGTGTGATTCTCATGTATATGGCATACCAGATACAAAAGAGAGTAACGAGCGAGATTCTACTATGTATCTCATATACATGTGCGTCCACTTTGTTATCTAGAACAAATTACACCTAATTTTTATCATATATTTGAGATACATGTATATGGATGTATCCGAATGCATCAAAATCTAAATTTGTCATATTACAAAGTAAAAATGTATCTAAGTAATTAACTTATAAACTAATAAAATTTCTGTCAGTTTCCCAAAATTAACTTACATGATCTATTATCTATTATTATTATATATATATATATATATATATATATATATATATATATATATATATATTGTTGGGAAATATCCCTCCCACATGGAGGATGAGTCCAATTTTTTTTGTTGGACAACACTTTATATTTTTTTATCTCTCTTTCTTGGGCTCTTTTTTATGTTCAA
Source organism: Solanum chilense (assembly GCA_032847665.1). Taxonomy (NCBI): domain Eukaryota; kingdom Viridiplantae; phylum Streptophyta; class Magnoliopsida; order Solanales; family Solanaceae; genus Solanum; species Solanum chilense. The sequence continues at coordinate 5,220,830 of CM064965.1, forward strand.
TGCTTTTGGCCCAATTGTTCTGTCTTTCTTTTGGTTAATCCATTTATGCCTATGTGGCTAATTAAAAGAAAAGAAGATGAGAAGAGAATATATAGAGAGAGATTGGGCAGTGAACAACTGCAGAGAAAAAGAAGAAGAAAATTGAGAGCTCATTTTCGAGCCTTTACCCAGCAGGCTGGTTTTGTGCCCGGATCGAAGGTCAAACGGAGTCCGATCGTCCTGAAATTTTAGTATGTTGTTCATGACATTCTCCTCTTCATATCCAACGGTCAGTTTTCTAGTTTTGACGCCCGGAAGGTAGTTTTCTGGCAGCATCTTCATACCTGCGTTTTTTTTGGTGTGTTTTCACCTTTGGTGAAGTTTGTAGCTTGTTGTTGTGCCAAGGTTGCTCCTTGATGATTGTATTTGCCTCTAGTGTTTACTAGAGAGGAGAACTTGTTGTACCCACTTGGTTCTTGGTGATTAGTGAAAGTTTTGGTACCGTTGTTGAGCGGTCCCGTGGTTTTCTCCCCGATTTGGGGTTTCCACGTATATCGTGTGTCTTTTACTTATTACGCTGCTATTTATTTGTGCTTGTTGCTGCTAATTTTATATTGTGTGTTGAGCCTTGTCGGCTATCTTGACAATTTGGGGAAAAGATTTATTCCGCTTCCGTGTTGCTTTGTCTGTGCTTCCCCAACAAAGTGGTGTCAGAGCCTAGTTATTTTTTGGTTGGTTGTTATTGTATTGCTAACCATGGATGACAAGGTAGTTGTGCAGGGAATGGTCAGTTTGGACTCTACGAATTATTCTATATGGAAAATTCGCATAGAGGATTATTTGTGTTCTAAAGACTTGCTTGATCCGATTTTGTATAAAGATCGTCCAACAGGTGTTGTTGAGAAAGATTGGACTAGCTTGAACCGGAAAGCTGTTGCCTCCATCAGACAATATGTTTCGTTGAGTGTGTTGCAACATGTTGCTAATGAAACTAATGCTTTTGAAATGTGGAAGAAACTTGAAACTATGTACGAGAGGAATAATGCCATGGGAAAAGCCTCTTTGATCAGAAGACTTGTTAAACTACAATACATGGATGGTAATAGTATTGTAGTGCACATGAATGAGTTTCAAGGTGTGGTGAACCAACTAGCCGGAATGAAGATGAAATTGGAGGATGAACTTCAAGCCTTGTTGTTACTTTCCTCATTGCCCGACAGTTGGGATACCTTGGTAGTTTCACTTAGCAATTCTGCTCCGGATGGCAAGATGACCATGGATATGGTCACAGCTAGTCTTCTTAATGAGGAATCTAGAAGAAAAGAATCAGGTTTCTCTAGCCAAGTTGAGGCAAATGTTATTCCAGAATCCAGCAGGGGGAGAAGCAAGAGCAGAAATCCTCAAAATAGAGACAAGTCGAAGGGGAGATCCAATTCAAGAAGAAGAGAGTTCACTTGCCATTACTGTCAAAAGCCAGGCCACATCGAGAGATTTTGCAGAAAGAAAAAGAGGGAAATGTCCAGGGAGAGAAAAGAGAAAAATGAGAACTCCGAGCAAAAGTCAGATGAAAAGAACACTACAGCTTTAGCATTTAGTGATGATGATTTGTTTATTATCAGTGATCATGAATTATTGAACATAGCTTGTGATGATTGCACCTGGGTGATTGATTCTGGTGCCTCTTATCATATTACTTCACACAGGTAGTACTTTTCATCCTACACTAGTGGTGATTTTGGTTATGTGAGAATGGGAAATGATGGTTCATCTAAGATCATCGGTACGGGTTCTGTTTGTTTAGAGACTTCCACGGGTTGCAGGCTGGTGCTCATGGATGTGAGGCACGTCCCAGATATCAGATTGAGTTTGATTTCAGCTGGTTTGCTTGATGATCAGGGTTATGCCAACAAATTTTGTGATGGAAAATAGAAGCTCTCCAAGGGCAGTTTGATTGTAGCTCGAGGCAAGAAACAGAGATCACTTTATGTAATGCAAGCAAGAGTATGCAACGGAGATGTCAATGTTGCAGGTGATGCCTCTAGTGACTTGTGGCATAATAGACTTGGGCACATGGGTGAAAAAGGTTTGCAGATTCTTGCCAAGAAAGATTATCTTCCCAATTTTTCAGGTATGCCTTTATACTCTTGTGTTGATTGTTTAGCTGGAAAGCAACATAGAGTTGCATTTCGCTCACGCCCCCCATTTAGAAGAAAGCATGCCTTAGATCTTGTTCACACTGATGTATGTTCTATGGATGCTAAATCTCACCGTGGTGCACAATATTTTGTAACATTTATTGATGATTATTCTAGAAAATTGTGGGCTTTTGTTTTGAAAAGTAAAGACTAGGTACTTGATGCATTCAAGGAGTTTCATGTCAGAGTTGAAAGAGAAAGCGGCAGAAAACTCAAGTGTGTCAGATCAGATAATGGTGGAGAGTACAGGGGTCCTTTTGAGAATTATTGCAAGAGTCAGGGTATCAAGCTTGAGAAAACAGTTTCGAAGACACCTCAGCTTAATGGAGTTGCAGAGAGAATGAACAGAACCATCGAAGAGAGAATCCGATGTATGCTATCTCATGCTAAGCTGCCAAAGTCCTTTTGGGCAGAGGCAATGTTCACAGCAGTGTACTTGATCAATCGTTCTCCTTCAGTTCCTCTTGAAGGTGATGTTCCTCAGAAAGTTTGGACCGGGAAAGATGTCTCCTATAAGCATTTGAGAGTCTTTGGTTGCAGAGCATTTGTTCATGTTCCTAGAGATGAGAGATCCAAGCTTGATAAGAAGACCAAGGAGTGCATTTTCCTTGGATATTCAGAGGATGAGTTTGGGTACAGATTATGGGATCCACGTGATAGGAAAGTGGTCAGAAGCAGAGATGTTGTGTTCTTTGAAGATCAGACCATTGAAGATTGTGAGAAGAAGAAAGCAAATCCTTCTCCTTGCATCACAGTTGACCTGACACCATCTCTTCCGCGTGTTGTTGTCCCTCAGGATCATGGGGGAGATATGCACGATCATGCGGATGATACCCTTGATGATGATGGTCATAATGGTGATGATAATGATGATGTACCAGTACAGACAGAGGAGGCACAACCACAGTCAGATCCTTCACCGCCACCTCAGTTGAGAAAGTCCATCAGAGCGAGAAAACCTTCCACTAGATTTCCAGATGATGAATATGTGTTAGTGACTGATGGGGGAGAGCCAGAGACTTATGATGAGGCTATGTCACATGTGCACCGGGAGAAGTGGTACGATGCCATGCAAGATGAGATGAAATCCTTGCATGAGAACCACACATTTGAGCTTATGGAGTTGCCCAAGGGCAAGAGAGCACTCAAGAACAAGTGGGTATACCGATTGAAGTGTGATGACACTAGCTCACAACCAAGGTACTAGGCAAGGTTGGTTGTGAAGGGTTTCAGTCAGAAGAAGGGCATAGACTTTGATGAGATATTTTCTCCAGTTGTGAAGATGTCCTCTATTCGAGTTGTACTTGGTTTAGCTGCTAGCATGGACTTGGAGATTGAGCAGCTTGATGTGAAAACAACATTTCTTCATGGTGACCTTGATGAGGAGATCTACATGGAGCAACCTGAAGGCTTTCAGGTTAAGGGAAAGGAGAACTTAGTATGTTGTTTGAAGAAGAGTTTGTATGGTTTGAAACAAGCACCTCGGCAGTGGTACAAGAAATTTGAGTCTTTTATGATTGATCACGATTTCCACAAAACACATTCTGATCATTGCGTCTTTGTGAAGAACTACTCCGAAGGTGATTTTCTCATTCTCCTTTTATATGTAGATGATATGTTGATTGTTGGTCAGGATACCAAGAAGATTGCTAGCTTGAAGAAGTCATTGAGTAAGTCCTTTGCAATGAAGGATTTAGGCCCCGCCAGAGAGATTCTAGCTATGAGGATCACTCGTGATAGAAAGAACAAAAAGCTTTGGCTATCACAGGAGAAGTACATTGAGAAGGTGCTTGACAGATTCAACATGAGGAAGGCTAAACCGGTGAGTTCTCCACTTGCAGGCCACATGAAGTTGAGTATGTACCAGTGTCCCACAAGTGAGAAAGATAAGCAAGAGATGAAGAAGGTGCCTTATGCTTCAGCCGTGGGTAGTTTGATGTATGCCATGGTATGTACGAGGCCGGATATTGCTTATTCTGTTGGGGTTGTTAGCCGTTACATGTCGAATCCGGGTAAAGAGCACTGGGCAGCGGTAAAATGGATCCTCAGATATCTTACAGGCACCTCCAGAGTTTGTTTATGTTTTGGTAATGGGCAGCCTATGTTAGATGGGTTTACAGATTCAGATATGTCCGGTGACGTTGATACTGCAAAGTCCACCTCGGGGTACTTGATGACGTTTGGAGGAGCTGCAGTTTCATGGCAATCAAGATTGCAAAAGTGTGTTGCTTTGTCCACTACTGAGGCAGAGTATATAGCAGCTGTTGAGGCAGGCAAGGAGTTGTTATGGATGAGGAATTTCCTTGAGGAGCTTGGTTTGGATCAAGGAAATTATCTTCTTCATTGTGATTCTCAGAGCGCCATTCACCTTGCTAAGAATGCCGCTTTCCACTCTCGAACCAAACACATTAAGAGGAGATATCATTGGATTCGAGAAGCTATAGAAGACAAGTCATTTGAGCTCATCAAGATTCACACAAGTGAGAATTGTTCGGATATGATGACTAAAACTTTGTCGAAAGAGAAGCTTGTGCTATGTCGAGAGAAGACAGGTTTGTTTGAGCACTCCATGTAGGAGTGAGGGGGAGATTTGTTGGGAAATATCCCTCCCACATGGAGGATGAGTCCAATTTTTTTGTTGGACAACACTTTATATTTTTTTATCTCTCTTTCTTGGGCTCTTTTTTATGTTCAATGCTTTTGGCCCAATTGTTCTGTCTTTCTTTTGGTTAATCCATTTATGCCTATGTGGCTAACTAAAAGAAAAGAAGATGAGAAGAGAATATATAGAGAGAGATTGGGCAGTGAACAACTGCAGAGAAAAAGAAGAAGAAAATTGAGAGCTCATTTTCGAGCCTTTGCCCAGCAGGCTGGTTTTGTGCCCGGATCGAAGGTCAAACGGAGTCCGATCGTCCTGAAATTTTAGTATGTTGTTCGTGACATTCTCCTCTTCATATCCAACGGTCAGTTTTCTAGTTTTGACGCCCGGAAGGTAGTTTTCTGGCAGCATCTTCATACCTGCGTTTTTTTTGGTGTGTTTTCACCTTTGGTGAAGTTTGTAGCTTGTTGTTGTGCCAAGGTTGCTCCTTGATGATTGTATTTGCCTCTAGTGTTTACTAGAGAGGAGAACTTGTTGTACCCACTTGGTTCTTGGTGATTAGTGAAAGTTTTGGTACCGTTGTTGAGCGGTCCCGTGGTTTTCTCCCCGATTTGGGGTTTCCACGTATATCGTGTGTCTTTTACTTATTACGCTGCTATTTATTTGTGCTTGTTGCTGCTAATTTTATATTGTGTGTTGAGCCTTGTCGGCTATCTTGACAATTTGGGGAAAAGATTTATTCCGCTTCCGTGTTGCTTTGTCTGTGCTTCCCCAACATATATATATAGTGATATAGATAAAGTTCAATTGTTTCTAATTATAAAAATGCTATATTCTTTTTAATCGATAAAGAAAATGTCACATGAATTGTGACACTGATGTAGTTATGAGACTACTTGAACATACAATTTTACTACCATCATAATGATGCCAAGACACTTTTCCTATTCAATATTCCTTTGTATATATTCCTTTAAGGTATATCCACTTATCCCTCAAGGAAAATGCAAGAAAATTAAAAATAAGAACAAATTAAAAAGCCATATATATTCTCGTATGTCCAAGAAAATGTGTGAATTTAATTCAACGATTAATATTTAGGATTTATTAAAGCATAGAAAATTACATTATTCGAACTCTTTAAAAATATTAATGGTGACATAATAAATTATCCAAAAAAAAGTATATAATTGAAGAATGAAGAGAATTTCAACCACATCGGTGGCTTCTTTTAACCTAGCCTTTGAGTATGAACTGTTAAACCCAAAGCCTGTTCAATCAATTCAATACGATTGTTGCAATATTTTTGAAATATTCGAGCGAACACAAAATATTGAAATATATTCTCTAATGTATACTACGATACCAATCAACCAATCAAATTCTAATCACATAAAGATGATAAAAAAAGTCATAGCAAGAGATGCTAATTGTCAACAAAACTTCCCAACTTGTTTGTTAGGTACATTTTTTGGTTCACTTCAATTGATCAATAGCCACTTGTTTTCCTTTCACTTTTCCCTTGACTTGCTTTTTCCACTACCTAAATTGTTCGATATCTATATTGGAATTTAATTTGTATGAAAATTTAATTAGATTCAGATTCAAACATTGTAGGGCTCAATTCTGATGATTGTGTTTTAAATAAGATTTTTTTTTTAATTCTTAGAGACTCGAAACTGAAACTTCTAACTAAGAGTGGAGAAATCTTAAGCATTCAACCACAATCAATATCAGTAATAATGCGATGTTTATTCCTTATTTTTTCTCCACAACATCACTTAATTAATTAAAATAACCTTGTTTTGATCAATTAATTATATATAATTTCTTAAGCTTCTCCTCTTTTTGGTTGGTATTTGTATGATCAAGATGGAGTAGGGTGCGTATGAGGTACAAGTTCAGCAGAATTCAATTATAACGTCAATCTAAACTTTGTATTTGACTTAATTAAGATGTTCATTTAATATGTACACAGTTCAGAATTCATTAATTTTAAAATCTGAATCCGCCTCGAAATCTATCTGAATGTAGTTCCCATTAATGTTGGTGTCCAAAATTCCATAGTAGTCTCAGCTGCTAATGGGAATGTACTTGATATTGGTACTAAACATAGTCCTTTGCTCCTTAACCCTTGTTTTAATCCTTCTTGTAATTCCTTAACCTATCATAGTTAATTAAGAAAAAATTAGAGTTCAACAATCTATATTCTCCGACAATATAAAAAAATATTTATACAATCACGTCATTTAAAAAGTAATTTCATTTGTAATAAACATATCGTAACATGCTATGACATAGTGATATAAAATTAACCGGTATATAGATTTCCTACCTGTTGATGTTGTGTGGGTGGTCCATTTTTCATATATCGATTGCTAAATACCTGAAAAAATCAAATATTAATTCGTCATATTTAATTTTATAGGTAAATTTAATATTAATTTTTGTGGAATAATAATTTAGAAAAAAAAAAACATACATTGACTTGATCGTGAAGAAAATTGATGTATTCGATTGCTTCTTGGAGAACTGAAGCTGTATCAGTCTGAGACAACAAATTATGAATTCAATTAATAAAACTATAAAAAGATTTATTAAAATCTTAGAAGAATATAAGTAAATTGATATTGTTGAAGAAAGTGACTTTCTGAAATACTAATAACTATTTCGATTCATTTCTATTTGCATATCATCCTTATTAGAAATTGATGTTTTTTAATATTTGACACTTCACAGAATCAATACATAAATCTCACTCTTTATATTTTACCCTTAAGAAAGTATATATATAACTGGAGAAAACTTAGTAATGAATTTCATGTTTACTAGTCAAATTAATTAATTAAAATAAATTTATCATATTCATTTTGTTAATAACTTTTTTTAAAAAACTAAATAAGAAGGATCAATTTAAAATAATGACAACGGACAAGCAAATAGGAACGAAAGAATTATTAATTTAGAGACCACATATCAAAGTTTTTTTATGTACTAAAAGAGCATGATATTTTAATATGATTTGACCAACTAACTTATATATAAAAACAATATAAAAACTATGGAGAAAAAAATCTTTCCCTTAATCAAGACTCTCTAAAATATTTTTAAAAAAATATTTTTTAAAAAAATAAGTATTTACCTTTCCAAAAGGTGAAACCAATTGCTGGAGGGCAGTTATCCTGTCACCCAGTTTCTCTTTTCTCACCTAATAATAATAATAATAAATGATTAATAAACAAAGCTCGATTTTGTATAGATATGAATATATAATAATTTTAATTTTGTATTTATGTATATTTAATTAGAATACATGTGTAGTTAATTTTAATTCGCATTGAAGAGAGTTAAGATTAATCCTTAATGCTCCTCCTCTAGCTCTACGCTTGTTTAAGATCATAAATTTCATGATTTTCATCACATATAATCAAGTAAGTTATGATATATTTAAAATCATAAGATTTTAAAAAATTATAAAATATTATATCGAATCAGTTAATCTATATCGTATAAATTAAAATGAATGGATTTCTATTTGCATATATACCTTAAAAGTTGGCAATGATGATGGTGTCTCAATTCTCTGCCGTTTGTTTGTTTGTTCATTTGTGTTATTCTTGGTAATTGAGCTTAATTTAGACTCTCCAATTTCTTCAATATCAAGCTGAAAAAAAATTGTACCAGTAGATTAAAATAAAATAACTGAAAAAAAGCTTAAATATATTGTCGAACTTTGAAAAAAGAATTCATTTATGTTATTTTTATTTGAGAAAAGGCTCATGCAATATGTAATTATGAGTTAACTGAAAACTTATCCAGTTTCGTAAAAATATTTAATCCATGTGACAAAAGGTGATTTGATCACGTCATCAAAGTTCGATAACATATTTAAATACGTCAAAACTATATTTATGTGGATGTACTTACCTTAGGCAAAGAAGGTACAAAATCCTTCAATTTTTGTCTATGATTTATGGATGATGATGGATAATTGAAAGATTGTTGTTGAGGTTGCTCTTCATGAAGATCAGTATTAGCAAACAATGTTTGAAGCAAATCTGAATAGTAATTAGTGAAATCTTGATTCATAATTGGTTTAATTAAGGAATTATCTTCACTAATTATGCTGGGAAAGTTCCTCTTCAATTCATTATGATTAGGATAATTCTCTCTTGAATTGAGTTTTTCTTGTAGCATGGAAACATTGCTGCAAAATTCCAAAGAAAAAAAAAAGATGGAATATATAAGAAAACTTTACCAATATATACATATTATATGTTGTTTACGATATTAAAATAGACTTAGATTTATTTGTTCAGATTAGAAAATTAAGAAATATGCAATGAGAAAAGGAATACAAAATTATTTTCTTCGTCTCATTTTAAGTGGTCTTATTTAAGTAGATACAAATTAAAAAAAAATAATCAAAGACTTTGAAATAAGTGTAAATATATATAAGATATAAATGATGTCATTATTCATTAACAATAAAATGAGAATTTCAAAGTCAAATTATATTCAAATATAAAAAAGTTATTCCTTTTTTAAAAAAACTATAATAAAAAAATATATCAATAAATTACAACATCTTAGTGATAACTTCAAAACTATCATTAACCCCCCCCCCCTCACCCCACCCCACCCACCCCAAATTTAATTTTAAATTTTCATTTTTATCCTTAATAATAGGATGATTTAGACTTATACAACTATTTTATAGACCACAAACTTCAAACTTGTTATGTCTTTCATAAATCTCGAACTTATTCAAACACTAACATATAGATTGAGACGAAAAGAATAATCGAATATTATTATATAACCCTTCCATCTCCTTAAGAGGCACAAAAAAAATGATGAAAAACAAGATTTACTTACTTTGAGTGATTCCAATTTGGTGAAGAAGAATTTCCATTAATCCCCAAGTTATGATTTTTGGGAAATTCTTGAAAAACTATAGAATCATCAGAACTAGAATAATAATCATCATTATTATTTGACATATTTTTCATGTCCAAAAATTGATCATCATTTGGCCATGCAAAATTATATTGTCCAATAATTGGATCAAGAATTGAAGATCCACAATTAGTTGATGATGATAAACTAAAAATATTTTTTGTTGAATTAATCCACAAGCTTTCTCCATCTTGAAAATATTCATCAGCCATAATTAATCAACTTTATAATATAATTGCTATTAATACCTTGTCTATTCTTCTTGATAATTTCAGAGATACTTTTTTTTGTTTGATTTGGTTTTACATGAAATTCTCAAGTCATAGTTGTATTTATACACATATAGATATATGTTTGGGGGTGGGGGTGGGGGGGGGGTAGGGGAAAGTATTGGAATTTGGTTGACATTATTCAAAGAAAGATGATTAGACATAGCAATTAAAGGAGTTAGGAGATAAGCATATTTAATTATGCTTAGTAAAAATTAAATGGTATTTTGGATTGAATTCTCTTGCTATTATTTTATATTATTATTCTTTGAACTGTTACTTTAGATATATATGTACCCTCTCCTCTTTTTTTTCTAGTTAATTATTATAATATCAGTTTAATCTGTTAGTGATATTGTTATATTTAGTTCTAAGTATATATCGTGTTAGAATGTGTTACTAATATGTAAGACTTTCTTATTTATATATTCGATATCTTTATTGTATTTTATCAATGTGAGACTTATTATCCTAAACTGAAGCTTCAGGATTATTATTCTATCTAATTTGATTTGATATGACATAGTAGTTTATTTTTATTTGTTTTAGAGATAATAGTAATATTTTTTATATATATTTGTGTATAATTTAACTTTTGATTTCTAATTTAAATTTTGACAACGCTATAATTAATTATATGTTTATCGTCTGTTTTGCAATTAACGATTTTAAAATTTCTGAATAAGTGAAATTATGAATTTTATTTGTTGATATCGCATATAAGAAAATTAAAGTCAAAATTTTGACAAATCTGATAATTAAAATATTTTTTTATTATTAATTAATCTCTTTGAATTGATGGGGTAGTAAAGGATTTGAATGAATGAAGCAGTTGACCAACTGATACATGCAAACAAAAGTCAACATAGCTGAAGTCTTAGTTGAGTCACCACAATTTTTTGGAACTCAGTATCATCGGTTTAGATTCAGAATTTATTTTTTATGAGTTTAATCTTTAAGATTTTTTAACGTTGGAGTTGTTATATTTTAGAAGCTATAGATATATATATTTACTATTTATTGTAAAATTTTATAAATTGTATTTCATATTGAAAGTATTGAGTTCAGATGAACTTCATCACTCGGCATTCGCTTTTAGTGACTAGTACTTTTGTCAATTCGTTGAGTTCAACAATTTACCGCTTACTAAGACGCTTTCATTCTTAATTATATATCTCTCGTTTAAGCCTTTGATAAAAAAAAATTATATTGAAAATACGATACACATAAAGCAAATGATAAAAAAATTTAAGGGTGTTATCACTGAAAATGAGCCTTACAATATTTCGTATTTAAATATAACAATTGAATGATTTAATGCTGAATAATTTAATAAATTTGAAAAAATTTCACATTCAAAGAGATTAAAAGTGTAAATACAAGTTGATTGGAATGTTAAAAAATATGTTCAATGACCTAAATTAATTTAATAATTTTCTTAAAGCTCTTTCTTTCTTGCCGCCTATTAATAAGTTATATTAATTCTAATAGGATAAAGTCCAAGTTGTGTCAACCAAAAATTAGATTAAATATTTCATTGTCCTCCATGGTATAATTAATTAATAATTACTACTAATACCTTTGTAGGTTAGGTCAGTTCCATGGATTACATTTATTTCTACTAAAAATGGAAAGACATTGACCACTAAGTAGTTCTCGTCCATTTTATATTAGTTGTTCATGTTAAATAATTATTCTAAATTATTTATTATTTTATTAAATTAAAATGAAATTAATTATATTTTATCTATTTTATCATTACAAATTTTTTTTTAGAGTTAAAAAAGTTTATAAAGAAATTTCTTAAAGAATAAATTAATAAAATAAGCCTTTTTATTTTATTTTTTTTTAAACGGAGAAAGTGGACAATCACTATAAACAAGAGAACAATCAATAGCTACCGTTACAAGAAAATCGATCACGAATCATAACGCACTCTACACATCATCTATCTCCAATATAATTATTATAAATCACCCGATAAAAGCAAACAGAAAATATAATGGAATAAATACGATTAAATTATATCAATTCAAACTCTAAAATGGATAAATTCTTAAAAAAGGAAACGTTTACTCTTTAAATGATTCTTGGTATATCAATAAATTTAAATTAATCAGATGAATAAATTTTTAATTTCAGATAATTACATTAATTTAATAAAAATGTGTCGGGAGAATAGTCAATAGAGTTGGTGGTGTTGCCTTGATGACGATATTCAATTTCAACTCCACTTTGCCATTCGTCAATGAACCATATTTTCACGTTTCAAATTTCTTTTTTCTCCGTTTTAACTTATTTGTCTAATGTAATGATATAATCTTTTATTTTCTTAATTTCTTACAAAACTTATAGATTTTTTATTGTCTTAAATAAAAAATAAGCATAATATATTGATAAATTTTTCAATTTTTTTAGTCTTAAATATGTCACATCCTATATTATGTATTATAAAAAAAAAAAAAAAGAAATTAAAATAATAATCTCTCCATCTCTATACTATATGGTGTTTCAAACTCAACCTTAATCTTTTAAAAAAAATCGCTCACCCTCGGAAATTAAGAAAATGTTTCATTAAATTAATTTTTAATAAATATTACCTCTTAAATATAATTTCTCAAATTATGTGAAAACTTACTAATCTTTTTCTTTTAATAATCTAAATCATATATAGCTTACAAAATTATTTATGTTCAAATATTTATATTAAAGGGAATTAGTTGACTCCTGTCCATTGCTCTTTGGATTTTCTTATTGTCATTTTTATTGCCATTTTGTGCATTGTGAATTATTCTACCCAAATAAGATTTTAAAAATGAATCCAATTAAAAAAAATTAAAAGAAGAAATATAAGAAAAATATAGGAATTTGTTATTATCTTAATAATAAATTTTAAGTCAAATGTTTGGACAAACTATTTCAGACAAAATGACTTTTTCTTCCAATTATGAAACAGAATCGGCACTCAAAAAATATAATATAAAAGAAATTGCGATTTCAATATATCAAAGTTAAATCTAAAAGAATATATGAAGAAAAAAAAAGAGTATCAATAGTGCATGCTAGCCATTGACAACTTTCACATATAGCAAATAAAAAATTTATATTCATATGCTATAGCAAAGTTTGTATAATTGCGCTCCATAGCAAACATAAAACTGTATAATTCGCTATACATATACAATTATATAATTCGCTGGCCTATTTCGCTGCAATTGTATAATTCGCTATCCTATTTCTGCGATTGTATAATGCACAATTGTATAATTCGTTGCCTATTTCGCTGCAATATTTTTATAAAATTTGCTTTGCAAACAGTTGAATCGAATTAAAATGTATGTATATTGCATAATCATTAAGTGTATAGCAAGAAGATATATGTTTTTCTCTCGCTTTATACAAAAACAGAAACACAATATATACACTTCTGTTGTATAAAGCTAGAGAAAATTGTATTTCACTGCAATTGTATAATTCACAATTGTATAATTCGTTGGCCTTTTTATCTGCAATTTTTGAAGTAAAAGGTTTGTAAATTGTATAATTAAGTGTACAACACGAAGATACACATTTTTGCATGTGTATATACAATTTTCTCTCGCTTTATACAAAATAGAAACAGAATTATACACTTCTGTGTATAAAGTGAGAGAGGCGAACGAGAATGGAGAGTGACGAGCGAGATTTTTGGGAGAGAGACGCTGGCAAATTTTAACTAACGTTTGCTATGGAGCACAATTAAATCAAACCCTAGCTATTCAATTTATTTTAGGTTATTAGTTTGTTATTATATACAATTTTCCCTTCTTTAAATACGTAATTAAAAAATAATCAATATTATTTTGGAGTTTTAATTAAAGCTTCACGATAATAACGATTTTTCAATTATCGAAACTGAAAAGTAACAATTGATAGAATTTATTTCAGGGGATGGGACATAAAATTACTCCTAAATTATGATAAGATTGTTAATTTCACAATTAAATTAGACAAAGATTGTATTATTTTAGAACTCATTTATAATATATATTATTTATCGCCATGTATTATATGAGAATCTTATTTTAAAAAAAGTCCAACTTTAAGTTCAACTTAAAATCGTGATAGTGCTTATGTCATGATTTAAGACTTGTTTTATTTCAACACACCTAATTTGTTTGTATAAAAGAATGTCATTAAATATTAATGGCCCCCAAATCCCTATAATTAAATTTTAAAATATTAGAAAAGCACAATTGTAGACCAGACATTTACCAAAAACATCAACTTATCATAAACCCCTATTCTTGTCTCAACTCTCTTATACTTTAAAATTTAAAATTATTGGATAATGCTTATCCTTAATTTAAAATATCAATAAGCAATTTGATTAATCCCATAATCAAATTTTAAATTAATTCTTGTCATATTAGAAATATATTGTTATTATACTGTTTTTTCAGTTGTGACAAATTAGATAAGAGTATGGTGTTTTCCAATGTACAATACATATGCTCCATCTTTATTGTATTTAGGTATGTTGTGTATATATATAAACTGCATATTTATATAAGGCTATTTCTACATATATTTTAACTGAATAATAATAATAATAATAATAATAATAATAATAATAATAATAGTAATAATAATAATAATAATAATACTTAGGAAGTTTTTTGACATTTCAGTAAAAATCTATTTCTGACATATACATTCCTATTGAGTTGGTTCTATGAAAAATGGGTGAAAATTGTACTTTATAACACAATTTTCTATTTTGATTCGTGGTGGAAAAAATCTTTATTTCTAGTAGTGTGGTGAATGTGCCCTGAGCGATCAATTTTTATTTATTTTTAATTATTATTTTTCAAAACATAAGTTCCAAAAAAAGAAAGTTTCAAATATGTAAAAGTGAGTTTGAGCCGTTTTTTCAAGTGAAAAAATCTTTTTCATTCACAAAGTTACATTTTTTAAAAACAAAATCAGATATATGTCTTAAAATATATTTTTTTTAAAATTATTTACTTCAAATATTATTTTTTAAAATATAATATTTTACGTCCAAACGGCTACCTAGTTTCCTACAATACTTTTGGTGGCTACCTTATATATATATATATATATATATATATATATATATATGGACCAAACCCATATAATTTTACAAATAAAATACATACATTAATAACAGGAGAAGATCCAAATAGTGGATTAGTAGCCTTACAACGAAATGCAGTAATAAAACTAGAACAATTAAGTATAAGTAATTGGTATTATATAAATAATTTTCTTTTTCTTGCATTATTGTCGTTGTAGTCTGGTATCTGTCTTATCCTTTTAAGTGTGTCCCAACAGTTTTTCCACAAATGTGTGACAGTGAATAAAGTGGGACTCACAGATTGTCTAAAGAAGTATCCCTCTATATATATTTTGAATTAATGCACTAATTAGTCAAATAATAAGGTGATCAAATCCCTTAATGAGAAAAAGGTCAACGTTATTACTTCCAAGAAGTACATGCCAAGTAATTAACTTCCAAAATGGAAGTTAGAACTGCTCTTTATAAATTTTTTTAATTCAATATCTCAACAAAAGAAAATAAAAAAAAAATTAACAAAGAATATTGGATAATTTGCAAGGAAAAATAAATAAATCCTACAATACCATGTCATATTTTTGTAACCAAGGCCTGCCCGTAGAGACTTTATATTAAGGACTAATTTTTTTTATTTGATGTTTTAATAAATTTAAATTGGCATATTGAATTTGAAGACCTTTGTTTAATAATTAACGGTGCAGGAATATATATGACAATTAAATGGAACTTTTGCTGTTATGTTTGGACAAATTTCTTTTATGAGTTTCGATATGATTTGGTTAAATTATTTGAAGTTGAAGGTATAAAAAGATATTCGAATGTTGAGCAATTATATTTGAACATAAATTTATTCGGAAAAAGAGGTACTTCTTATGTTTTATTTTGAATGACACGATTCAAAGCATCAAAGTTAAATTATTTAATTTTACGTATCTTTAAATTTTTTAAAATAAAATTTATGCTAGTATGAGAAAATTAATTGTCGATGCATGACGTTCGGCCAAAATTTCAACTCTTAATTTATTCAGTACTCATCAGAAATCACATAAATGGAATAGATATGAAAATTAAGTTGAATTGTTGCAGTTATGTTGCCTTTTTTTTTTATTAAAAAAAACAAACTTTTAATTTTGTAGCTTTTTATTTAGTTTTCATTCCCTCTTTTATATTTGATATTTGTATCGAAAACTCATTATTTTGAATTCGTTCACAAATGGTTCTATCTCGAGGAAACGTTTTCAGCCAAGACATTGTCGTAGACCATATAAAAGAATTATGTTGAAGAATGTCTCAGGAATCTCTATAAAATTATATGTTTTTTTTAAAGTTTGTAATTACAAAGACTTATTTATAAAAAGAATAAGGAGATATACGACTTATTAATGCAGCGCCTTAAGATACAATATTTTATTATGAACTATGATTTGTGATCTTTTGATAAGATTCTATAAGAATTGAAGAATTTTTGATAGCTTTCATAACTTGTGGGGTTCACTTTTCATGTTAATGAGAAAAAAAAAATTAAAAATTCGAATTACGTGTTCAAATAATATCTTCAATTTCAAATTAATATGATTTCAAATCATGTCCAATTGAGCCCTTAATATATTCATCACCCTTAAGTTTGTTATTACATGCATTTCATTAACACATTCAAATTATCATTTGTCCCAATTGCGAATATAAAGCACTTCACCTTGCTTCTAGTATAGCATTCTTCTTATGGTTAATGATGAATAAGTACTTACCACTCCACCATGACTTTGTTTTAAGTGATTATATATATATGACACATTTGAAAATATTCTCAAATTAAGAACAACAATATATCAAGTGTAATCCAACAAATGGAGTTAGATTATAAAATACTTGTTAAACAATTTGCAAGAAAGGATACGACAATCACAACAAGAGTTCGATCCAAATAGATATTTTTTGGGCGCTACATATCAAAAGAAACACTCTGTAAAAACACAGACCAAAAAGTGAGTCCCTTTTGGTTTGTATTTCTTGGAGCGACTCCCTTTTGATATGTAGCATCCCAAAAGGGTCCATTTTGAGGTCGAATTCATCACAACAAAACATTAACACAAAATGGGAAGTTACACAACAAATTCGTAAAAGAATAGTAATTAAAATGAAATAATACAACAATCGACACACGAGAACACTCATAAACGTCGAAATCAAAGATCAACTAGAAATATCTATAACGTATTTTAGATCACAAGTTTTAATTATTTCATTTATTTATTTTTTTAAATTATTCCATTTGCATCAAAACCCTCCATAAACCCTACTCAGTACACTCTACTCTTTTCTCACTTAATGGCCTCTTTTAGCAGAGTAAGCCGCCGGACTTTTTCCACGGCTGAAGCCTCAGTATCTCCGATCAGAGTAATCTACGACGACTTATACAAAGAGAGGAACCTCAAATGACTCGTTGAGAAATTCAAACAGTATTCAGATGTCACAAGATTCCGCACAAAAACCGGCATTTACGAATCTACAGTTCATCGATTAGCCTCTGCAAAATGGTACAAATGGATCGAAGAAATTCTCGAACACCAAAAACAATACCGACCCGACATCTCCAAAGAGAGTTTCGCAGCAAGGCTGGTGAGTTTGTATGGAAAATCTGTGTTATTTGAGAATGCCCAGAAAGTGTTTGATGAAATGCCTGAAAGAAATTGTAAGCAGAGTGTGAAATCTGTTAATGCCCTTTTAGGGGCTTGTGTGAATTCGCAGAAATATGATAAACTTGAAGGTTTGTTTGATGAATTGCTGGAGAAGTTGAAGGTGAAGCCGGATGTTGTCACGTAGAATATAATGATTAAGGGGTTGTGTGACAAGGGGGAATTGGATAAAGCAGCTGCCTTTGTTAATGAGATTGAGAAGAACGGGTTAAAGCCTGATTTAGTTACGTTTAATACGATTCTTGGGGTGTTTTACTCGAATGGTAAGTTTGATGATGGCGAGAAGATGTGGAAGCTAATGGTTAGCAAGAATGTTGCTCCGGATATTATAAGTTACAATGCTAAGCTGGTAGGACTGATGAATGAGAACAAAGTTTCGGAGGCTGCCAAGCTTGTTGGCGAATTGGGAAGTTTTGAGTTAAAGCCTGATGTGTTTACTTATGGTGCGTTGATTAGAGGATTTTGTAAAATGAGTAATTTGGAGGAGGCTAAAAAGTGGTACGAAGAACTTGTGAAGAGCGGTTCTGTTCCAAACAAGGTGATATTCGCTAGTGTCATTTCATCTGCGTGCGAAAAGGGTGATTTTGATTGGGCTCTTGAGTTGTGCAAAGAGCTTTTTAAAAGAAAGTGTAATGTTGATGCAAAGTTGTTGCAAAGAGTGGTCGATGGGTTGGTGAAATCGTCTAGGATTCGAGAAGCTAAGGAGGTTGTGCATTTGGGCAAGTCAAATGACTATCATCTTTATAAGCTCAATCTACCTTCAGTTGATTAAAGACGACCAGCAGATTTGCTTAGCATTTTAGATGCTGAATTTGGTACGTTAACCTTGTTTACGAACTTAATTTGATGCTCATGACTATTAGCAATAAGATGTTGTTTTATCAAAAAAATTAATCATCGAAAAGAGTTTATTTTATTTTTAGAGGTATTTTCGACTTTTAGAAGTCGCCACTTAATTTTTAAGGAAAATTAAGAAAAGCTTGTTTCTAAACAACTTAAACAGAAAAAATTGTTTTGAAACATTTTTAAGGGTTCGGGATTCCTATTAGCGTCTTAGGAAGGTTTCGAAAAAGCACCTAAGACGCTCCGCTAACTATGATTTTTCGGCGATTAACAATTTGACTATGTTCGTTTTAAAGATTTGCAAATTTATTTTAAAGTTAAATTTCTTAAGGTTTTTATCTAGATAGACTTTACGAATTTTGAAATACTTATTGTTTGTAAGATTTAATTTTACGTTTTAAGTTTGATAAAGCAAAGGCGTTCGATGGGGTTTGGAGTTTCCAATCCTAAACTAACGACATTTAAGCGAAAAACACGTAAACAAATAGTAAAGTGGGAGAGAGAGAGAGTGAGAGAGAGAGAGAGAGAGAGATTTGGGTCCAAGTTTTCGGGTTCTGTTTGCCTTGACCGAAACTTGGACCCACCTGCTTTTAGGTTTTTTAACCCATCTTCCACCTGTCCTAAACTAAACATACAAACTAAAATATAAGAAAAATAAATAACAAGGGCTTAGGCCCATTACAAATAAAATACAAGAAAATAGACGTAAATAAATCTTCTTCCAATTCGCCTCCTTCGAGTTCCTTCGATCTTCATGGAACTTTGATTCTCGCATGTTTGCCTTGACTCGGTGAAAAGACATTTAGAGCCTTTATGGCTCTCTCCCGAAATGCGAAGAAAAGAGGAATCCCCCCCACATGGACTCAAAAGGAATTTACATGCAATAAAGCAGAAAATAAAAGGATCATCATCCAATGAAGTTATTTCCAAAATAATCATTTCAAGGACAATGATAGAAAAACAATTTGTTATGCTAGATCTAACCAAAAATCACTTCTGATGGGTCTAAGATAAAAAAACAAAAAAACAAAAGGGAGAGCACTTTGTCAAAATTTCATAATCACAAGCCTTATACACCTCTTTTATACATTACCTAAAGCTAGTTAACTGGCGATGAAGAATCACTCTTTCACTTTTGTAAGCCAATCTATGGTATATACAATAACAAAATGATCAAAGTAATTAAAATACGACGGCCCTTTCTTGAACTAATATGCTGAGCATAACATAAATGGGCACGAACGAACACATACGAAGAGGATAACATTGTTGAACAGTAACAACAAATAAGAAATTAAACTGAACCAAAGAAACCTAATCAAATTTAGATAATGTAAGTCGAAAAAAAACAAACTGGATTGAACGTCATCTGAATGGACTCTACACGAAAATCGCTGAATCCAACAGCTTAAACGCAATCCTTAAATCACCATACGAAATGACGACAAACAAAAGGGCTTAGGTTCAAACAGACGGTTAATACGAAACTAAAGCAACAAACCAATCTTCTTGTCAACAAGTTTCAAGACTATGCTTCATCTCATAAAAATCATGTTCATCAACAATGGAAAAATTGCAGGAAAACTCCAAATAAACAAGACAGCAGGACCATCACAATGACTGCCAACTACCACAAATTCTGACTCAATATTACAAACGCGTCAATGAAACCTCTAAAGACGTATATGTCATGCCAAACGCTATTGAATAAGTGGCAAGTAACAGCCGACTTAGTATAGGTACGATAGGAGGAAAGCGAAACATGAAGAAGCAAACGAAAACACGAATACGTGCAAATCAACACAACGATGTAAAGAAAACGACAGGGCATGTATACCCAAAGTTCAAGTATTTTGACATATTCAATCCAGCACAAAACAGCACGACCAACCCAAGATGTTAACAACCAAACCCAAAGCACTAAAGCAAGGGAAAACCATTCGAAATGGGAGATGGTAAAGGCAGGGTAAAATTACCTGTTCGAAAGCAGCGATAGGGACGGTGAGCAGGAGCGAGCGACTTCAACACCGGAGCGTGATACAGAGGACGAGACACGCAAGAAAGAGCGCCTATCGCACCAAAACCAGAGTGCTGAATACCTTAAAATCGACACGAACAACTAGTCCAAAATCTGGATACTTATGAGAAATTCCGACTGAAAGTTATGTCCGAACTCCTTAAGTATGACCTCTCACTGTTTGCCCTCTTCTCCTATTCTGCTTTCAATAGCTCTTTTCGGCGAATTTTCCCTCAACTCGAAGTTTCTTAACAGCTAAAATTTCAACCACCAAAAATCCAACCCTCTGCGATAAATGATTTCCATAGAAAAATTCCTAACCTCCAAATTTCCAACCCTTAAACTGAAAAGGTAATGAGGTTTATATAGATGAAAGAAAAATAGGGTTTCGATCTTGGGATGGGCTATACGAATCTCGGCCCATTCAAATTCAAAAATCCCAAAACCTTACCCCCATCCGAAGAATATGCCTTGGAGATGCTTTAAAATATCCCATTCGAACGGGTTGATGGCGAGGTGGAGGGTCGAGATGCGTTCGACGTCCTTGCGAGCTACGTGGCGCAATCCCACGCTGCAAGGACGGAGTTTGCAGCCTTCCTTGCTGCCAGGCCTGCGCAAACGTACGAATTGCAGAAGGAAACGACTCCAAAGCCGTTGCACAGCTCGCGTGAGAGAGAGGAGGAGAGAGGAGGGGGAGATCGTGGGGAAACGCGGGGGGATTCTAGAATTTTCTGGGGTTATTGTCTGGGAATCGCGCGTCTGGGGGGTTTTCTGAGCGTAGAAGTGCTGGAGTTCTGTTTTTCTGGGTTCTGTCGCGCTTGGGGGAAGAAGAAAAGGGGGGGGGAGAAACGGGTTTGGGGGACGGGTTTGGGCTGGAGCGGGTCAAAAGGGGCGGGTTAGATTTTTAAATTTAGTGGGCTGGGTTTAGAAAAAGAATTGGGTTGGATGAAGAAGATTTGGGCTTGCAAAAGAAATGTATTGGGGTTGGAAGAGTTGAGATGGGAATGGGAGAGAGGGGGAAAAAGGGAAATGGGCCACCTATTATTGGGCCTGGAGCGACTGAGAAGGGAAATGGAGTTGATGGGATGGGCTGGGAATTAAGATGGGTGTTGGGTTGCTGGAAGAATTGGGCTGGGAATTCAATTGGGAAAATGGGCCGCTGGCTTTTGGTTGGGAAAAGAATTAAAATTGAGAAGAGGATTGGGTTTACTTGACGAATAACCAATTAACATGACGAATTTTGCATTAACCAATTAACGAGCTTTTTTTTTAATTTAGTAAAATAATTATTAAAATCGTAAAGAGTGATTCAAAAGTATAATTATAATTTAAATTAATTTAGTTTAATAAAACATTTAAATGTATATTTTTGATGGTTTTTGAATAATCATAAGATATACTAAATATATACATAATTATTTAAAATAAATTATTCAAAATTATGTTAAAACGTATTCGAAGTAACATAAAATTCATGTATTATATTATATTCGTAAAATTTATAAAAATAATTAATTTAAATTATTTGGAAAATTTAGGAAGCTCGATAATTAATTTATACCGACGCGGGTCAAAATTGGGTGTCAACAACTGTCCCTCATTTTACTCGGGTTGATGCAGGCAATTCGATAAAAATGAAATTGACCAAACAAATTTTGACCAACTCCATTCGCTTTTTAAAAGAAGGATTCGACAAAGGGTTTAGGAATTATGGCCGAACCCTTGAAATGGGTTTCCTACATATCTCAGGTTATATGAGAATTCAGGCCACTTGTAGTTCGATAAGCTTGATTTACCGCATGATTTGAAAGAATCAAAGCTACCTCGATACCGAATTATGAAGGTATAGAAATGCTCGAGAATAGAATCCGAGAGCGAATGTTGGAATACAGCCGAGTTTTCAACATAGAATCCACCTACATATCCTTAAACCTTCGGAATCAGGCTGTGTGTAGTTCGACTCGATCAGTGAAAAAGAAAATCTATTATGCTAGTTAACCTTGGGTTTCGGACGAGTGTCAAATTAAAACGAGTATGAAAAGGAGGCTTGTAACCTGTTAACTATGAATGTGGTGCGCTTCACACCCATACTTAAGAACTTACACGGACATAATTTCCAAAGCTCTTGGCGTGTTGTCACTCAGATTGGAAACTTGCTTTCGATAAATCGAAACTTCCGGATGCGAGACTGAAACTGACAGAACTAAAGAAAAACCCGCATGCCTCGAGAGGGGTGATTCGATTGTGGTGGAAGTCGCTCCTCTGCTCGCGTCCTAAGAGTTTGACATCCCTCTTTGGACTGTGCCCCAGTTCGATGCTAAGAAAAAGTTCCCCGTTGTGCTGCATCCTTTTTTTGATGTCGTCTGCACCTGTGGTTTTTGGAGAATTCATCCTTTTGGATGCTCTCGACAAAGACTAAGATAAAACTCGTCAGCTTAAAAATGCAATTAAGATGGGAGACAGTGTCGTTTCACCGTGCCGACACTTCATTGTTCTCCTCAAATCGACGTCGACTCGATCGGTCTGGCGTCCAACAAATAAAGCTTATGTCTTGTGTTTTGCAATATAATCTTCAATGTACTCTATACTTGATGTCGAAATAAATAAATAAATGTTGATGCGATATTGATGTCTCTTTTGTCGCTATCTTCGATGCTCTTCTTGATGTTTACTTTTATAAGAAATAACAGAATGCAATCGAGGCCAATGGATAAGTGTTGCTCTCTCTTTATCCGTGTATGTCCTCTTACGGGGCATGAATATCTTCCCGCGATACGTAAATTCTTGCGAGGTATGAATCTTCTCGCGATGCATAACTTTCAGCGAGGCATGAAATCTTCTCGCGATGTGTAAAATTTCAACGAGGCATGGATTCTTCTCGTGATGTCTAAATTTCAGCGAGGCATAAAATCTTCTCGCGATATATAAATTTTGACGAGACATGAAATCTTCTCGTCGTGCATAATTGTTGACTCGCAATGCATGATTTTCCGCGATGCATGACTTTTTCGCGATGCATGATTTTCAACGAGGCATGGATTCTTCTCGTGATGTCTTAATTTCAGCGAGGTATGTAATCTTCTCGCGATTTATAAATTTTGACGAGGTACAAAATCTTCTCGTCGCTTATAATTGTTAACTTGCAATGCATGATTTTCGCGATGCATGGTTTTCCGCGACGCATGATTTTCAACGAGGCATGGATTCTTCTCGTGATGCACAAATTCCAGCGAGGTATAAATTCTTCTCGCGATGTCTAAATTTCGGCAAGGCATAAAATATTCTCGCGATGTGTAAATTTTGACGAGGCATGAAATCTTCTCGTCGTACATAATTGGTGACTCGCAATACATGATTTTCCGCGATGCATGATTTCCGCAATGCATGATTTCTGCAGTGTGACTTCCGCGATGCATGATTTTTCGGCAACGCATGATTCTCCGCGATGCATGAATGTTTATATCGTCTGTGTTGATAGTAACGGCAAAACGACCTTCAAATAATATACCGACTTGATCGATAATAACAAATAATAGTAAAATAACTATCTCTTCTAGGGTAATGCATTGTCTTGATTGACAATAATTATCTTGTTTTGATGACGTAATGCAAATAGCGTCCTCTACAGAAATCGTGAAATCTTTGCTGAGATTCCTGTTTGATTCACCTTTGAATCTGGCCAGACACTTTTGTAAATTTCATATTGTTGAGAATGGTTTGAAATAAACAAACACATTCACAAGCATCTTGACACAAACTATATGAACTGCCTCCTACTTTCAGTAAAATCACTGGTTTTGGAGATAGTTTTCTCCTCTTTGGGAGCTCTCCGTATCATCCGTCGGGAGAATTCGGCCGATTTCAAAGCAAAGCTATAAACCTGCATCCACAGAAAAATTGTCAGTTTTAAAACATACTGATCTGTGTCGATTCCTTCAGTTGTTTGCTCCTTGTCTTGATATCTCCGGTTGCTTTCCTGATTCCCCGACTCTTGCTAGATAAGAAGAAATATCTTATGCTAAAACAAATGAAACATATAAGGGGAAATTTTTTAAGAAAAATAGAAATTTTTTAAGAAATAGTATAATGAAAAAGTCACTGTCAAATCATGTCATATCAATCTTAACGAGCTCCTTTGAATCTGACACTCGCTGATGAATTTTAGAGGCACTCCGAACTTGTAGGGAAACCCATATTTCTGTCCCAATTTACTGTCATGCTTATCTTTCTACTGTAGCTGAACAGACCGCGGGATTTTTGAGATCCTCTCAAAAATTCTGTCCCAGTAGCGGCCCTCGAAATGTCTTTCGTTTGACTTGCTGAAGAGAAGGCTTCTTCTGGAGAATTTTTGAGTCCCTCTAAAAAATTATGTCCCTGTTCTATTGCAAAGGGGATAGAACTTACTGGAGACATGACCGAACCCTTGTGGCGCCTACGTATCCCGTTGAGGCAGGAATCAGGTCAAACGTAGTTCCCCCTTAAAGGTTGACAAGAATGAAATTTACAAAGAAACCGACTGAGGCCGACAGGCCGCCTACGTATCTCATTCTTGAGAATTCAGGTCGAACGTAGTTCAGATACAAAGAAATAATTAAAGGGGATAAATGGGGTGACCGAAGCCGACATAGGCCGCCTACGTATCTCGTTCTCGAGAATTCAGGTCAAACGTAATTCGTTACAAGAGGGATAATAATTCAAATTGAACAAATACAAGCCAACAGAGCGATTACAAGTAAATAACAGAAAAATACAAAAATGAAACTTCACGCATAGTATCTCTTGACAGCATCTGAGTTGATAGGCTTGGGCCATACAACGCCATCCATCTCTGACAGGACCAAAGCACCTCCAGATAGTACTTTACGAACCATGTAGGGGCCTTGCCAGTTTGGTGGGAACTTTCCTTTGTACTCGTCTTGATGAGGAAAAATACGCTTAAGAACCAACTGACCAACTTCAAAATTTTTGGCTCTTACTCTTTTGTGAAAAGCGTGAGTCATTCTCTATCTATACAACTGGCCATGGCAAACGGCGACCATTCTCTTCTCATCAATCAAAGCTAGTTGATCAATCCGTTTATTAACCCATTCGGCGTTACTTAATTCAGCTTCTTGGATGATCCTCAGTGACGGTATCTCGACTTCAACAGGCACGACTGCCTCTGTTCCATATACTAGTAAGTATGGAGTAACTCAATTCGATGTTCTGACCGTCGTTCGATAACTTAGCAAAGCGTATGACAACATTTCATGCCAACCTCGCTGTTTGTCAATCATTTTCCTCAAGATCCTTTTGATATTCTTGTTGGCGACGTCTACAGCTCCGTTCATTTGAGGGCGATAAGCAGTTGACCTTCGATGAATAATCTTAAATTGTTCACATATCTCTTTCATCAAATGACTGTTTTGATTTGCACCGTTATCAGTAATGATGGATTCTGGAATTCCAAACCTGCATATTCAGATTGTCGTGGACAAAATCGGCCACCACTTTCTTGGTTACCGACTTGTAAGAGGCTGCTTCCACCCATTTGGTGAAATAATCAATGGCAACCAAAATGAATATGTGTCCATTAGAAGCGGCCGGCTCTATAGGACCGATGACATCCATTTCCCAAGCTACAAATGGCCAAGGTGAACTCATCGCGTTAAGTTCGTGAGGTGGCACCCGTATCAAATCGCCATGCACTTGACATTTGTGGCATTTTTGCACGAATTTGCAACAATCATTTTCCATAGTCATCCAGAAATAACCGGCTCAAAGAACCTTTCTGTCCAAAGTAAGCTCATTCATGTGTGTACCGCAAACTCCAGCATGTATCTGTTCAATAAGTCTCACAGCTTCAACAACATCCACGCATCTTAAAAGACCCAAATCTGGAGTCCTCCTATACAAGACTTCTCCATTTAGAAAGAAATTGAGAGCCATACGACGTATCAACTTCTTCTGATTAGGTGTAGCGTCTTCTTGACATGTCCCAGACTCCAAGTACCTCTTTATGTCAAAATACCAAGGCAAACCGTCTGGTTCTGATTCAACATGTGAACAATGGACTGGGTGTTCCTTCAAATCTATATCCAGCGGGTCGATGTAATCAGTATCCGGATGTTTGATCATTGAAGCGACGGTGGCAAGAGCATCAACTAATTCATTCTATATTCTGGGAGTATGTCTGAACTTGATCTTGCGAAACCTTTTACACAGATTTTGCACATACTGTACGTAAGGTATAATTTTCGGGTTCTTTACAGCCCATTCTCCTTGAACCTGATGAATCAAGAGGTCTGAATCTCCAATAACCAGTAACTCGTAGACGTTCATGTCGATGACCATTTTTAAACCAAGAATACAAGCTTCGTACTCAGCCATGTTGTTTGTGCAATTGAATCGTAGTTTAGCTGCCATAGGATAGTGCTGACCAGATTCTGATACTAAAACTGCTCCAACACCTTTACCTTGGTGATTCGCCGCTCCATCGAGAATAATCTCCAACCTGGATAAGCTTCAGAGATATCTTCGCCCACAAATAACACTTTTTTATCGTGAAAATACGTCTTAAGTGGTTCATATTCTTCGTCCACGGGATTTTCGGCAAGATGATAGCCCAAAGCTTGTGCCTTTATTATCTTCTGAGTCACATACACGATATCGAACTCACTCAACAACATTTCCCATTTAGAGCTAACTTTCCAGTCGGCATCGCTTTCTGGAAAATGTACTTCAATGGGTCCATTCTGGAAATGAGATATGTAGTATATGAAGACAAGTAGTGCCTCAATTTCTGGGCAAGCCACGTCAGAGCACAACATGTTCTTTCCAGCAAAGTGTACCGAGACTCGTACGGAGTGAATTTCTTGCTTATGTAGTAGATAACCTTTTCCTTCTTCCCTGTCTCGTCGTGTTGACCAAGTACGCATCCAAAGGCACTATCCGAAACAGACAAATACAGCAACAAAGGACTCCCTTCTCGTGGCGGAACCAATACTGGTGGGTTAGACAAATAACTCTTGATAGCGTCAAAAGCAGTTTGACACTCCTCGGTCCACTTAGTCGGGGCATCTTTCTTCAACAACTTGAAAATAGGCTCACATACCACTGTTGATTGTGCTATAAATCGCCTGATATAGTTTAACCTCCCTAAGAAACTCATCACCTCTTTTCTTGTTTTCGGCGGAGGTAACTCTTGAATTGCCTTAATCTTGGAGGGGTCAAGCTCAATACCTCTTCTGCTGACTATAAACCCCAACAACTTCCCGGCTGGGACTCCAAAAGCGCATTTGGCAGGAATTAGCTTCAAGTTGTACCGACGCAAACGCTCAAAGAATTTTCTCAGGTGTGTCATATGATCCGAACTCTCGCGGGATTTGATTATGACGTCGTCCACGTACACTTCAATTTCTTTGTGAATCATTTCATGAAAGATAGTCGTCATGGCTCTCATGTAAGTGGCACCGGCGTTTTTGAGGCCGAACGTTATCACCCTGTAGTGATATACACCCCAAGGTGTAATGAATGCCGTTTTTTCCGCGTCTTTTTCATCCATTAAAATTTGGTGATAACCGGCGTTACAATCCACAAATGACTGCATCTCATGTTTAGCACAATTGTCAATCAAAATATGGATATTTGGTAACGGAAAATTATCCTTCGGACTAGCCATGTTGAGATTTCTGTAATCAACACAAATCCTGATTTTTCCATCTTTTTTGGCGACCGGAACGACGTTGGCCAACCAGGTTGGGTATTGCGTTTCTTCCACCAGTCGAGACTCTATTTGCTTGGTGATTTCTTCCTTAATCTTTAAGCCTAGTTCAGGCTTGAATTTTTGAGTCTTTTGTTTCACCGGCTCGAAACCTGGGTTGATAGGCAGCTTATGAGATACGACGTCAGTACTCAACCCTGCATGTCACTGACTTCCCAAACAAACACCTCACTATATTCGGCAAGCAAATGAACCAGGCTCTCCTTCTGAGTTTCATTCAGATGGATGCTGATCTTAACTTCTTTGACACACTCCGAATCTCCCAAATTCACCGTTTCTGTCTCCTCTAGATTCGGTTTATGCTGATTCTCGAACTGTCGAAATTTTTCTGCAACATAGTCTGGTTCCCCACTTTCTTCTTCATAGTCGTCAACCTCGTCGTCATTTATCTCATTTCGTTTATTTAGCTCATGACATGACATGACATTGGCAGGTCTGTAACTTACGTTACTGAAATCATAAACAAACAAAATTAGGAAAGTAAAATATAACAAGTAACTAAATAAACAAAGTTAAAAATAAGGAGGCTTTCATTTAAAAACAAAATGCAAACTTGGGTCATGGCACAGAGCCATGTTGCATTTTTAAACATCATAACGAAAATTCAAAATTCGTACAATCAAGAAAAACGCAGAAATGGTGGGTCTTGAGCCTCCTCCGGACAACCACCGATTTTAGTATGCATAAAATAACTTCTTTCTGCCAAAGAGTTCTGGACATCATGATTGGCGTGGAAGTCCAATTATGCAGCATCTCCCCTGGTTCTGCATCACGAATGCCAGCTGGCTCGACTTCCTCCTCGATGATAGCATTGATCTTCTTGAAAAGGTCACAGATTCCTTCCCCACAGTCTTCGATCTCGGCATGTTCCCGGACTGGAAATGATTGGTACAGATGCGGGATTGGTTTAGCTAACTCTTGATCCCTTTTCCTCTTCATCTTTACATCATCATCTGTGGGAGTATACCCCAAACCATATTTGGATCCTTGAGCAAGGACTGGAACTGGCTCGATGATCCCTTGGGCATTCCTTCCCAATCCGAAACCTGGTTCGAACCCATTCTGCAGCATTACCGTGGCGATCATTCTGTACATGGCTGGCATGGGAGTCTGCGGGGCCAAGCCCTCATCAGTGGCATTTACCAACTCCACCGTGTAAAAATCTGAACCTTGCGGCATCTCGTCAAAGACTGGCACCTGCTTACCTGAGTGGTTTCTTTCACCGTGAATAACTAGCTCCTCATTTTCCATACCAGTTTCATCATTTGATAGAGAGTGAAGGGGACGACTCCAGCCATGTGAATGAATGGCCTTCCCAAAAGAAGGTTATAGCTGGTGTCGATATCCAACACTTGGAACTTCGCGTCGAACTCCGCGGGGCCCATTTGGATGGTCAGGTTCACCGCCCCTAATGTGTGTCTCTGCACACCATCGAACGCTCTTACATTAACCTGGTTTTGCTCCAACTTTCCGAGGTCAAACCTCAGCTGCTTCAATGTGGACAAGGGGCATATGTTCAAACCAGATCCATCGTCTACCAAAACACGATTGACGACCTTTCCGCGGCATATCACGGTGACGTGTAGAGCTTTGTTATGGGATCTCCCTTCGGCTGGCAATTCATCATCGCAGAAGCTGATGCGGTGTCCCCGAATGACTTGGTGAATCATGGCAGCTACATTATCGCTGCTCGTACCTGAGGGCATATACGTGTCATCCAGAGCTTTCATCAAAGCCTGTCTGTGGGACCAGGAGCTCATCAGTAGGGCCCACACAGATATCTGGGCCGGAGTCTTCTCCAAGTGTTTGACAATGGAGTAATCTTTGGGCTGCATTCTCCTCCAGAACTCCTCGGCTTCTGCTTCACTTATTGGTCTCTTGGCATGATCTTTCTTTTGTCCTCCGAGAGCAAGCTCATCAGGAGTGTAGCATCTGCCAGATCTAGTCATGCCTTGGGCTACGACCGTTTCTATGACAAACTTGAGTTTGGCGAGAGTCTTCGAGGGCACCAAGGCAACAGCCTTCGCAGGTGTCAGAATAACAAACTCTTTTTTTTCCCTGTCGCTCAAAGAAGCGACAACCTTTTCCAAGTCTTCCTGCGGAACAAAGGTAATCCTCTTGGTTTCACGCTCTGTTTCTATCATGTTGATGTTTCCACCCCCATGATTCGGCAACGGATTTGTATTGACGTTCGGCGCCGCAGGTTGGAGGGAGACCACTTCCTGGTCGATCAAATCCTGGATCTTGTGCTTAAGATTGATACAGTCTTCAGTGTCATGTCCAACACGGTTGGAATGATAAGCACATCTCTGCTCCGGTTTGTAGAATCTGGAGTTGACATCCATGGGCTTGGGCCCCACAGGGTGGATGTATCCGGCCGCGGATAATCTTTCGAACAGCTTGGTTCTGCTTTTAGCCAGCGTGGTAAAGTTTCTGGAGGGCTTCTTCTCAAACCTGGGGCGGGAAGGATCATACCCGCTTTGCTGAGGGGGAGGATCTTGTTGATAATTGCGAGCATTTGGGCGAGGAGCTTGGGTTCTAGGGTAGGGATTTGTCTGGTAGTTTGGCACTGGAGCTTGGTAATTTGGGAGGGGGCTTTGATATGCTGGAGCTTGGACTTGATATGTGGGGGAAGGTGCTCGATAGCTTGACTGCACGTTAGCACAGCTGGGAGCGATATTCTGGTAAGGGGAGGAATTTGATAAGCTTGGGGGTAATTTGGGTATACGGAGAGAAAATTTTAGGGATTTGAGGGTGGATTTTGATATGATAAAATTTGGGCATCTGGATAAGTGGGGGGCAGCATTGTAATTGCCGGAATGATTAGATTGTGGACGATAGGCTTGGTGGGACTTTGGCGGAGGCTTGGAGGGGTCTTGAGGACGCGAGGAGTTTCTGGGGACTTTTCTTCCCCCGTATGAAATATTGGCAACCTCCTCTCTCTTTTTCCTCACCAGTCCGGAAGATCCAGGCGAAGCGGACACTCGGGATATCTTCCCCGACTTCAGGCCATCTTCGATAGTCTCACCCACTTTGACTATCTCGGCGAATTTGGCTCCGATCAACAAAATGGTTCTGTCGTAATATTCGGGCTCCTGCACCCGTACGAACACTTCCACACTCTCCTTTTCAGTCATTGGAGGCCGCACCCTCGCTGCCTCTTTTCTCCATATGTAGGCAAATTCCCAATAGCTTTCCGTCGATTTCTGCTTCATTTTCTCTAAGAAGTACCGATCAGGGACTATCTCGACGTTGTACGCAAATCTATCAATAAAATCTTTAGCTAGTGCGCTCCAACTGGGCCATTATCGAGTTTCGTGTGACGTGAACCATTCCAGGGCCTCACCGCACAGACTCCGGCTGAACAACCTCATCAGTAAAGCTTCATCTTTGCCAACTCCCACGAGTTGTCGCAGTACGCTCTCAAGTGCGCCATGGGGTTGCCTACCCCTCCGAAGATATCAAACTTCGGGATTTTGAACCCTTCAGTAACGTTCAAGTCTGTGTGGATACACAATTCTGCGTAGCTTAATCCGGCGACGTCTGGAACGCATTGCAACTCTTTCATTGCCCTCTTAATCTCCTCCTTTATGTCGAGCTTCGCTTCTTCCCTTGCCTTCCACTCTCTCTCCTGCTCCTCGTAATGATCCAACTCGGAACCGTGCACCTCATGCTCGGCCGGAATGGGAACTTGGAATGTGGTTCTTTTTGGGAGGGGTGGAGCTATGGAAGGGCTTGGGATGTTTTGTGCAGTTTGATAGTTTTGAGGATAGTTTTGAGGATTGGTATTTTGGGTTAAGTGGGGATGCGGTGCTTGGGAGTTGAAGGAGGTAGGATTTTGGTTCTGATTTTGAGGTGGTGGGGTTGTTTGAGTGTTCTGGGGGTGTGGTGGCATTTGTGGGGGGTTGTTTGGAAGCGGTGAGGGAGTTTGATAGGATACTGAAGCGTACTGGGGGTTTTAGGTTGTCATATCTATCCCAGACGGGTTATGCACGGGTGTCAACGGGTGGTTCTGAGTAGGATCCAAGTTGGACTAGGGGAAGTACGTCGGAGGTCTTGTGTCGATAAAATTAGGGCCGAATCCGGGTGGAGGCGTATCATGCCTTTGCTGCATCTCGACTCTCATATCAGCTATATGTTGCATCAGTTGCGCAATTAGCTCGTTTTGTTCTGCCACGGTGGGCTGAGCCACCACAACATCTGTGAGGCTAACTTCATCATTGTTGTGTCCCATGGCTGTATTTCCTCTGTCAGCGTTTGGTCTGGGGAAGGAATCTGCAGGACCTTTTGATCTGGTGAAGTAGAGGTGATCTGCCAGCTTTTATCGACACAGATCAGTTAAAGGTACCTGAGAAGAGAAACAACTCAAAGGAAAATTTGTTAGTGCATATTCAGAGTACAAAATGCATAATATCGCACAGAAAGCAGATAAACACACAAGTCGCTTTGTTTGAGGATATCTTCAACCCATTAATGGGGACGGAAATATTTTGAACAAACAGGAATTTGTTTGTTCAATGCTATCTCGGGAAGGCTGAATCACGTTGAGCTATGGTCTTCTTGCAGCTGTTTTTCGATGGCCCGTTGATTTTATCTTCGTACCTTCGCAACACGGAGGAGAATGAAAATTTTTAGCGATAGGGGCCGGGCCTGGAACGGCTGCCTACGTATCTCAAACGGAGAATTCAGGCCCAACGTAGTTCGAATTCGGATGAAATATTTTCATTCATTCTTTAATTGCGATTAAAGGGAATTGAAAAAACAACATTGAAATTCCTAGAAGATGACGATAACATTTGGTGATTTCTCGTCCTGTGGCTGCGTCATTCCTTTCCTTTCAAACAGTCGGAAACGGAGGCTTGTAGACGATTTCCTCCGCATCGTCCTCCTCAATTAATTCATTGTCGGGGCCACTGTTATCTGCTTCCTGGACACGGGCGAGGTATTTTCCGCACTTTGAGTTGCTACAGGTCGTCAATTCCTCATCGAGTGACACTTCTGGCCAACAACACGACAGTCTCAATATCTATCTTCGCTTCTCTCGCCTTTCCTTCGTGCACCTCCATACGAAGCATGTTTAACCTTTTTCTTAGGCTTTCGGTTTCCATCTCAACCTCTTTCTTTCTTTTTAACTGCGACGCCAGATCTTCATCCAATGTCGCGGCCACAACTTTGCAGATTGCCGTGGTCATGTCTACTTTGAGTCCTTCCTCCTTAACCTTCTGAATCTCTCGAGTGACTCGCTCGATCTTTCTTCGCAATTCCTCCTCAGTGAGCTCCGTCTGGACGTTCTTGCCTTTGTCCATAGCGGTGATTCACCTTTCCTGAGACGATAGAGCGGTATTCAGGATTTGTGGTATGGGAGATGAACTTTTGAGTGAGAAACTTGAGACTTGGGAATTTTGGTCGGACATTTGTAATAGTGGCTTCCGTATATTTCTTTGGGATTTCTGGCTAGAAGTGGGTTTATGACATCCTCATTCAAAGCAACGTAACACATAAGCATTTAAATACACATATATATCGCGTCCTAATCATGCGTGGGGACCCTTTTGTGCCAAGGGTAGGCCTAGCGCATTCGAATGATGTACGTGTGAATTGAAACCAAATAAACAATTCCCCCCCAAAATAATATTTAATAATGAATAAAATGTTCGACAGAGGAAATAGACATAAAGACAGACCCACGCAGGGGCCATTAGAAAGTGTAATAAAATCAGGCCCCCACATGGGCTAAAGTGATGTAAATATAAGTAAAAACCCGCGCAGGGGTGACGCCCGCTATGCTGCTCCGGAGGGTCCTGCTCCGTCGTCGTCTTTCTGGATTTTATGTTGCTGAAACATGTACCTAAGCATCAACAGAAAACCTTCACCTAGACGTCCTTTGTCTTCCAGACTCTCGTATCGCATCCTCTCGATTTTCTGCTGGATCCAGTTGTCAAAATCGTCATACCGCTGCCTCAGTCTTTCGATCTCTCGAGTTGCCCTCTCAAGAGCATCTTGATTTTCTACGAACTTGGCATAGACCTCCTTCGCCTCTTCCTTTAACTCTCGCAATTCGGCCACTGCTTTGGCTTCTTTGTCTGTCACACTGCGAAAGCTACGCGGAATCTGAAAGGAGATATTCTGTATGTCCTTCTTCAACCACTCTTTATAAACTTCGTCGTATCCAGCATTGAATCGGTCCAGGGCGACATTGTCTTTACCCATGCGCTTGGCGTTTTTCCACTCCCTGAGCATTTCTGAAGCGTCATGCACTCTGTCGTCTCCAATGTCGTACACATAAGCACCATAATACGCTTCTCTGGGCACGGTCTGTTTTCTTTCGAATTGTCGCAAGACTCGGAATGGCGTGTAAGGGTGAAACCCCCGAATGACAGGTAGAAGGAGCACGACACATCTACGACTCTCCACGACAACTTCCTTGGATATGAAACGGTCGAGCATCCATTGGAGGTCCTCTTCTCTCAACTCGGAGAAAATTTGGGCCCATCTCCCACTTGTTCTCCGATTGTTCATGTTTGCCCAGAATAGTAAGTCGTTTAGGTCCTTGAGAGTGTTCTTGTTGTCGAGAGTGTGCAATTCTCGAGTTCCAGCACCCTTCGCCAAGTGGCTAAGAATCCACCATTGGAGGAGCAGATTACACCCCTAGAAATATCGGTGTCCTTCTTTGCACTTACCTAAGGCTCGATGTATGTCAGATAATATGACCGGAGCTACGGAGTAGTACTTTGTTGTTCCTTGATTTTCGTATCCCTTGAACAACGTATGGACGAGCGTTATGACTCTGGTGTTGATGCTCAGACTCGGACCGTGCGGGAAGACCATTGTTCCCAACAAGGCCACGACAAACGCCAAGGGGCGGACCTCGTTCCACTCCCTGTAGGAAGTCTTAAACTCCCAATTGTACGCGGCGTAGAAACTCGCGTGTCTGAATCTGACGTAGATATCTGTGAACATCACGTGGGAATCTTGACACCAATAAGTGAAGTCTTTTCTTAGCCCCAACCAATCCGAGATATTCTCTACGGAAGGTTTGTTGGGGATGAAAATATCCTCTTGTCTTCGAGCTCTTCTTTCTATACCAGTAACCACGGTGTCTATGCAATCCCTTATCTCTTCCAACGCTGGGGTAATTTCGGCCGTTCCGAAATGGAAGACCATCCTCTGACTGTCCCAGTACCCCGTAAGCACCTCGATCAACTCTGGCCAACCATCCATGTTGATCACCTCGGTCAAAGCCCCTACGTACTTGTTGAGGGTTCACCTATGATCCCCGTCCAAGTCGTTGTGCCACATCGTAAGCTGAGGCGGCGCTGAGACAACCATGTTGAACTTAAGGAAACGATGCATCTGAAAAATAAAAGCCTGCTAGATTGGCCAGAGTTGATCGAGGTGCTTATGGGGTACTGGACAGTCAGAGGATGGTCTTCCATTTCGGAACGACCAAAATTACCCTGACGTTGGAAGAGATAAGGGATTGCATAGACACCGTGGGTACTGGTATAGAAAGAAGAGCCCGAAGACAAGAGGATATTTTCATCCCCAACAAACCTTCTGTAGAGAATATCTCGGATTGGTTGGGTCTAAGAAAAGACTTCACTTATTGGTGTCAAGATTTCCACGTGATGTTCAGAGATCTCTACGTCAGATTCAGACACGCGAGTTTCTACACCCCGTACAATCGGGAGTTTAAGATTTCCTACAGGGAGTGGAACGAGGTCCGCCCCTTGGCGTTTGTCGTGGCCTTGTTGGGAACAATGGTCTTCCCGCACGGTCCGAGTCTGAGCATCAAGACCAGAGTCATAACACTCGTCCATACGTTGTTCAAGGGATACGAAAATCAAGGAACAACAAAGTACTACTCCGTAGCTCCGGTCATATTATCTGACATACATCGAGCCTTGGGTAAGTGCAAAGAAGGACACCGATATTTCTAGGGGTGTAATCTGCTCCTCCAATGGTGGATTCTTAGCCACTTGGCGAAGGGTGCTGGAACTCGAGAATTGCACACTCTCGACAACAAGAACACTCTCAAGGACCTAAACGACTTACTATTCTGGGAAAACATGAACAATCGGAGAACAAGTGGGAGATGGGCCCAAATTTTCTCCGAGTTGAGAGAAGAGGACCTCCAATGGATGCTCGACCGTTTCATATCCAAGGAAGTTGTCGTGGAGAGTCGTAGATGTGTCGTGCTCCTTCTACCTGTCATTCGGGGGATTCACCCTTACACGCCATTCCGAGTCTTGCGACAATTCGAAAGAAAACAGACCGTGCCCAGAGAAGCGTATTATGGTGCTTATGTGTATGACATTGGAGACGACAGAGTGCATGACGCTTCAGAAATGCTCAGGGAGTGGAAAAACGCCAAGTGCATGGGTAAAGACAATGTCGCCCTGGTCCGATTCAATGCTGGATACGACGAAGGTTATAAAGAGTGGTTGAAGAAGGACATACAGAATATCTCCTTTCAGATTCCGCGTAGCTTTCGCAGTGTGACAGACAAAGAAGCCAAAGCAGTGGCCGAATTGCGAGAGTTAAAGGAAGAGGCCAAGGAGGTCTATGCCAAGTTCGTAGAAAATCAAGACGCTCTTGAGAGGGCAACTCGAGATATCGAAAGACTGAGGCAGGGGTATGCCGATTTTGACAACTTGATCCAGCAGAAAATCGAGAGGATGCGATACGAGAGTCTGGAAGACAAAGGACGTCTAGTTGAAGGTTTTCTGTTGATGCTTAGGTACATGTTTCAGCAACATAAAATCCAGAAAGACGACGACGGAGCAGGACCCTCTGGAGCAGCATAGCGGGCGTCACCCCTGCGCGGGTTTTTTCTTGTATTTACATCACTTTAGCCCATGCGTGGGCCTGATTTTATTGCACTTTCTAATGGCCCCTGCGTGGGTCTGTCTCTATGTCTATTTCCCTCCGTCGAACATTTTATTCATTATTAAATATTATTTTGGGGGGGGGGAATTGTTTATTTGGTTTAAATTCACACGTACATCATTCGAATGCGCTAGGCCTACCCTTGGCACAAAAAGGTCCCCACGCATGATTAGGACGCGATATATATGTGTATTTAAATGCCTATGTGTTATGTTGCTTTGAATGAGGATGTCATTAACCCACTTTTAGCCAGAAATCCCAAAGAAATATACGGAAGCCACTATTACAAATGTCCGACCAAAATTCCCAAGTCTCAAGTTTCTCACTCAAAAGTTCATCTCCCATACCACAAATGCTGAATACCGCTCTATCGTCTCAGGAAAGGTGAATCACTGTTATGGACAAAGGCAAGAATGTCCAGACGGAGCTCACTGAGGAGGAATTGTGAAGAAAGATCGAACGAGTCACTCGAGAGTTTCAGAAGGTTAAGGAGGAAGGACTCAAAGTAGACATGACCACGGCAATCTACAAAGCTGCGGCCGCGACATTGGATGAAGATCTGGCGCGCAGTTAAAAAGAAAGAAAGAGGTTGAGATGGAAACCGAAAGCCTAAGAAAAAGGTTAAACATGCATTGTTTGGAGGTGCACGAAGGAAAGGCGAGAGAAGCCAAGATAGATATTGAGACTGCAGTGTTGTTGGCCAGAAGTGCGTCACTCGATGAAGAATTGACGACCTGTAGCAACTCAATGTGCGGAAAATACCTCGCCCGTGGCCAGGAAGCAGATAACAGTGGCCCCGACAATGAATTAATTGAGGAGGACGATAAGGAGGAAATCGTCTACAAGCCTCCATTTCCGACTGTTAGAAAGGAAAGGACTGACGCAGCCACAGGACGAGAAATCACCAAATGTTATCGTCATTTTCTAGGAATTTCAATATTGTGTTTTCAATCCCTTGTAATCGCAATTAAAGAATGAATGAAAATATTTCATCCGAATTTGAACTACGTTGGGCCTGAATTCTCCGTTTGAGATACGCAGCCAGCCGTTCTAGGCTCGGCCCCTATCGCTAAAATTTTTCATTCTCCTCTGTGTTGCGAAGGTACGAAGATAAGATCAACGGGCCATCGAAAAACAGCTGCAAGAAGACCATAGCTCAACGTGATTCAGCCTTCCCGAGATAGCATTGAACAAACAAATTCCTGTTTGTTTTAAATATATTTCCGTCCTCATTAATGGGTTGAAGATATCCTCAAACAAAGCGACTTGTGTGTTTATCTGCTTTCTGTGCGATATTATGCATTTTGTACTCTGAATATGCACTAACAAATTTGCCTTTGAGTTGTTTCTCTTCTCAGGTACCTTTAACCGATCTGTGTTGATAAAAGCTGGCAGATCACCTCTACTTCACCAGATCAAAAGGTCCTGCAGATTCATTCCCCGGACCAAACGCTGACAGAGGAAATACAACCATGGGAGACAA
The DNA here is from genome assembly GCA_032847665.1 of Solanum chilense. Taxonomy (NCBI): domain Eukaryota; kingdom Viridiplantae; phylum Streptophyta; class Magnoliopsida; order Solanales; family Solanaceae; genus Solanum; species Solanum chilense. Next base: position 5,259,601 of record CM064965.1, read on the forward strand.
CAATGATGAAGTTAGCCTCACAGATGTTGTGGTGGCTCAGCCCACCGTGGCAGAACAAAACGAGCTAATTGCGCAACTGATGCAGCATATAGCTGATATGAGAGTCGAGATGCAGCAAAGGCATGATACGCCTCCACCCGGATTCGGCCCTAATTTTATCGACACAAGACCTCCGACGTACTTCCCCTAGTCCAACTTGGATCCTACTCAGAACCACCCGTTGACACCCGTGCATAACCCGTCTGGGATAGATATGACAACCTAAAACCCCCAGTATGCTTCAGTATCCTATCAAACTCCCTCACCGCTTCCAAACAACCCCCCACAAATGCCACCACACCCCCAGAACACTCAAACAACCCCACCACCTCAAAATCAGAACCAAAATCCTACCTCCTTCAACTCCCAAGCACCACATCCCCACTTAACCCAAAATACCAATCCTCAAAACTATCCTCAAAACTATCAAACTGCACAAAACATCCCAAGCCCTTCCATAGCTCCACCCCTCCCAAAAAGAACCACATTCCAAGTTCCCATTCCGGCCGAGCATGAGGTGCACGGTTCCGAGTTGGATCATTACGAGGAGCAGGAGAGAGAGTGGAAGGCAAGGGAAGAAGCGAAGCTCGACATAAAGGAGGAGATTAAGAGGGCAATGAAAGAGTTGCAATGCGTTCCAGACGTCGCCGGATTAAGCTACGCAGAATTGTGTATCCACACAGACTTGAACGTTCCTGAAGGGTTCAAAATCCCGAAGTTTGATATCTTCGGAGGGGTAGGCAACCCCATGGCGCACTTGAGAGCGTACTGCGACAACTCGTGGGAGTTGGCAAAGATGAAGCTTTACTGATGAGGTTGTTCAGCCGGAGTCTGTGCGGTGAGGCCCTGGAATGGTTCACGTCACACGAAACTCGATAATGGCCCAGTTGGAGCGCACTAGCTAAAGATTTTATTGATAGATTTGCGTACAACATCAAGATAGTCCCTGATCGGTACTCCCTAGAGAAAATGAAGCAGAAATCGACAGATTTCTATCGAGAATTTGCCTACAGATGGAGAAAAGAGACAGCGAGGGTGAGGCCTCCGATGACTGAAAAGGAGATTGTGGAAGTGTTCGTACGGGTGCAGGAGCCCGAATATTACGACAGAATCATTTTGTTGATTGGAGCCAAATTCGCCGAGATAGTCAAAGTGGGTGAGACTATCGAAGATTACCTGAAGTCGGGGAAGATAGCCCGAGTGTCCGCTTCGCCTGGATCTTACGGACTGGTGAGGACGAAGAGAGAGGAGGTTGCCGCTATTTCATACGGGGGAAGAAAAGTCCCCAGAAACTCCTCGCGTCCTCAAGACCGCTCCAAGCCTCCGCCAAAGTCCCACCAAGCCTATCGTCCACAATCCAGTCATTCCGGCAATTAAAATGCTGCCCCACTTATCCAGATGCCCAAATTTTGTCATATCAAAATCCACCCTCAAATCTCCAAAAATTTCCCTCCGTATACCCAAATTACTCCCAAGCTTATCAAATTCCTACCCCTTACCAGAATATCGCTCCCAGCTGTGCTAATGTGTAGTCAAGCTATCGAGCACCTTCCCCTACATATCAAGTCCAAGCTCCAGCATATCAAAGCCCCCTCCCAAATTACCAAGCTCCAGTGCCAAACTACTAGACAAATCCCTACCCTAGAACCCAAGCTCCTCGCCCAAATGCTCGCAATTATCAACAAGTTCCTCCCCTCAGCAAAGCAGGTATGATCCTTCCCGCCCCAGGTTTGAGAAGAAGCCCTCCAGAAACTTTACCGCGCTGGCTGAAAGCAGAACCAAGATGTTCGAAAGATTATCCGCGGCCGGATACATCCACCCTGTGGGCCCAAGCCCGTGGATGTCAACTCCAGATTCTATAAATTGGAGCAGAGATGTGCTTATCATTCCAACCGTGTTGGACATGACACTGAAGACTGTATCAATCTTAAGCACAAGATCCAGGATTTGGACGACCAGGAAGTGGTCTCCCTCTAACCTGCGGCGCCGAACGTCAATACAAATCCGTTGCCGAATCATGGGGGTGGAAACATCAACATGAAAGAAACAGAACGTGAAGTCAAGAGGATTACTCCTGTTGCGCAGGAAGACTTGGAAAAGGCTGTCGCTTCTTTGAGCGTCAGGGAAAAAGGAGAGTTCGTTATTCTGACACCTGCGAAGGTTGTTGCCTTGGTGCCCTCGAAGACTCTCGCCAAACCCAAGTTTGTCATAGAAACGACCGTAGCCCAAGGCATGACTAGATCTGGCAGATGCTACACTCCTGATGAGCTTGCTCTCGGAGGACAGAAGAAAGATCATGCCAAGAGACCAATAAGTGAAGCAGAAACCGAGGAGTTCTGGAGGAGAATGCAGCCCAAAGATTACTCCATTGTCAAACACTTGGAGAAGACTCCGGCCCAGATTTCTGTGTGGGCCCTACTGATGAGCTCCTGGTCCCACAGACAGGCTTTGATGAAAGCTCTGGATGACACGTATATGCCCTCAGGTACGAGCAGCGATAATGTAGCTGCCATGATTCACTAAGTCATTCGGGGACACCGCATCAGCTTCTGCGATGATGAATTGCCAGCCGAAGGGAGATACCATAACAAAGCTCTACATGTCACCGTGATATGCCGCGGAAAGGTCGTCAATCGTGTTTTGGTAGACGATGGATCTGGTTTGAACATATGCCCCTTATCCACATTGAAGCAGCTGAGGTTTGACCTCGGAAAGTTGGAGCAAAACCAGGTTAATGTAAGAGCGTTCGATGGTGTGCAGAGAGACACATTAGGGGCGGTGAACCTGACCATCCAAATGGGCCCCGCGAAGTTCCAAGTGTTGGATATCGACACCAGCTATAACCTTCTTTTGGGAAGGCCATTCATTCACATGGCTGGAGCCGTCCCCTCCACTCTCCATCAAATGATGAAACTGGTATGGAAAAATGAGGAGCTAGTTATTCACGGTGAAGAAACCACTCAGGTAAGCAGGTGCCAGTCTTTGACGAGATGCCGCAAGGTTCGGATTTTTACACGGTGGAGTTGGTAAATGCCACCGATGAGGGCTTGGCCCTGCAGACTCCCATGCCAGCCGTGTACAGAATGATCGCCACGGTAATGCTGCAAAATGGGTTCGAACCAGGTTTCGAATTGGGAAGGAATGCCCAAGGGATCATCGAGCCAGTTCCAGTCCTTGCTCAAGGATCCAAATATGGTTTGGGGTATACCCCCACAGATGATGATGAAGAGGAAAAGGGATCAAGAGTTAGCTAAACCGATCCCGCATCTGTACCAATCCTTTCCAGTCCGGGAACATGCCGAGATCGAAGACTATGGGGAAGGAATCTGTGACCTTTTCAAGGAGATCAATGCTATCATCGAGGAGGAAGTCGAGCCAGCTGGCATTCGTGATGCAGAACCAGGGGAGATGCTGCAGAATTGGACTTCCACGCCAATTCTGATGTCCCGAACTCTTTGGTAGAAAGGAGTTATTTTATGCATATTAAAATCGATGGTTGTCCGGAGGAGGCCCGAGACCCACCATTTCTGCGTTTTCTTGATTGTTCGAATTTTGAATTTTCGTTATGATGTTTAAAAAAGCGACATGGCTCTGTGCCATGACCCAAGTTTGCATTTTGTTTTTAAATGAAAGTCTCCTTATTTTTAACTTTGTTTATTTAGTTACTTGTTATACTTTATTTTCCTAATTTTGTCTGTTTATGATTTCAGTAACGTAAGTTACAGACCTGCCAATGTCATGTCATGAGCTAAATGAACGAAATGAGATAAATGACGACGAGGTTGACGACTATGAAGAAGAAAGTGGGGAACCAGACTATGTTGCAGAAGAATTTCGACAGTTCGAGAATCAGCATAAACCGAATCTAGAGGAGACAGAAACGGTGAATTTGGGAGATTCGGAGTGTGTCAAAAAAGTTAAGATCAGCACCCATCTGAATGAAACTCAGAAGGAGAGCCTGGTTCATTTGCTTGCCGAATACAATGATGTGTTTGTTTGGGAAGTCTGTGACATGCAGGGGTTGAGTACTGACGTCGTATCTCATAAGCTGCCTATCAACCTAGGTTTCGAGCCGGTGAAACAAAAGACTCGAAAATTCAAGCCTGAACTGAGCTGTAAGATTAAGGAAGAAATCACCAAGCAAATAGAGTCTCGATTGGTGGAAGTAACGCAATAGCCAACCTGGTTGGCCAATGTCGTTCCGGTCGCCAAGAAAGATGGAAAAATCAGGATTTGTGTTGATTACAGAGATCTCAACAAGGCTAGTCCGAAAGATAATTTTCCGTTACCAAATATCCATATTTTGATTGACAATTGTGCCAAACATGAGATGCAGTCATTTGTGGATTGTTACGCCGGTTATCACCAAATTTTAATGGATGAAGAAGACGCGGAAAAAACGGCATTCATTACACCTTGGGGTGTATATCACTATAGGGTGATGCCGTTCGGCCTCAAAAACGCCAGTGCCACTTACATGAGAGCCATGTCGACTATCTTTCATGACATGATTCACAAAGAAATTGAAGTGTACGTGGACGACGTCATAATCAAATCCCGCAAGAGTTCGGATCATTTGACACACCTGAGAAAATTCTTTGAGTGTTTGCGTCGGTACAACTTGAAGCTAAATCCTGCCAAATGCGCTTTTGGAGTCCCAGCCGGGAAGTTGTTGGGGTTTATAGTCAGCAGAAGAGGTATTGAGCTTGACCCCTCCAAGATTAAGGCAATTCATCAGTTACCTCCGCCGAAAACAAGAAAAGAGGTGATGAGTTTCTTAGGGAGGTTAAACTATATCAGGCGATTTATAGCACAATCAACAGTGGTATGTGAGCCTATTTTCAAGTTGTTGAAGAAAGATGCCACGACTAAGTGGACCGAGGAGTGCCAAACTGCTTTTGACGCTATCAAGAGTTATTTGTCTAACCCACCAACATTGGTTCCGCCACGAGAAGGGAGTCCTTTGTTGCTGTATTTGTCTGTTTCGGATAGTGCCTTTGGATGCGTACTTGGTCAACACGACGAGACAGGGAAGAAGGAAAATGCTATCTATTACATACGCAAGAAATTCACTCCGTACGAGTCTCGATACACTTTGCTGGAAAGAACATGCTGTGCTCTGACGTGGCTTGCCCAAAAATTAAGGCACTACTTGTCTTCATATCTCATTTCCAGAATGGACCCATTGAAGTACATTTTCCAGAAAGCGATGCCGACTGGAAAGTTAGCTCTAAATGGAAAATGTTGTTGAGTGAGTTCGATATCGTGTATGTGACTTAGAAGGCAATAAAGGCACAAGCTTTGGCTGATCATCTTGCCGAAAATCCCGTGGACGAAGAATATGAACCACTTAAGACGTATTTTCACGATGAAAAAAAGTGTCATTTGTGGGCGAAGATATCTCTGAAGCTTATCCAGGTTGGAGATTATTCTTCGATGGAGCTCCATCGGCGAATCACCAAGGTAAAGGTGTTGGAGCAGTTTTAGTATCAGAATCTGGTCAGCACTATCCTATGGCAGCTAAACTACGATTCAATTGCACAAACAACATGGTTGAGTACGAAGCTTGTATTCTTGGTTTAAAAATGGCCATTGACATAAACGTCTACGAGTTACTGGTTATTGGAGATTCAAACCTCTTGATTCATCAGGTTCAAGGAGAATGGGCTGTGAAGAACCCGAAAATTATACCTTATGTACAGTATGTGCAAAATCTGTGTAAAAGGTTTCGCAAGATCGAGTTCAGACATACTCCCAGAATACAGAATGAATTAGTTGATGCTCTTGCCACCATCGCTTCAATGATCAAACATCCGGATACTAATTACATCGACCCGCTGGATATAGATTTGAAGGAACACCCAGTCCATTGTTCACATGTTGAATCAGAACCAGACGGTTTGCCTTGGTATTTTGACATAAAGAGGTACTTGGAGTCTGGGACATGTCCAGAAGACGCTACACCTAATCAGAAGAAGTTGATACGTCGTATGGCTCTCAATTTCTTTCTAAATGGAGAAGTCTTGTATAGGAGGACTCTAGATTTGGGTCTTTTAAGATGCGTGGATGCTGCTGAAGCTGTGAGTCTTATTGAACAAATACATGCTGGAGTTTACGGTACACACATGAATGGGCTTACTTTGGCCAGAAAGGTTCTTCGAGCCGGTTATTTCTGGATGACTATGGAAAATGACTGTTGCAAATTCGTGCAAAAATGCCACAAATGTCAAGTGCATGGCGATTTGATACGGGTGCCACCTCACAAACTTAACGCGATGAGTTCACCTTGGCCATTTGTAGCTTGGGGAATGGATGTCATCGGTCCTATAGAGTCGGCCGCTTCTAATAGACACAGATTCATTTTGGTTGCCTTTGATTATTTCACCAAATGGGTGGAAGCAACCTCTTACAAGTCGGTAACCAAGAAAGTGGTGGCCGATTTTGTCCGCAACAATCTATTATGCAGGTTTGGAATTTCAGAATCCATCATTACTGATAACTGTGCAAATCAAAACAGTCATTTGATGAAAGAGATATGTGAACAATTTAAGATTATTCATCGAAGGTCAACTGCTTATCGCCCTCAAATGAACGGAGCTGTAGAGGCCGCCAACAAGAATATCAAAAGGATTTTGAGGAAAATGATTGACAAACAGCGAGGTTGGCATGAAATGTTGCCATACGCTTTGCTAGGTTATCGAACGACGGTCAGAACATCGACTAGAGCTACTCCATACTTACTAGTATATGGAACAGAGGCAGTCGTGCCTGTTGAAGTTGAGATACCGTCATTGAGGATCATCCAAGAAGCTAAATTAAGTAACGCCGAATGGGTTAATAAACGGATTGATCAACTAGCTTTGATTGATGAGAAGAGAATGGTTTCCGTTTGCCATGGCCAGTTGTATAGACAGAGAATGACTCACGCTTTTCACAAAAGAGTAAGAGCCAGAAATTTTGAAGTTGGTCAGTTGGTTCTTAAGTGTATTTTTCCTCATTAAGACGAGTACAAAGGAAAGTTCGCACCAAACTGGCAAGGCCCCGACATGGTTCGTAAAGTACTATCTGGAGGTGCTTTGGTCCTATCAGAGATGGATGGCGTTGTATGGCCCAAGCCTATCAACTCAGATACTGTCAAGAGATACTATGCGTGAAGTTTCATTTTTGCATTTTTCTGTTATTTACTTGTAATCGCTCTGTTGGCTTGTATTTGTTCAATTTGAATTATTATCCCTCTTGTAACGAATTACGTCTGACCTGAATTCTCGAGAACGAGATACGTAGGCGGCCTATGTCGGCTTCGGTCACCCCATTTATCCCCTTTAATTATTTCTTTGTATCTGAACTACGTTCGATCTGAATTCTCAAGAATGAGATACGTAGGCGGCCTTTGTCGGCCTGTCGGTTTCTTTGTAAATTTCATTCTTGTCAACCTTTAAGGGGGAACTACGTTTGACCTGATTCCTGCCTCAACGGGATACGTAGGCGCCATAAGGGTTCAGTCATGTCTCCAGTAAGTTCTATCCCCTTTGCAATAGAACAGGGACAATTTTTCAGAGGGACTCAAAAATTCTCCAGAAGAAGCCTTCTCTTCAGCAAGTCAAACTAAAGACATTTCAAAGGTCGCAACTGGGACAAAATTTTTGAGAGGATCTCAAAAATCCCGCGGTCTGTTCAGCTACAGTAGAAAGATAAGCATGACAGTAAATTGGGACAGAAATTTTGAGGATGGCCTCAAAATTCTGTTATGGGTTTCCCTACAAGTTCGGAGTGCCTCTAAAATTCATCAGCGAGTGTAAGATACAAAGGAGCTCGTTAAGCCTGATATGACATGATTTGGCAGTGACTTTTTCAATATACTATTTCTTAAAAAATTTCTATTTTTTTTTAAAAAAAATTCCCCTTATATGTTTCATTTGTTTTAGCATAAGATATTTCTTCTTATCTACCAAGAGTCGGGGAATCAAGAAAGCAACTGGAGATATCAAGACAAGGAGCAAACAACTGAAGGAATCGACACAGATCAGTATGTTTTAAAACTGACAATTTTTCTGTGGATGCAGGTTTGTAGCTTTGCTTTGAAATCAGCCGAATTCTCCCGACGGATGAATACGAAGAGCTCCCAAAGAGGAGAAAACTATCTCCAAAACCAGTGATTTTACTGAAAGCAGGAGGCAGTTCATATAGTTTGTGTCAAGATGCTTGTGAATTTGTTTGTTTATTTCAAACCATTCTCAACAATATGAAATTCACAAAAAGTGTCTGGCCAGATTCAAAGGTGAATCAAACAGGAATCTCAGCAAAGATTTCACGATTTCTGTAGAGGACGCTATTTGCATAACGTCATCAAAACAAGATAATATTGCAAAACACAAGACATAAGCTTTATTTGCTGGACGCCAGACCGATCGAGTCGACGTCGATTTGAGGAGAACAATGAAGTGTCAGCACGGTAAAAAGACACTGTCTCCCATCCTAATTGCATTTTTAAGCTGACGAGTTTTATCTCAGTCTTTGTCGAGAGCATCCAAAAGGATGAATTCTCCAAAAACCACAGGTGCGAACGACATCAAAAAAAGGATGCAGCACAACGGGGAACTTTTTCTTAGCAGCGAACTAGGGCACAGTCCAAAGAGGGATATCAAACTCTTAGGACGCGAGCAGAGGAGCGACTTCCACCACAATCGAATCACCCCTCTCGAGGCATGCGGGTTTTTCTTTAGTTCTGTCAGTTTCAGTCTCGCATCTGGAAGTTTCAATTTATCGAAAGCAAGTTTCCAATCTGAGTGACAACTCGCCAAGAGCTTTGGAAATTATGTCCGTGTAAGTTCTTAATTATGGGTGTGAAGCGCGCCACATTCATGGTTAAGAGGTTACAAGCCTCCTTTTCATACTCGTTTTAATTTGACACTCGTCCGAAACCCAAGGTTAACTAGCATAATAGATTTCCTTTTCCACTGATCGAGTCGAACTAAACACAGCCTGATTCCGAAGGTTTAAGGATATGTAGGCGGATTCTATGTTGAAAACTCGGCTTTATTCAAACTTTCGCTCTCGGATTCTATTCTCGACCATTTCTATACTTTCATAATTCGATATCGAGGTGGCTTTTGATTCTTTCAAATCATGCGGTAAATCAAGCTTATCGAACTACAAGTGGCCTGAATTCTCATATAACTTGAGATATGTAGGAAACCCGTTTCAAGGGTTCGGCCATAATTCCTAAACCCTTTGTCGAATTGCCTGCATCAACCCGAGTAAAATGAGGGACAGTTGTTGACACTCGATTTTGACCCGCGTCGGTATAAATTAATTATCGAGCTTTCTAAATTTTCCAAATAATTTAAATTAATTAGTTTTATAAATTTTACGAATATAATATAATACATGAATTTTATGTTACTTCGAATACGTTTTAACATAATTTTCAATAATATATTTTTACGTAATTATGTATATAATTAGAATATCTTATGATTATTCAAAAACCATCAAAAATATACATTTAAATCTTTTATTAAACTAGTTTAATCTAAATTATAATTATACTTTTGAATCACTCTTTACGATTTTAATAATTATTTTACTAAATTTAAAAAAAAAAAAACTCGTTAATTGGTTAATGCAAAATTCGTCATGTTAATTGGTTATTCGTCAAGTAAACCCAATCCCCTTCCCCATTTTAATTCTTTTCCCAACCAAAAGCCAGCGGCCCATTTTCCCAATTGAATTCCCAGCCCAATACTTTAATACCCAGCCCAATTCTTCCAGCAACCCAACACCCATCTTAATTCCCAGCCCATCCTATCAACTCCATTTCCCTTCTCAGCCGCTCCAGGCCCAATAATAGGTGGCCCATTTCCCTTTTTTCCCCCTCTCTCCCATTCCCATCTCAACTCTTCCAACCCCAATACATTTCTTTTGCCAGCTCAAACCTTCTTCATCCAACCCAATTCTTTTTCTAAACCCAGCCTACTAAATTTAAAAATCTAACCCGCCCCTTTTGACCCGCTCCAGCCAAACCCGTTTCTCCCCCCCTTTTCTTCTTCCCATAAGCGCGACAGAATCTAGAAAAACTGAACTCCAGCACTTCTACGCGCAGAAAACCCCCCAGACGCGTGATTCCCAGACAATTACCCCAGAAAATTCTAGAATCACCCCCGCGTTTCCCCACGCTCTCCCCCTCCTCTCTCCTCCTCTCTCTCACGCGAGCTGTGCAGCGGCTTTGGAGCCATTTCCTTCTGCAATTCGTACGTTCGCGCAGGCCTGGCAGCAAGGAAGGCTGCAAACTCCGTCCTTGCAGCGTGGGATTGCGCCACGTAGCTCGCAAGGACGTCGAACGCATCTCGACCCTCCACCTCGCCATCAACCCGTTGGAATGAGATATTTTGAAGCATCTCCAAGGCATATTCTTCAGATGGGGGTAAGGTTTTGGGATTTTTGAATTCGAATGGGCCGAGATTCGTACAGCCCATCCCAAGATCGAAACCATGTTTTTCTTTCATCTATATAAACCCCATTCCCTTTTCAGTTTAAGGGTTGGAAATTTGGAGGTTAGGAATTTTTCTATGGAAATCATTTATCGCAGAGGGTCGGATTTTTGGTGGTTGAAATTTTAGCTGTTAAGAAACTTCGAGTTGAGGGAAAATTCGCCGAAAAGAGCTATTGAAAGCAGAATAGGAGAAGAGGGCAAACAGTGAGAGGTCATAGGTCATACTTAAGGAGTTCAGACATAACTTTCAGTCGAAATTTCTCATAAGTATCCAGATTTTGGACTAGTTGTTCGTGTCGATTTTGAGGTATTCAGCATTCTGGTTTTGGTGCGATAGGCGCTCTTTCTTGCTTGTCTCGTCCTCTGTATCACGCTCCGGTGTAGAAGTCGCTCGCTCCTGCTCACCGTCCCTGTCGCTGCTTTCGAACAGGTAATTTTCCCCTGCCTTTACCATCTCCCGTTTCGAATGGTTTTCCCCTGCTTTAGTGCTTTGGGTTTGGCTGTTAACATCTTGGGCTGGTCGTGCTGTTTTGTGCTGGATTGAATATGTCAAAATACTTGAACTTTGGGTATACATGCCCTGTCGTTTTCTTTACATTGTTGTGTTGATTTGCACGTATTCGTGTTTTCGTTTGCTTCTTCATGTTTCGCTTTCCTCCTATCGTACCTATACTAAGTCGGCTGTTACTTGCCACTTATTCGATAGCGTTTGGCATGACATATACGTCTTTAGAGGTTTCATTGACGCGTTTGTAATATTGAGTCAGAATTTGTGGTAGTTGGCAGTCATTGTGATGGTCCTGCTGTCTTGTTTATTTGGAGTTTTCCTGCAATTTTTCCATTGTTGATGAACATGATTTTTATGAGATGAAGCATAGTCTTGAAACTTGTTGACAGAAAGATTGGTTTGTTGCGTTAGTTTCGTATTAACCGTCTGTTTGGTCCTAAGCCCTTTTGTTTGTCATCATTTCATATGGTGATTTAAGGATTGCGTTTAAGCTGTTGGATTCAGCGATTTTCGTGTAGAGTCCATTCAGATGACGTTCAATCGAGTTTTTTTTTCCGACTTACATTATCTCCATCTGATTAGGTTTCTTTGGTTCGGTTTAATTTCTTATTTGTTGTTACTGTTCAACAATGTTATCCTCTTCGTATGTGTTCGTTCGTGCCCATTTATGTTATGCTCAGCATATTAGTTCAAGAAAGGGCCGTCGTATTTTAATTACTTTGATCATTTTGTTATTGTCTATACCATAGATTGGCTTACAAAAGTGAAAGAGTGATTCTCCATGGCCAGTTAACTAGCTTTAGGTAATGTATAAAAGAGGTGTATAAGGCTTGTGATTATGAAATTTTGACAAAGTGCTCTCCCTTTTGTTTTTTTTTTTTATTTATTTTTATCTTAGACCCATCAGAAGTGATTTTTTGTTAGATCTAGCATAACAAATTCTGTCATTGTCCTTGAAATGATTATTTTGGAGATAACTTCATTGGATGATGATCTTTTTATTTTCTGCTTTATTGCATGTAAATTCCTTTTGAGTCCATGTGGGGGGGAATTCCTCTTTTCTTCGCATTTCGGAAGAGAGACATAAAGGCTCTAAATGTCTTTTCACCGAGTCAAGGCAAACATGCGAGAATCAAAGTTCCATGAAGATCGAAGGAACTCAAAGGAGGCGAATTGGAAGAAGATTTATTTACATCTATTTTCTTGTATTTTATTTGTAATGGGCCTAAGCTCTTGTTGTTTATTTTTTTATATTTTTGTTTGTATGTTTAGTTTAGGACAGGTGGAAGATGGGTTAAAAAACCTAAAAGCAGGTGGGTCCAAGTTTCGGTCAAGGCGAACAGAACCCGAAAACACTCTCTCTCTCTCTCTCTCTCTCTCTCTCTCTCCCACTTTACTATTTGTTTACGTGTTTTTAGCTTAAATGCCGTTAGTTTAGGATTGGAAACTCCAAACCCCATCGAACGCCTTTGCTTTATCAAACTTAAAACGTAAAATTAAATCTTAAAAACAATAAGTATTTCAAAATTCGTAAAGTCTATCTAGATAAAAACATTAAGAAATTTAACTTTAAAACAAATTCGCAAATCTTTAAAACGAACATAGTCAAATTGTTAATCGCCGGAAAATCGTAGTTAGCGGAGCGTCTTAGGTGCTTTTTCAAAACCTTCCTAAGACGCTAATAGGAATCCCAAGAGTAATCTCCGACGACTTATACAAAGAGAGGAACCTCAAAAGACTCGTTGAGAAATTCAAACAGTATTCACTTGATGTTGGTTTAATGGTCTTGTGGTATAAGGTTCCCGACTAAAACATACCCTCTCTCGTACTTTTTAGGCTTTTGTATAGAAATCTTAGTTCTATTTCAATAAGTTGAGTGAAAGATAGCTCCAATTGCAAAACCAAATTTCAGATTTAATAACATTATCATTTGTTTCAGTAACATACTAAAAAAGGAGAAAAATATTCTGTAATAGAGAAGAAGAGATCAGTAAAGTAGCAGAAAGGAGCAACAAATAGCCTCTATTTCCAAAAGAAAATAAAATTAACAAAGAATATTGGATAATTTGCAAGGAAAAATAAATAAAGCCTACAATACCATGTCATATTTTTGTAACCAAGGCCTGCCCGTAGAGACTTTATATTAAGGACTAATTTTTTTTATTTGATGTTTGAATAAATTTAAATTGGCATATTGAATTTGAAGACCTTTTGTTTAATAAATAACGGTGCAGGAATAGATATGACAATTAAGTGGAACTTTTGCTGTTATGTTTGGACAATTTTTTTTTATGAGTTTCGATATGATTTGATTGAATATTTTTTTTAAAAAAAAAAATATTTGAAGTTGATGGTACAAAAACATATTCGTACGTTGAGCAATTATGTTTGAACATAAATTTTCTCGAAAAAAGAGATACTTCTTATGTCTCATTTTGGATGACACGATTTAAATCATCAAAGTTAAATTATTTAATTTTAAGGTATTTTAATTTTTTTAAAAATAAAATTTATGCTAGTATGAGAAAATTGATTGTCAATGCATGACGTTTGGCCAAAATTTCAACTCTGAATTTATTTAGTACTCATCAGAAATCACATAAATGGAATAGATATGGAAATTAAGTTGAATTGTTGCAGTTATGTTGCCGATTTTTTTTTAAAAAAAACAAACTTTTAAGTTTGTAGCTTTTTATTTAGTTTTCGTTCCCTCTTTTATATATGATATTTGTATCGAAAACTCATTATTTTGAAGTCGTTCACATATGGTTCTATCTCGAGGAAACGTTTCCAGCCAAGACATTGTCTTAGAATTATGTTGAAGAATGTCTTAGCGATCTCTATAAAATTATATGTTTTTTAAAGTTTTTAATCAAAAAGACTTGTTTATAAAAAGAACAAGGAGATATGCAACTTATTAATGTAGCGCCTTAAGATACAATATTTTATTATGAATTATGATTTGTGATCTTTTGGTAAGACTCTGTAAGAATTGGAGAATCTTTGATAGCTTTGATAACTTGTGAGGTTCACTTTTCATATTAATGAGAGAAAAAAACAACTTAAAAATTCAAATTGCATTATCAAATAATATCTTCAATTTCAAATCATGTCCAATTGAGCCCTTAATATATTCATCATCCTTAAGTTTGCTATTACATGCATTTCATTTACACATTCAAATTATCATTTGTCTCAATTGCGAATATAAAGCACTTCACCTTGCGATTCTAGTATAACATTCTTATTATGGTTAAAGATGAACGAGTACTTATCACTCCTTCACGACTTTGTCTCAAACAATTTGTAAGAAGGAATACGACAATCACAACAAGAGTTCGACCCAAAATAGATATTTTTTGGACGCTACATATCAAAAGAGACACTCTATAAAAACACGGACCAAAAAGAGAGTCCCTTTTGGTTTGTATATCTTGGAGCGACTCCTTTTTGATATGTAGCATCCCAAAAGCGTCCATTTTGAGGTCGAATTCATCACAACACATTAACACGAAATGGAAAGTTACACAACAAATCCGTAAAAGAATAGTCACAAAAATGAAATTATACAACGATCGACACACGAGAACACTCATAAATGCAGAAATCAAAGACCAACTAAAAGTATCTATAACGTATTTTAGATCACGAGTTTTAATTCTTTCATTTATTTTTTTAAAAAAATTATTCCATTTGCATCAAAACCCTCCATAAACCCTACTCAGTACACTCTACTCTTTTCTCACTTAATGGCCTCTTTTAGCAGAGTACTCCGCCGGACTTTTTCCACGGCTGAAGCCTCAGTATCTCCGATCAGAGTAATCTCCGACGACTTATACAATGAGAGGAACCTCAAAAGACTCGTTGAGAAATTCAAACAGTATTCAGATGTCACAAGATTCCGCACAAAAACCGGCATTTACGAATCTACAGTTCATCGATTAGCCTCTGCAAAACGGTACAAATGGATCGAAGAAATCCTGGAACACCAAAAACAATACCGACCCGACATATCCAAAGAGAGTTTCGCAGCAAGGCTGGTGAGTTTGTATGGAAAATCTGGGTTATTTGAGAACGCCCAGAAAGTGTTTGATGAAATGCCTGAAAGAAATTGTAAGCAGAGTGTGAAATCTGTTAATGCCCTTTTAGGGGCTTGTGTGAATTCGCAGAAATATGATAAACTTGAAGGTTTGTTTGAGGAATTGCTGGAGAAGTTGAAGTTGAAGCCGGATGTTGTCACGTATAATATAATGATTAAGGGGTTGTGTGACAAAGGGGAATTGGATAAAGCTGCTGCCTTTGTTAATGAGATTGAGAAGAACGGGTTAAAGCCTGATTTGGTTACGTTTAATACGATTCTTGGGGTGTTTTACTCGAATGGTAAGTTTGATGATGGCGAGAAGATGTGGAAGCTAATGGTTAGCAAGAATGTTGCTCCTGATATTAGAAGTTACAATGCTAAGCTGGTAGGACTGATGAATGAGAACAAAGTTTCGGAGGCTGCCAAGCTTGTTGGCGAATTGGGAAGTTTTGAGTTAAAGCCTGATGTGTTTACATATGGTGCGTTGATTAGAGGATTTTGTAAAATGAGTAATTTGGAGGAGGCTAAAAAGTGGTACAAAGAACTTGTGAAGAGCGGTTCTGTTCCAAACAAGGTGATATTCGCTAGTGTCATTTCATCTGCGTGCGAAAAGGGTGATTTTGATTGGGCTCTTGAGTTGTGCAAAGAGCTTTTTAAAAGAAAGTGTAATGTTGATGCAAAGTTGTTGCAAAGAGTGGTCGATGGGTTGGTGAAATCGTCAAGGATTCGAGAAGCTAAGGAGGTTGCACATTTGGGCAAGTCAAATGACTACCATCTTTATAAGCTCAATCTACCTTCAGTTGATTAAAGACAACCAGCAGATTTGCTTAGCATTTTAGGTGCTGAATTTGGTACGTTAACCTTGTTTGCGAACTTAATTTGATGCTAGTTTCAACTTCCATGACTGTTAGCAATAAGATATATTCTTGTTTTGGATGTTAAATGAATTTATACTTTGCTCAGCCTTTGTGCGTGAATTTTTGGTCGACTTAATGACTTCACTTGATGGTTGTTTAATGGTCTTGTGATATAAGGTTCCCAACTAAAACATACCCTCTCTAGTACTTTTTAGGCTTTTGTATAGAAATCTTAGTTCTATTTCAATAAGTTGAGTGAAAGATAGCTCCAATTGCAAAACCAATTTTCAGATTTAATAGCATTATCAATTGTTTCAGTAACATACTAAAAAAGGAGAAAAATATTCTGTAATAGAGAAGAAGAGATCAATAAAGTAGCAGAAAGGAGCAACAACAACAAGAAGACCGGAAAAGATAAATCTAGAGTCCCCAGGAAGTAGGAAAGAGAAGTGTCTCCAGTCTCCCTATGAATTCCCTCACTTGCACATGACTTCTAACTCTGACCTTTAAGGAATATGACAAGGCACAGAGCATAAAGGCTGGGAAATAGCCTCAATTTCCGAACTTTTTTAATATGAAGCAAAACAGAGTTCAGTTCTAAGCAAGAGTATGCATATATGTGTTCGAGTACAAAGACGAAAATAAAGTAATTTCTTAATGATAGATCACCAAACTAGAGTTATTTTATTTATTAAATGTTGCTTCTTCTGTATCACATTAAGTCTTGTTTATTCATTACAAATATCGACAGAACAGTGCTGCTCTTTGCCACAAAGACTTATCAGTAAATTGTTTAGATCTTCAATAACCCCTTATCTTTAAAACAAGCAACACACTGATCATAAATCTCTTCAATCCCATACATAAAACTGAATCCCTCTTTGATGAGTTTTTCTGACGAGATGATCAACTTAGCTTTAGATGGGAATTCTCCGAAACTGCAATACATCAATCAGATAGAAAGATTATATATATGTCAGTAACCTAAGGGAACAGTTGGATAGTTGAGGTGTTTATTCAATATTTCTAGTTTCACACCCCAACTATCAGCTGTTTAGGTAGGAAAGGGTGTTGTTGGATAGTTGAGGTGTGTTTTAATACATAGATGGTGATAGTTCAGGTAGAAAAAGGGGATAACTGATAGTTGCAATGTGAAACTCGAGAAAAGATGATAGTCCAGGTCTATTTGATATTTGTGACATTACTTACTCAGTAGGAACATATAGAGTTGGATATCTTTTCTTCAAGAAACTTGCAAGCTCTATCACACTGGTGTTGACTGCAGAGCATATGTACCTTCCAGAAGCTGATTCTTTCTCAGCAACAAAAATATGGGCTCGACAAACATCCTCTACATGTGTAATAGATATTGAACCTGATAACATCTGCATCCCCTTCAAGTTACTTATAAGAAATTCATCTCCTGTCAAAATATTTGCAAAGAAAAGATGAAATGCTTTCAATTTCTCCCTCCGTACCAGTTTATGCAAACACTGTTTGTTTGGTCGTTGTGGTTAAGAAAAAAAGGAAGACTTTCAAAACTTGTAGTATTAAATAAGCTTTTATAGCACCTCAGGCTGTGTTTGTTTGAGAGTCATACGGTCTTAGGTTCAGTTTGCCTTGACAAAACACTAGGTGATATCTTTTCCCATCTGTCACCCTAGGACAAGGTCACTCCATACTTGTGACAGTGGGAGTTAGCGCTTAACAAGTATCACGTGGAATTAGTTGAGGTCTGCATAAACTGACCTGGACACCACGGTTATAACAAAAAGAACCAAGTCTTGAACATGTTTTCGACTATAAATCGTATCACTATAGGTAAAATTATAATTTTAAAATTGAATCATTTCTAAATATAAAAGGTAATATTCTTTACACATTACAATAACAAAAAAAAAAAGGGGTGTCACATAAACTGGGACAGAAGGAACACGATATTCATGTGATGTTTTTATTCTGACCTGTGATTAAGGACATGGCAAGATCAACACTACTTGGAGTTTCTGGAGTAAAGTAAGGACCAGCCATGAGAGATGGAATTATAGTGATAAGTTTAATATTATTTTCCTCAGCAAATTTCCAAGCTTCCTTTTCAGCTAATGTTTTTGAGACAGGGTACCCCTGCATAGTAATAAAAAAACTTTTTTTTTAAAGAATTGTAAACTATATTGTTAAAAAAATATAATGAGAAATTACCCAAGTAGGTGGTTTTGTTGAAGTCAAGAACTCAACATCTGTCCAATTAGACTCATCCATGACTAGACCTGTGCCACTAAGTTGGTTGATTGTCACAGCAGCAGCTGATGAGGTCAATACTACCTTTTTAACTGTTTTTGATTTGACACATGCTTTTAGGACATTCACAACTCCTTGTATTGCTGGATTTATCATATCATTCTGCAAATAAAGAGAATATAATCGGATTCAGGATCTAAAGTCAATAAATTCAAAATCTTTTGATATAATTATACATATTATATATATGTATATATATATATACCTCTGGATCTTGAGAATATAATTGGATTCAGGATCTAAAGTCAATAAATTCAAAATCTTTTGATATAATTATACATATTATATATATGTATATATATATACCTCTGGATTTTGAGAAGCAAAATTAATTGGTGTTGCAACATGGAAGACAATGTCACATCCATTTATAGGGATATCAAAGCTTGTTTCATCTGTTAAATCAGCTTGAAATATTCTCAATTTTCCCAACTCATGTAATGCTAGTAGGTGAGTAATCTTCTTATGATTTCCTAATTAAAAAAATTAATAAGAAACCAAAAAATAATGATATATTGTATAAATATTGACATTAAAAAAAAAAAAGAAAGAAACAAAAGCATGGATTACTTTGCTTCAGCCCTTGCTCTGTATATCTGTTTTTTTCCACCTAGTGTTCGATACTCGTTTTATAAGAGTCTCGACTAATCTAAATCCACATTCCATAAAGGATCATTAGAAGGGAAAACACGTATTGCAATAAACCGAAAACTAAATAGGATTAAATTTCCACGTGAGACAACATCAGAATTCTCCAATTCAATAGAGTCATCCTACGAGGTACCCACTACTCGGAGCACCTTTCCAAAAGAAAAAAAGATATATCTGTCAGATTCGATTCTTCTTAGTTAGGTTGGGTCAGATATACCTTGCCTCAAGTGATGCTACAAACACTTCTTTATTAATTTTTTAGAAGATAATATATAGATAGATAAGAACCAATATGAAAATATAATGTCACAAATACCACTTGTCATAAATAATATTATTTTTTTTCAAATATTAATATCGCTTACGAAAAATTCTGCATACCAAGATCGCGGACAGTTGTATTAACAGTGTAGCCTTTCTCAAGCAAAAGCTTAACAAGCAAAGATGCCATAAATCCAGTGCCACCAATTACACAAGCTGATTTTGATCTTCCTTCCATGGAATATATCTTTTATAAATCTAAAAAATTATAAAACTAATGAAACCTTATAGAGAAAAATAATGTGAAATAATTTAAAAAAAAACATTAATATAGTTTAGTGTCAAATGAAAGTATGTTGTGTCTTTATAATTAGATTTATATCACTAATAAGACCATTAGGTTATACATGAAGTAGATAGACACATGGAGTTACCAAATTGTCAAAATTTGACCACTCTATCAAAAATATTTATGTCATTTGGTATATTTATTTTCTTAATAATACACATGTTTATTAGTTTTAAGCCATTGGTATATTTTGAAAAGAATAATAATGAAGAGAGATAGCCAAATCTATACCCACCGTATAATAATAATTTAATTATTATTTGCTATTCATTTTTATTTATTTTTGCAGCTCAATTTGCTAATATTTATCATTGTTCCTCCCAATTCTATTTTGCACCAAATTAAAAAAGTATTTGACAATTTGTATATGTATTATGGTAAAATTAAAATATATCACAAATTCTTTAAAAATAGGAGCAGATGTATATTGAATTGTATTAAGTTAGTTCATTTTTAGAAGATGAGACATAATTACGTAACGTTTAGAAGAATTTGAACAATAAACTTAAAGAACTTCTTCTAGAGCTGGTCAAAAAGGGGAATTTTTCACTTAAGTTTATGAGCAGATGTATATTTGAATTTTATTTTATTTTTTGGCGAGTTTTACGTCTAAATTATCAGTTATTTCCTTTTTTTAAGTTGAACTATTATAGTTTACGTATCAAAAAACACCTTAAATATGACTATATCAACTATTAATTGTTTGTTTTTTTTCGTTTATAAACTATTATTGTCTATCCAACTAGACTTGTTTGGAAATAAAAAAAAAAATTGAAGTGTGAAACCCATTTTAAAAAAAAAGGGAAAAGGGTCAAATATGCCCCTAAACTATTCGAAAAGGTCTAGATATACCCTCCGTTTAAAGTTTGGTTCACTCATGCCCTCGCCGTCCAAATTTTGGTCCAAATATGCCCTTATGGGCGTTAGTTGCCATTTTGGACATATCCATCTCATTTTTTATTTTTTTAAATGCCACGTGGAATTGTCATGTCATTTTGGACTTATCACATAACATTTATCACATCGAATAGTTTAGGAGCATATTTGACCCTTTTCCCAAAAAAAAAGCTATGTAATATTTTACTATCATCACGATAAATAATGAATTGCATATAGGATGAATACAAAGACCGATACATATATTTATAAGTTGTAACCTAGGTAGTTTTCCAATATATGAAAAACTTATGAGGTTACATATTTATTTTTCTTACACAAATTTAGAAATACGATAAGAATATTTCACCAGTAATAATACGCTTGTGTTATACACATTGAGAAAATAAATTCCCAAATGTAACACAATTTGAACAAATAAAACCTTCTTGACAATCGCTACGGTCATTGCAACGTTTGCCACAAGTACTTGTATCAAATAATTTCCCTTTCATCTCTACGACATTAACAGGTAAATCTCGTAATGCCATCGCTTGCATCTTATTCGGACTCCAATAGAGATTAACTATACATAGTAAATATAACAAAGATTAGTCTACTAATATAATTATCAATGTCTAAATATTTAAAACGGTTTAAAAAGAAAGTAAAACACAAAGTTTAGAACCTGAAATTGCAAGAAAGAGAGCAATAAAAAGAAATGCTCGCTTAAATAAAGCCATCTTAATTAATTTGTAAAATATATATATAAGAAGACCACTATTTATAGGCCTAAATTAGCCAGTATTGAGACTTGTGAAAAAAAATGACAAAATGGTCACTTAAATATATTTTTGAACAGATTTGTCCTTTATGTTTGCAAAAGAGAGCATATTTAGTCTATGTCAAATATTTAATAAATTTTTATCAAATTATGTGAAAAGAGTGAATTAAAAAGAATAAGAATTTAACGAGAACTATTTAAAAAATGAAATTAGCTATGAAGGGCGTTTCCGATATGATTTTTTTTTTATAATCTATTTATAAATAGGATTAATGGTAAATTTTTGTTGTTTAGCTGTATAATTTTTCATCGTTAAATTCTTATTATTCTTTTTTTGTACTGAACTCAAATTAAGAGATATAGGTTTTTACCGTTAATCTAAAATAACTAATAACTTTTTATATTATATAGTTAAATTAAATTGATAATACAATAGCAATATATATAGTTAGAATTTTTTTGTAAGAAATATTTTTAAATATACTATATCATATAAAATTGTCCACTTTAATGTCATCTGTTACACTTTTGATCCATCCAAACACGTGTTATATCGAACCATTTAGTATTTTCTTAATTTATCAATATCAGAGTTTCAACACGAAACGAATGGACTCCATGTGTCCAAAATGTTTAATCCATATTTTTACCTTTTTTGTAATTGTATCACCACTAATACTCAAAGCAATGTTAGTTCTTTCTTCAATAAATCATAATTGTTAGGAGTAGTTTTCTTTGAAAAAGACATCTTTCTTGAGTCTCTTTTTAAACGTGAGAAAATAGTATAATTATTTTTTATAATTATAGTTTGATAATTATAATTCGTAATTACATGTTATATGAAGGAGTGAGGGAGCGGGATTGGAAGAGAGATTAGAGAGGCGAGAGAGGAGAAAGAGTGGGAGAAAGGTGAATTGTATATATATATATATATATATATATATATATATATATATATATATATATATATATATATATATGACAAGCGAGAGTTGGAGAGGGAGGAGAGAGGCGAGCGAGATTGGGAGAGGGAGGAGAGAGGCTAGTGAGATTGGGAGAGGGAGGAGAGAAGCGGGAGAGGGCAGGGAATGGGAGAGAGGTGAATTGTATATGTATATAATTGTATATTATACATATACATTTGTATATAGGGCAATCGAGATTGGGAGAGAGAGAAGAGAGGCGAGAGCGAGAGGGCAGAGAGTGGGACAGAGGTGAATTGTATATGTATATATGTTAAATAATTGTATTTTATACATATGTATTTGTATATTCTGGTGAATTAGACATATACAAACCTGACTAATTATATAAACTCGAAGTCAACTCACGTAATTAATGTATAATGTTAGTCGCCAATGGTAATTATATTAAACTATAGCTATGATGAGTAATTAAATAGTATAAGTTTGTTTTGTTAGGTAATTTTCCCATAAACGTCTATGTACAAAATATGGAGAATTATCAAAAAAGAAATAAAATTTAACCTATGAATGTGGGTTAAAAAAATATCTTATTTTTATTGGATTAAAATTATCTTTAACATTTTATTTTTATTTTAAGATGTACCTAAAATTAACCTTTGACTAGAGAGGGTTTGTGTTAAAAATGTCCCTAATGAGTTACGGCCAATTATTTTGAGTATAAGTACAGCGCAATTGCAATTAGCTAATATTAGATGTGCATTTTATTAAAATTATTGATTTCATATTACTCAATTACTTATTAAATGAAAATAACATGAATTAAAGTTCAAAGAAATTTTAAAGATTCGAAATTTCTTTTAGATAATATTAATAAATTACTAATTTAGAATTTAATTTCTTGACGGGGAGATTTTGTATTTATTCAATGTTATTATGGCGTGCGAAAATAAGACATGGTGTTTCATCTAACGGAAAAGGTTTATACGGTAAATTTAATTAAGAAAAGAAGTTCCACAAATATCAAAGAGATTAGATTTAATAAGTCTTCTTAATTATAATTTGTTTATTACACATTATACCTAGAGTTTTGTTTGTTATGAATATTCTTATTTATATATTTCGCTTACGAATATACATCATATAAGTATATACAATTTCTATATTTAATAATTTAAAAAAAATTCAGAATTCTGTTTGTATATTTCACTCGCCAAACAGAGTAATTTATCATATTTTTCATAGCTTATACAAATTAAATGTATCAATAAATTATATACAAATAACTATGGTAAGTATATACAAATTTTAAATTTTTAGCTTAGGTATTGATGTATTCCATCAAGAGAAAAGAGGCAGACTGGTAAGAAGGTCAACCACATGGGGGGGAGGGGGGGGGGACGTTTTTGTAGCAATAGCCCGAAAACTCCGACAAAAGAAATTAAATATCAGGTTAGTTCATTTATTTCGAACATCTTACGTTATTCTTTAAAGCGCTTTCTGTGAGCCTTTAATTTAAGAATCAAAAATTGAATTATACAAATTCATAACAAAATTTAAAAAAACTATAACTACTGTTTACATCCCTACTGTGTCGAAATAGGGCGAAACGTCGCGGCAACTCAAAAATAATTAATTGTTCAATTTTAACAAAGTTTAAAAATAAACGAGTTTTAAAAAGGAGTCGCCACCTAATTTTTAGGAAAACTAGGAAACCAATTATTAATCTACGAAACCAATTGATTCTAGGTAAGGGGTTCAAGTTATTCCGAAGGGAAGGGGTTAGGCACCCTTCGGAATCCACAAATGTGGTTCCCGACTGAATTCATTTTTTTTTTCAAATTGAGGAAGAATAAAATAATATACAAATAATAAACATACAATATACACAATAAAATAATAATCATCGGCCTAAAGTTTGCCTAACGTCGATATTCACAAAATAACGAATGAAATTATAATTCGAACTTTTCAAATAATTTCAAGGAGAAGCAACTCCGGGTACCTGTAAAGACACTTAGTAAAAGAGTTAGTGTCAAAACAATATAAATAAAAATAAATAACTCAAACAATAACTAAAATAAAAATCCGTCTTATTAACATGGGAGGCCTTGGAAATCGACGGTAATTTCTTCATCGGCCCATTCAACATATATAATATTAATATCTATAAAACTAATAATATAAGCACATATCACTACACTTTAATTAAATACAAATAAACTACTTAAGCTTGCCAAACAAATAAAATAATAAAAATAACTACAAAAGTAGTCAAACATAAAAGCTAACAGTGAAAGGGAAAAGACAAATTAAAACAATGAGAAATAATTGTGTCCACCGGAGATGTCACTAAGGGGTGCTCACTATTTTTTATTTTCTTTTAATATTACCAAAGAAGGAATATAATAAACACATAATAAGCATCTTGAGCATAGATCTAAGAAAGAAAAAATGGAAATTGATAGAATATAGCTGACACAATAGCCAACAAATAGAAACAAAGTATGTCATTTATGTTAACAAAAAAAAAATGGTTCAAACTTAATAATAAACAAAACATACAAAAATATAAATAAAGCATAATAATACTTAACAATTTTAACAACTAAAATATATGGACTTAAGCTAAAAATTTCCGTCTTTTAAAATGGGAAAGGCCTCTAAACCCGACGGATAGATTTTTCATTGGCCACATTTAACAATTTTAGAATATATAAACTTGAATTAAAATTCCGTCTTTTAAAATGGGGAGGCCTCTAAACCCGACGGATAGATTTTTCATCGGCCCCATTTAACAATTTTAGAATATATAAACTTGAATTAAAATTTCGTCTTTTAAAATGGGGAAGCCTCTAAACCCGACGGATAGATTTTTCATCGGCCCCATTTAACAATTTTAGAATATATAAACTTGAATTAAAATTCCGTCTTTTAAAATGGGGAGGCCTCTAAACCCGACGGATAGATTTTTCATCGGCCCTTTTAACAATTTCCACAAACAATATACTAAGATGCAACACCCAAATAATAACAACACAATAGCACGATAATAAAATTTAAATAATAACAACCCAACTATTGTCAAATAAACAATTTTTCAAAAGAAAAAAAGGAATTATGCAATTAATCAATGGAGAGCCTCCTTGATAAAATAAGATCAAGAATTGTTAAATAAAGCAAATAATAATAATAACAAAGTACTGCAACTTCCTATCTAGTATTGTAAGAAAATAAAATAAAAGTTCATCTAAATTATCATTAATGACTATGAATAATTTAATTTAAGTACAAAAGAAAATATAGTTAGTTAAATATCAAATTAATGATTCAAAGCACTTATAATAATAATAATGACACGAACTAACATGCTGGAGAATATAATTAATTCCAAACAAAATTCATAAATAACTAAACATGAATGACAATAGGATAATGTTAAAGCAAACACATAAAATAATGTAATAACTAGATCAAATGCACAAATTTAAACGGTATCTCAAATAACATATGAATAATGCTAAAAAAAAATTAAAGTAATGCACAACAAATAATATAAAATAATAATTAATTACTAAATATCAATGGATGAGAGCAAATAAATTAACTTAATAATCAAACGCTAATCACCCAATTTATCACAAAAATAGACCAAGAACACAAAATATTTGCATAAACACATGACTTAAATTAAAACAAATCACAGTGATTACACTAATGACAAAACAATCTTCATCTCAAAAAAAATAACCACGGAATAACGATTCAAACAAGAAAAATAGATCTGAATTACCGTTGTGGTCCCTCGGACGATCGGAACTCGGTCTTTTGCCGGAGTTCTTTGGCCGAAGCTGCTGCGATTTTGCTGTTGCTGCTGCGTTTTTTCGCAACTGTTGTTGTTGCTGGCGGCGGCTTCTGCTTTCCGGTGGGATGCTGGTTTTTCCAGATCTGCGCAGGTGTTCTCGTTGTTGGTGGTGGGAGAGAAAGAGGAGAAGTGAACAGAGGAGGGGGACGACGGGAGAAAGGGAGGAGGAAGGGAAAGGAGAAAGGGAGAGGGGGCTGCTTGGGAAGAAAGGAGAGGAAGGGGGAAAGGGGAGAGGAGAGGATGAGTGAGAGAAGAGGGAGGAAGAATGGAGAGAGGGAGAGGGGAGAAGAAGATGGAGGCTGCTGGGAGAGGGAGAGAGGAGAAGGGGGCTGCCCCTTTTCCTTCTTTTTTTTTTTCTGAAAATCCCCCCCCCTTTTTGACCTAAATAAAGACCCAAAATGGGTTTAAATGACGGGCTTAGCATTGTGGCTCAAAATTACGAAATTTTAAAAATGTTAGGCCAAAATTGGGTGTCAACAGCTGTCCCTTTCGTTGTGTATGATTGATGAAAGAAATCGTGGACAACGAAATTTGCCAAACCCAATTTTGACTGAACACATAACCTTTGTAGAGAATTGCGGTTGCATGTGGTAGAAGTCAATTCTAGACCTGTCTCCAAAAGTTCTATGATGCGTTGCGTCCTTGTTGAAGTAGTTTGCACCTGTGTGTTATCTTTTCGAATGCTCTTGACAACGACTGAGATAGAATTCGCCAACTAAAAAAATGCAATTTAAACGGAAGACAGTGTCTTTCACTGTGTCAACACTCAATTTCTCTCCTCGACATTTAACGTCAGTTGACGTTGAGGGATAAATATTTCCTTTCATACGCACAATTCTTTTTCTGGCAGGGCATGATTACTTGTAGGAAATGAATATCTTCCCGTGATGCGCAAATTTTGCGAGGGATGGGATCTTCTCGCAATGCATGAATTCCGCAAGGTATGAAATCTTCTTGCGATATGTAAACTTTTGCGAGGAATTGAATCTTCTCGCGATGCATAAAATTTCGCGAGTGATGAAATCTTCTCGCGATGCATACTTATCTGCGAGGTATGAAATCTTCTCGCGATGCAGGAATATTGACTCGCAATGCATGAATATTAACTCTCGATGCATGAATATTGACTCGCGATGCATGAATATTGACTCTCGATGCATGAATTTTTTTTTTTTTTGCGAGGTATGAAATCTTCTCGCGATGCATGGATTTTCTGCGAGGTATGGAATCTTCTCGCGATGCAGGAATATTGACTCGAAATGCATGAATATTAACTCTCGATGCATGAATATTGACTCGCGATGCATGAATATTAACTCTCGATGCATGAATATTGACTCGCGATGCATGAATATTAACTCTCGATGCATGATTTTTTGCGAGGTATGAAATCTTCTCGCGATGCATGAATTTTCTGCGAGGTATGGAATCTTCTCGCGATGCAGGAATATTGACTCGCAATGCATGAATATTAACTCTCGATGCATGAATATTGACTCGCGATGCATGAATATTAACTCTCGATGCATGAATATTGACTCGCGATGCATGAATATTAACTCTCGATGCATGAATATTGACTCGCGATGCATGAATATTGACTCTCGATGCATGAATTTTTTGCGAGGTATGAAATCTTCTCGCGATGCATGAATTTTCTGCGAGGTATGGAATCTTCTCGCGATGCAGGAATATTGACTCGCAATGCATGAATATTAACTCTCGATGCATGAATATTGACTCGCGATGCATGAATATTAACTCTCGATGCATGAATATTGACTCGCGATGCATGAATATTAACATGAATTTTTTGCGAGGTATGAAATCTTCTCGCGATGCATGAATTTTCTGCGAGGTATGGAATCTTCTCGCGATGCAGGAATATTAAATCTTCTCGCGATGCATGAATTTTCTGCGAGGTATGGAATCTTCTCGCGATGCAGGAATATTGACTCGCAATGCATGAATATTAATTCTCGATGCATGAATATTGACTCGTGATGCATGAATATTAACTCTCGATGCATGAATTTTTTGCGAGGTATGAAATCTTCTCGCGATGCATGAATTTTCTGCGAGGTATGGAATCTTCTCGCGATGCAGGAATATTGACTCGCAATGCATGAATATTAATTCTCGATGCATGAATATTGACTCGCGATGCATGAATATTAACTCTCGATGCATGAATTTTGACTCGCGATGCATGAATATTAACTCTCGATGCATGAATTTTTTGCGATGCATGATTTTTATCGAGGCATGGATGGCTCGATAATGTTCAACTTCAAATGAATTTTTGAGATCCTCTCAAAAATTCTGTCCCAGCTTCCATTATGAAGAGAAATGGAAATCTTACTGGGTATATGACCGAGCCGTTGTGGCGCCTACGTATCCCGTTGGAGCAGGAATCAGGTCAAACGTAGTTCAGACCGTAGAATTTTGGTCTTCTGTTTTGACTCGTTAAAGAAGTCCAACTTTCAATGAATTTTTGAGATCCTCTCAAAAATTCTGTCCCAGTTTCCAGTATGAAGAGAAAGGAAAATCTTACTGGGAATATGACCGAGCCGTTGTGGCGCCTACGTATCCCGTTGGAGCAGGAATCAGGTCAAACGTAGTTCCCCTTGTGGATGATGAGTGCTGCAAAGAATCTGAAAGATTATCAGTAGAAAATGCACAATATGAACATGATGGAATATGCCAATGGTATCTTTTGCTATGTTCAAAGCCTAAAGACAAGACATATCACATTTTGGGATGGACAATTCAATGAAGTAAAATAGGCATCTCACATATATAAGATTAACTTAACAACACCTTTTATAATGAACGACTCAAAAGACCATTTTTTATTTTTTTTATTTTTTCAAAAAATAAAAACACGATGAGATAGTCAAATCTTCACCACGATTGGTACCAACAGTTAAAATTGCAGGTAAATCTTTTTTTTTTTTTTAAGATTGAATTAAGGTAATTCCTACAGCTTCAAGTGGTACCTCAAATATACTTAAGGATTAACAAGATCCGTTCATCTTGTTTCAAACAAAGATTTTGATTGTATCAATCCTTATGTTTCAAGTGCCCTCACGAAAAAGACTAGTCTTATTTCACACATATTTGAAACATTTGATTATAGGACATTTTTCAAAGTGAACTCACACTCACAAGAATGTTCAATGTACACAATTGTGATACCATATGCTTGACCCTTATGTAAATCTCCACTAATGTGAGAACATTTTGAATGAGATCATGTAGGACTTGTAATTGGCTTGTAACGTAGGCTTAGGGATGGGTAGGATATTTATTTGAGATAAAAGTGACTGAATTCCACCTTGAGTGTCACAAAGAATTTGTGCCCTTAATGATTGGTACGCCTTTGGCGTTAGATCCTCTTCATTGTTCTCCCACCTTTCATCTTCTTTTGAATTTTCATTTTTTTTTTCATTTCTCATTTTTGAGCTTTTTTCTTCTTTTTTTTTTCTTTTTCTTTTGAGTCCGTATTCGTTGAAACTTTTCTTTTATTCACTTCTTCATTATAATAATTTTCCCTTTTGTTGGAGTATTTTCCTTCCAACCCTTCACTGATCCTGTAAAGGAATTTTTATTTTTGCCTTTCTTTATTTTTTTCACTTTTTTTTTCTTTTTCTCTAGAGTCTTTGCTTCCTTGATTTTGAGAGACTCAATATCTTTGCTTTTGAAAATTTCAAACATGGTTCTCCTCTTATAATTCACACATTCTTTGTGCACTCAAGAAGGTTGGACCAAGAGAGGATAGTGCTCGTAAGCACTCAAAAGGGTAGTGGTTAAGATTTGGTTGTCCAAATGAAGGTTTCAGGCTCAAACTGGGAAAACTAGGGATTAATGTAATTTGGTAGGCTTTGAAAGGCACAATCGAGTGAAAAAAAGCCTACAATCCTTTCTCAAACCAAACATTACTCATGATTTCGCCTCGAAAAACATTCAGGTCAAGTTCTAGATCAACAGTGTAACACAGTTGAACTTCGATCAAAATCTCACCACACAATGCACATGAAACATAAGGTTAATTTTATTCTTATCTTGATTGAATGCAAGAAGATTTTCAAGCATCACAAAAGTACAGATAAGAGGTACCACGAGAATCTGTAGTTTACCGCGAAGTCAGTCTTTTCCATCATATCGAATATATTTACATGCTCTTAACCATATGGGTCCCGACCGAGTTGAAGACATGACTCTAACAGTATGTACAAACAAATTTTTATATTTATTTTTTTAAAAAAAAATAAAATGATTATACCGAACCCAAGAAGGGTTGCCTACGTATCTCACCGAAATGAGAATCAGGTACGCGTAGTTCGACCGGATATAATTTCAAAAATATGCACAAACTATTTTTTTTATTATTATTTTTTTTTATTATTATTATTATTATTATTTTTTTGGAAAAAGATTATACCGAACCCAAGAAGGGTTGCCTACGTATCTCACCGAAATGAGAATCAGGTACGCGTAGTTCGACCGGATATAATTTCAAAAATATGCACAAACTATTTTTTTTTTTTAATATTTATTTATTTATTTATTTATTTTTTGGAAAAAAATTATACCGAACCCCAAGAAGGGTTGCCTACGTATCTCATTAACATGAGAATCAGGTACGCGTAGTTCGACCGGATATAATTTCAAAAATATGCACAAACTATTTTTTTTAATATTTATATATATTTTTTTTTTTGGAAAAAAATTATACCGAACCCAAGAAGGGTTGCCTACGTATCTCACCGAAATGAGAATCAGGTACGCGTAGTTCGACCGGATATAATTTCAAAAATATGCACAAACTATTTTTTTAATATTTTTTTTTTTTTGGAAAAAGATTATACCGAACCCAAGAAGGGTTGCCTACGTATCTCACCGAAATGAGAATCAGGTACGCGTAGTTCGACCGGCTAAGGCATATAAGAATTTAAAGATATAGACAACTCAAAGAAACTCCTAGGTCTAGCGCCACTAAAATTCGTAGTCATGAAGTTTTTTTTTTTTTTTTTTCACCAATATATTTTATAGTCTCTTTATCGTCAATATTTATACTGCCTGTTGAATGTACCTACGAATTTTGTACAGTAATGATTTGTTGCACTCTTTTCGGATGTTTTCTTGGATTTTTGTCTCCTTCCAATTTTCACGAGATCCAGACATTGTTATGACCATCCCCGACTGATGTCGGGGACGGTATCCCTACAAAAATATGAGAAATATGTGAGAGCAGGACCGTCATGCAAAATAATAATAAAAATAAGTAGATGCGACCTTATAGTCAAATACTCCCCTGATTTATCGTTTTTGACTTGATATAATTGAGAAATTCAAGGATTCTAATTTCGCTAATCCTCTTGTCTCTTGCAACTTTGGTCAAGTAATGATTTCTGAATTCGAACATAAATAAATTTTCGCTGTGAAGAAGAACAACTCAAAATGTAAAAGTGTTAGTTCCTGAACATAATGGATAATACAAAATATTACACAAAAATGAATTAAACACATAAACACTGTTTTAATTAAAGACAAACTGAAACATATCACATAGCATACAAACAATTATTGCGCGTCCTATACAAATATGTGACCCTTTTATGCCTAGGGTAGGCCTATCGATTCGAAGGATGTATACGTCATTTGAAATGTTTCATTGCCCCAAAGCTCAAATTTATACAAATTTCATGAATAAAACTTAATGTGAATACATAATAGGGGAAACGTATACAAAATAATGAGTCCCACGGAGGGGTACGACCCTAAACAATTCCTCCACGAAAGATCCTGTATCTTTCTTGGCTTTTTGTAATCTTCAAATGCCAACATCTTCGAATAGGCTAGTAGCATATGAAGCTATTTCTTTAACTTATATAAAGTATAATCTAATCCTTACCCTATGAGACAATGATTTTTTCAAACAGGGTATACATCCTTCAAATTTAAACACATAAGTATGAACAACAAGGTAGTCTTCTAATGGGCACAACACGCCTTGGGTGTTGGTCATCTTAGGCTGATGCTTATATTCGGATTTGGTTTAGCTCTATCTTAGTTGACTAAGAGTGGCTTTTGAAAGACCGGAAACCCAAGCGGACAACTTAGGCTGGAATTCACGACAATCATTGGACGCATGACGAACCAATAAATTGCCGATCATTCCGGAAAAAGGTGAGTATAAAAAAGTCCGGTTGCGGTTCCGCAAACCGTCCTTTAATATACTATACATATATATTGGAGATATGCCATGAATGCAATGATAATATATACCCACAATAAGATAAATAATGAGTACATACAATAAACAAATAATCAACATAATATAAAAATACAAGGTATAACATAATAATAAAGCAAAAATCTCCTCAATTTGAAAAACAAATAAATCCATATTGGTTAAAACCTCAAAAACTCCCCAGCAGAGTCGCCATTCTGTTTACATCCCTACTGTGTCGAAATAGGGCGAAACGTCGCGGCAACTCGAAAATAATTAATTGTTCAATTTTAACAAAGTTTAAAAATAAACGAGTTTTAAAAAGGAGTCGCCACCTAATTTTTAGGAAAACTAGGAAACCAATTATTAATCTACGAAACCAATTGATTCTAGGTAAGGGGTTCAAGTTATTCCGAAGGGAAGGGGTTAGGCACCCTTCGGAATCCACAAATGTGGTTCCCGACTGAATTCATTTTTTTTTTCAAATTGAGGAAGAATAAAATAATATACAAATAATAAACATACAATATACACAATAAAATAATAATCATCGGCCTAAAGTTTGCCTAACGTCGATATTCACAAAATAACGAATGAAATTATAATTCGAACTTTTCAAATAATTTCAAGGAGAAGCAACTCCGGGTACCTGTAAAGACACTTAGTAAAAGAGTTAGTGTCAAAACAATATAAATAAAAATAAATAACTCAAACAATAACTAAAATAAAAATCCGTCTTATTAACATGGGAGGCCTTGGAAATCGACGGTAATTTCTTCATCGGCCCATTCAACATATATAATATTAATATCTATAAAACTAATAATATAAGCACATATCACTACACTTTAATTAAATACAAATAAACTACTTAAGCTTGCCAAACAAATAAAATAATAAAAATAACTACAAAAGTAGTCAAACATAAAAGCTAACAGTGAAAGGGAAAAGACAAATTAAAACAATGAGAAATAATTGTGGCCACCGGAGATGTCACTAAGGGGTGCTCACTATTTTTTATTTTCTTTTAATATTACCAAAGAAGGAATATAATAAACACATAATAAGCATCTTGAGCATAGATCTAAGAAAGAAAAAATGGAAATTGATAGAATATAGCTGACACAATAGCCAACAAATAGAAACAAAGTATGTCATTTATGTTAACAAAAAAAAATGGTTCAAACTTAATAATAAACAAAACATACAAAAATATAAATAAAGCATAATAATACTTAACAATTTTAACAACTAAAATATATGGACTTAAGCTAAAAATTTCCGTCTTCTAAAATGGGAAAGGCCTCTAAACCCGACGGATAGATTTTTCATTGGCCACATTTAACAATTTTTGAATATATAAACTTGAATTAAAATTCCGTCTTTTAAAATGGGGAGGCCTCTAAACCCGACGGATAGATTTTTCATCGGCCCCATTTAACAATTTTAGAATATATAAACTTGAATTAAAATTCCGTCTTTTAAAATGGGGAAGCCTCTAAACCCGACGGATAGATTTTTCATCGACCCCATTTAACAATTTTAGAATATATAAACTTGAATTAAAATTCCGTCTTTTAAAATGGGGAGGCCTCTAAACCCGACGGATAGATTTTTCATCGGCCCTTTTAACAATTTCCACAAACAATATACTAAGATGCAACACCCAAATAATAACAACACAATAGCACGATAATAAAATTTAAATAATAACAACCCAACTATTGTCAAATAAACAATTTTTCAAAAAGAAAAAAAGGAATTATGCAATTAATCAATGGAGAGCCTCCTTGATAAAATAAGATCAAGAATTGTTAAATAAAGCAAATAATAATAATAACAAAGTACTGCAACTTCCTATCTAGTATTGTAAGAAAATAAAATAAAATGAACAATAACATCTAAATTATCATTAATGACTATGAATAATTTAATTTAAGTACAAAAGAAAATATAGTTAGTAAAATATCAAATCAATGATTCAAAGCACTTATAATAATAATAATGACACGAACTAACATGCTGGAGAATATAATTAATTCCAAACTGTTGACACCCATTTTTTGATACCCAAACCCAACCAAATTCACTAAATAGTCCAACACATTTTCCCCAGCGGAGTCGCCATTTCTGTTTTATCGAAAAATGGGATATTTTCGAAAAGAGTTTGTTTTCTTTTTTTTTTAGGTATTTTTTAGGAGTCGCCACTTAATTTTTAAGAAAAATCAAGAAAACTTATTTCCAAAACAACTTAAACAGAAAAATTATTTTGAAAATGTTTTAGGGGTTCGGGATTCATATTAGCGTCTTAGGAAGGTTTTGAAGGCACCTGAGACGCTCCGCTTAATGCGGTTTTCCAACGACTAACTTATTTGACTATTTTTTGTTTTAACTTTGCAATTTTGAAGTTGAATTTATTTGGGCAAATTTGACAAGTTTTGAAATATGTTGCTTATCTTGTAATTTGCGAACCTATTCCAAAGTCGAACTTCTTTAAAGTTTCATCTAAACAAGTCATGAATTTTAAGCAATCTGTCATTTTGAGATTCCGTTTTAGTTGCAAGTTTTTGATAAAATAGATAGACGTTTCGAAGGGGGTTTGGAGTTTCCTGACCCTAACTAACGACATTCAAGTGAACAAGTAAACAAATAATAAAAGAGAGAGAGAGAGAGAGAGAGAGAGAGAGATTTTGGGTCCAAACTCGGGTTCTGTTCGCCTTGACCGAGTTTTGGACCCACCCGTTTTTGGGTTTTTTAACCCATTTTCCACCTGTCCTAATCTAGCTATACAAGATAAAACATAGAAAGTAAAAAACAACAAGAGGGCTTATGCCCATTACAAGTAGGAATGCAAAAATATGAAATAAATAAGTCTTCTACTCCATCTTCTTGATTCTTCTCCGATCTTCGTGGGATTGACTCCATGCGTCCTCCTCGACGGGTTAACTCGATAAAAGGGATTTAGAGCCTTTATGGGCTCTCCCGCAATGCATGGATAAGATGAAGTCCCAAAACGGACTCGGGAGGCAGTTTCACATGCGATTAAACAAAAATGGAGTGAAGAAAGGCACATGAAATCTTAACACAAAATAGAAATAAATTAAAGAAAGAAGGAAGAAAAAAAAAGTTTTGAAGTTGGAGATTCGGAGGATTTTTTGGTTTTGAGAAAAGATTTTCGAGCGTTGGATTTCTGAGGAGTGAAAAATCACGAGTTAAGGCAATTTTCTTTCAAAATATTTCAGCTTCTGATTTTCGAATACAAATATACTTGGATTTTCGGGAGTAGCGTTCGTATACGAACAACAGTTCAAGTCTTGGGAAAGTTCTTTCGTTCTCGCTGTTCATCGACGGAACATCGGATTGGTGTTCAGGCCCTGTTCGCGGTTCGCGTGTGGAAGTTCGTCTCGCTCCCGCTCGTTCCCGTCCTGATTCGCTGCTCTAAGAAAGGTAAATTTCCATTTTATATTTTCAGTATCTTTATGGATTCAAGCTGTTGTTTGTTGTTGCTTTAAATGGGGCGTTGTTGCACCTGATGTTATTGTTGTTTGGAACCGATATGTGTCTCGTGTTGGTTCTGTTGTTGGTTTGGTGACATAAATCCTATTGTGTTAGTCATGACTTTGTGTTTGTTTTTGAAAAAACCTCGCCGGATGACATGTGATGTTGGTTAATCAACTCGCTGGTCCTTTGTTTCGTTTGTGGTCGAACATGTTGAGATACTCGAAGTGTGAATATACATGGTCGATTTAGATGTCCTTACAGTTTGTCAATGTCGCTAGCTGTTTTGTTCTGCCATTTAGAATTCTCACATGTGGTAGCCTGATCTCGTGAAGCCTTGTTTCCTTGTTTACATGGCTGGAATGGAACTGTTAAGTCATATATTGGCTAGAACTTCAGTCGGTTGGCTCATGTTTAAATCCATATTGCTGTTTCATTATTCTAGACGTATGACCGTGGTCAAGATCATGCTGTGGAGTTAAATGATGTTTGTTGTCGTTTCGTTTCTTGCTCGGTTATTGCTAAGAACCTGCCTCGTTGTGATTTTTCATGTTCGATTAATTGAAGTTCCTCTCTTTCATCGTTAGTTTGCATCATGTAGAGATATATATGTTACTCAAGTTATTGTGGGAGCTTACTTCATAAGTTGTAGTAGCATGCTAAGGGTACTAGGAGTTGTTTGAGAACAGTTTCTTAACAAGATCAACACTTGAATGTTGATATTAGTTGGATTCGCTTGTTCTCAAATTGATTAGATTTAATTCCCTTTCTTCCTAGTGTATAACTTGTGGGAAATAAAAGTCTAAGGTGATTTACTGTTTCCATGGCTAGTACCTTTCTTTCTTTCCTTTCATTGTTTATCAAATAACTATGTGTGGAATATATATACTCGGGGTTTGCAATTCGTCGATGGAGGCTTAAGATTTGCATATTGTGGTTTTGTCATCCTCTATATTGTTATTTTCTTATACGGGTTTGGTGAGTTGTTTATCAACTTGAGGGGGAAATTGTATTCTGTCTTAATCACTTTGGGACACCTAATATGGTGGCTAATATTAGCTTGTGTATTATCCTTTATGTTGTGTTAAGGAAGCTTTATTTTTTTTATTTATTTTTTTTCTTTTTCTTCCTTCTTTCTTTAATTTATTTCTATTTTGTGTTAAGATTTCATGTGCCTTTCTTCACTCCATTTTTGTTTAATCGCATGTGAAACTGCCTCCCGAGTCCGTTTTGGGACTTCATTTTATCCATGCATTGCGGGAGAGCCCATAAAGGCTCTAAATCCCTTTTATCGCGTTAACCCATCGAGGAGGACGCATGGAGTCAATCCCACGAAGATCGGAGAAGAATCAAGAAGATGGATTAGAAGACTTATTTATTTCATATTTTTGCATTCCTACTTGTAATGGGCATAAGCCCTCTTGTTGTTTTTTACTTTCTATGTTTTATCTTGTATATCTAGATTAGGACAGGTGGAAAATGGGTTAAAAAACCCAAAAACGGGTGGGTCCAAAACTCGGTCAAGGCGAACAGAACCCGAGTTTGGACCCAAAATCTCTCTCTCTCTCTCTCTCTCTCTCTCTCTCTCTTTTATTATTTGTTTACTTGTTCACTTGAATGTCGTTAGTTAGGGTCAGGAAACTCCAAACCCCCTTCGAAACGTCTATCTATTTTATCAAAAACTTGCAACTAAAACGGAATCTCAAAATGACAGATTGCTTAAAATTCATGACTTGTTTAGATGAAACTTTAAAGAAGTTCGACTTTGGAATAGGTTCGCAAATTACAAGATAAGCAACATATTTCAAAACTTGTCAAATTTGCCCAAATAAATTCAACTTCAAAATTGCAAAGTTAAAACAAAAAATAGTCAAATAAGTTAGTCGTTGGAAAACCGCATTAAGCGGAGCGTCTCAGGTGCCTTCAAAACCTTCCTAAGACGCTAATATGAATCCCGAACCCCTAAAACATTTTCAAAATAATTTTTCTGTTTAAGTTGTTTTGGAAATAAGTTTTCTTGATTTTTCTTAAAAATTAAGTGGCGACTCCTAAAAAATACCTAAAAAAAAAGAAAACAAACTCTTTTCGAAAATATCCCATTTTTCGATAAAACAGAACCAAATTTTACGGTCTGAACTACGTTCGACCTGAATTCTCAAAAATGAGATACGTAGGCGGCCTTTGTCGGCCTCGGTCGGTTTCTTTGTAAATTTTATTCTTATTAACCTTTAAGAGGAAATACGTTTGACCTGAATTCCTGCCTCAACAGGATACGTAGGCACCACAAGGGTTCGGTCATATACCCAGTAAGATTTCTATTCCTCTTTACAATAGAAACTAGAACGAAATTTTGAGAGGGATTCAAAATTCTCCAAAAGAAGCTTCCGCTTTAGCAAGTCAGAATAAAGATATTTCGAGATCTGCGACTGCGACAGAAATTTTGAGAAGATCTCAAAAATTCCGCAATCTGCTCAGTTACGATGAAAGGATAAGTAAGACAGTAAACTGGGACAGAAATTTTGAGAATGGCCTCAAAATTTCATTACAGGCCTTACCTATAAGTCCGGAGTGATTCCGAAGACTCACCGGTAAATGACCAATGTCAAGCCCAAAGAAGTTCGTTAAGCCTGATATGACATGACTTGGCAGGGACCTTTTTAAGATACTATTTCTCTAAATTTTATTTCTCTTAAATCTTTCCCTTTTTCATTTCATTTGTTTGGCATAAAATTTTATCTTATCTATCAAGAGTCGGGAGATCGGGAAGTCAACCGGAGATAGCAATACAAAGAGAAGACAACTGAAGAAATCGACACAGATCAGTACATCTTTAAAACTGACAATTTTTCTGTGGATGCAGGTTTTATAGCTTTGCTTTGAAATTGGCAAAATTCTTCCGACAAATGAACAAGGAGGACTCCAAGGAGAAATCAAAGGCAAATCAAACAAAATCTTAAGAAAGAGTTTACGATTTTCATAAAGAATGCTATTCGCTTCACAAGATCAAGCAAGATGGTCATTGTCAATCAGGACAATGCATTACCCAGAGGAGATAGTTATCTTGGACCGAGACGATACATTACCTGGAGGTCGTCCTGCCGTTATCATCAACAGAGACGAGATGATTTCATGCCTCGTCAAAATTTATGCATCGCGAGAAGACTTTGTGCCTCGCAGAAATCATGCATAGCGGAAATCATGCATCGCGAGTCAATTTTTTTTTTATACACGACGAGAAGATTTCATGCCTCGTCAAATTCATACCGCCAAGAGGGCCATTCATATTCATACCGCCAAGAGGGCCATTCATATTCATACCGCCAAGAGGGCCATTCATATTCATACCGCCAAGAGGGCCATTCATATTCATACCGCCAAGAGGGCCATTCATATTCATACCGCCAAGAGGGCCATTCATATTCATACCGCCAAGAGGGCCATTCATATTCAAACCGCCAAGAGGGCCATTCATATTCAAACCGCCAAGAGGGCCATTCATATTCAAACTGCCAAGAGGGCCATTCATATTTAAATGAGGAGTATATTGAAGATTTTATTTGCAAAACACAAGGCATAAGCTTTATTTGCATGACGTCAGACCGATCAAGTCAGCGTCAAATATTGAGGAGAACAATGAAGTGTCGACATGGTAAAAAGACACTATCTCCCATCCTGATTGCATTTTTTAAGCTAACAAGTTTTTAGCTCAATCTTTGTCGAGAGCATCCAAGAGGATGAATTCTCAAACCAAACCACAGGTGCGGACGACATCAAATCAAACTTTTTCTTAGCCTCCTTTTCATACTCGTTTAATTTGTCACTCGTCCGAAACCTAAGGTTATCTAGCATAATAGATTTTCGTTTCCATCGATTGAGTTGAACTACACACAGCCTGATTCCAGATAAAGATATGTAGGCGGATTCAATGTCGAAAACTCGGCTGTATTCCAACATTCGCTCTCGAATTCTATTCTCGAGCATTCCGATACCTTCATAATTCGGTATCGAGATGACTTTGATTCTTTCAAATCGTGCGGTAAATCAAGCTTATCGAACTACAAGTGGCCTGAATTCTCATATAAGCCTGAGATATATAGGAAACCCGTTTCAAGGGTCCGGCCATAATTCCTAAGCCCTTTCTCAAATCCTTCCTTTAGAAAATGGATGGGTTTGGTCAAAATTGGCTTGGTCAACTTCATTTTCCTCGAATTGCTGGCATCAATCCAAGTAAAATGAGGGACAGCTGTTGACACCCATTTTTTGATACCCAAACCCAACCAAATTCACTAAATAGTCCAACACATTTTCCCCAGCGGAGTCGCCATTTCTGTTTTATCGAAAAATGGGATATTTTCGAAAAGAGTTTGTTTTCTTTTTTTTTTAGGTATTTTTTAGGAGTCGCCACTTAATTTTTAAGAAAAATCAAGAAAACTTATTTCCAAAACAACTTAAACAGAAAAATTATTTAGAAAATGTTTTAGGGGTTCGGGATTCATATTAGCGTCTCAGGTGCCTTCAAAACCTTCCTAAGACGCTAATATGAATCCCGAACCCCTAAAACATTTTCAAAATAATTTTTCTGTTTAAGTTGTTTTGGAAATAAGTTTTCTTGATTTTTCTTAAAAATTAAGTGGCGACTCCTAAAAAATACCTAAAAAAAAGAAAACAAACTCTTTTCGAAAATATCCCATTTTTCGATAAAACACAAACAAAATTCATAAATAACTAAACATGAATGACAATAGGATAATGTTAAAGCAAACACATAAAATAATGTAATAACTAGATCAAATGCACAAATTTAAACGGTATCTCAAATAACATATGAATAATGCTAAAAAAAATTTAAAGTAATGCACAACAAATAATATAAAATAATAATTAATTACTAAATATCAATGGATGAGAGCAAATAAATTAACTTAATAATCAAACGCTAATCACCCAATTTATCACAAAAATAGACCAAGAACACAAAATATTTGCATAAACACATGACTTAAATTAAAACAAATCACAGTGATTACACTAATGACAAAACAATCTTCATCTCAAAAAAAATAACCACGAAATAACGATTCAAACAAGAAAAATAGATCTGAATTACCGTTGTGGTCCCTCGGACGATCGGAACTCGGTCTTTTGCCGGAGTTCTTTGGCCGAAGCTGCTGCGATTTTGCTGTTGCTGCTGCGTTTTTTCGCAACTGCTGTTGTTGCTGGCGGCGGCTTCTGCTTTCCGGTGGGATGCTGGTTTTGCCAGATCTGCGCAGGTGTTCTCGTTGTTGGTGGTGGGAGAGAAAGAGGAGAAGTGAACAGAGGAGGGGGACGACGGGAGAAAGGGAGGAGGAAGGGAAAGGAGAAAGGGAGAGGGGGCTGCTTGGGAAGAAAGGAGAGGAAGGGGGAAAGGGGAGAGGAGAGGATGAGTGAGAGAAGAGGGAGGAAGAATGGAGAGAGGGAGAGGGGAGAAGAAGATGGAGGCTGCTGGGAGAGGGAGAGAGGAGAAGGGGGCTGCCCCTTTTCCTTTTTTTTTTTTTTTTCTGAAAATCCCCCCCCCCCTTTTTGACCTAAATAAAGATCCAAAATGGGTTTAAATGACGGGCTTAGCATTGTGGCTCAAAATTACGAAATTTTAAAAATGTTAGGCCAAAATTGGGTGTCAACAACTACAAATCATAAATATTCAATATTGTAGCTAAATTAAATAATACTCTATAAATATTTTTCATTTTGCATAATTTTTCCTTTTTAGGGATTAATGTACTTAAACAAATAAAAAAGACTTAGATTGACTTTTCGTCATGCTTTTTTTTTCTCAATTCAATATAACGTGACTTCAAAGAAAACAAAAACATAAGTATTTCTAAGCTATATATAAACTCTGAAGTATAAAAGATGTATTTATTTTATGAGGGTTTTATTACTTTTTTACGAATACTTTAAAATGAAGTAGTTATCATTTACGTTCTGATGTGATATAGATTTTTTTTTTCAATTTGATGTTTGTATTTATGTTAGAGTCTGATTAAATTTAATTTTGCATCAAAAAGTTTCATATTATGATATAAAACGGTTCCTAACAAAGGCGATTTCATATTCAGAGAGACTCAAAACCGAAATCTTTGGCTAAAGATGAAAGAATATTTACCACCCTATTACAATGATCGTTGATGACATAAAAAATTAAATTCGTGGTAGATAATAAAATACACACTGCCATAAAATATCATATAAATTGAGAAGAAGAAAAAATCTAGTTATGATTTTCCTTTTTGTTTTCTTATTTATTATAAGTATCAATTTTTGAGCTGATTGGTGTAAATTTTGGTGTGTTTTTGTTGTAATTGGACGAAGAGCTATTGAAACCAAGTATTAATTGTTTCATTATTTTTTTCATACCTAAACTATATATCACAATAGATATAAGAATACCATGAAACTAACTAGGTCATTTGTATATCATTTGTTCCATTTGCTTATATGACTATAGGTTAGATGAAAATAATAATAATTGATAATTGAAATGTAAAATTCGCGAAAATATGATAAATTAGATGTATTATTTTGACTTTTATCTCATTAAATATTGAATTACATATACATATATTTAAGTTTCTCGATATATGGAAAACATATTATAAGGGTTACATATTTATTTTATTACGCAAACTTCGTAAACACAACATTATTTAAAATGCTTGAATAAACACGAAGACATAATACGCAATTAATAGTTCATTCATTGGACACAATAATATTTTATGCTCCAAAAGGATATTTCACCAGTAAAAGTGTGCTTATATTATACGCAATAAGAAACCTTTCCAATTTTAAGACAAGTTGAACAAATAAAACCTTCTTTGCAATCACTACGACCCTTGCAACGATGCCCACAAGTCGTAATATCATCAATTTGAAATAATTTTCCTTTTATCTCTTCAAAATCACCAGGTAAGTCTCGTAGTGCCATCACTTGCATTTTACTTGGATCCCAAGAGAGATAAACTGCACATTGTAAACACAACAATGATTAGAGTTCATCTGAATTCTCTTCGATAGAAAATTATACTGTTTATAAAGTGAAAAAATGAAAATTATATTTTATGCATATACAGTAGATGCTGAATTTCTTTTGACATTTTCATGTATTTACTTCTTTATAACTTGGACTCGTTAATAAATTTTTTGACTCTATCACTAATCTCAGTGTTTATAACAAACAAAAATAGGAAAGGAGTTGTAAAAGTATTGAACCTGAAATTGCAACAAAGAGAGAAATGAAGAGAAAAGCTTGCTTAAATGAGGCCATTAATTTTTAAATTATGTATAATATATAGAAGAATTAATGTATTAATATTGTTGATTTTATTTCTTCATGGAAAGCTGTATTTATAGGCCAGTATTGAGACATGTGAGAAAATAACATAATGGTCCCTTAAATATACTTTTGAACAGTTTGGTCCTTTAAGTTTGAAAAGATGAGCACATTTGGTCTATTCCATATATTTAGCAAAGTCTGATTATTAGATTTTTAAAAAATTAGAACAGTAAAAAGTATTAAAGGATTAGGCATAATACATATAAATAAGGGTGTCAAAAGTGAACCCAAACATAGATAACCTGCCTAACTCGTTCAGAATTTTAAGAGTTGGGCTCAAAATAATTTGAATTGGGTTTAATCTCAAACTTTCAAGCATAACTCATTTGAAGAGAATGCTCAATTGAGCCCAATTCAATCTCCAATTTCATACCGTCTTAAAACTTTTTATTAAGATATGTTTCTCTATTTAAAATATAAATTATTATCTATTTAGCATCTTTTAGGGTTTAGCTATCAATTTGTTACTTTTTTAAAAAAATAATTTCGAGCTAACATTCAAATTGTGATTATAAAATTTAAATATCAATATGTTAAATTATTGAGATTAATCGGGTTAAATTGGGCGGGTCAAGACCCAACCCATTTTAAGCTCATTTGAGCCCAAAGTAAACTTGGGCGGGTCAAGACCCAACCCGACTTCTATCTCAGCCATTTTAAAATTTTCAATTTCAACCCAACCCACCCATTTGACACCCCTACATATAAATGTGCCTTTTAACTTGAGATAAGTTGTCATCTATTACCTTCAACTTTCAACATGCACAAGTAGGTATTTAATTATATATAAAGTTAAATAAATAGACAGATTCGTCTTATCGGCGTTCTGCATAAAATTTTTGTGTCCTACATGGTGTCTTATGTTTATTTGCCACGTAGAATGTGTATGTCCACTTGTTTAATTTTGTACAAGTAATCTGTTCGTAAACACCCAAAGTTGGAGAATATAGATACCAGCTGAAATCAAATTAAATGACATATTTATATGCTACGTAAATTTTTCATCATCATATTGAGAGTTTTAACACGAAACAAATGAACTTTATGTGTCCAAAATGTTCGAACCATATTTTACCTTTTTTTGAATTGTATCACCACAAAATGCTCAAAGTAATGTTAGTTCTTTCTTCAT
This sequence comes from Solanum chilense, assembly GCA_032847665.1. Lineage (NCBI taxonomy): Eukaryota > Viridiplantae > Streptophyta > Magnoliopsida > Solanales > Solanaceae > Solanum > Solanum chilense. The sequence continues at coordinate 5,303,825 of CM064965.1, forward strand.
AAGTCATAATGGTTAGGAGTAGTTCTCCATGACAATGACATCTTTCTTGAGTCTTTTTTTTTAATGTTAAAGAACAACATATGGAAAAGTGTAAAAAAAAAACACTTTAACCTATTAATTTGGGTAAAAATTTCTTACTTCTACTTATTGGATTAAATATATTTTTCTTGTCCATCTTTCCATACATAAACTTTAGTATTTATTTCTATTATTATTTTGGGTTGCATCACCATTATGTAGGGGGTTTATTTTCAATGATTTAGATGTTGTGGCTATAGGTTGAGTTTATGGGGAATCAATTTTCTAGTCAACTAAACTATTTTACCTTATTTATGATGATGAAATTGGTTTCTTTTAATTGATATTGGATTAGTTTTAGGTTAGCCTTTTGACTCTCCCAGGTTGTTTAGTGTAGGTGATCACAATAGTCTGAGTTGTATAGTTAAATTTTGATAAATAGAAGATTTCTAGGTCAATTTCAACTTAGTTTTTTCTTATTGAAATTTCATATTTGATTTCCCTAAGTATGGATAAGATATTTTTCAAGAAATATTTCAGATTTGATTCAAAATTTAGGTCACGAGTATTTGAGGTTTTTCTCATGAAATTGTGTTTTGAGTAAATTAGAGTTTTGAGCATGATTTCAACTTATTTTCGTTAAGATTTACTTGTGGATTCCAAAATATTTGGATATCATGTTTTTATAACAAATCTTGATTTATCCTTAGCCTTTCGAGATTGATTTTTTGGGTCGTTCTGAATCCGATTTCTAAAATTAGCATTATGGGTGTCGTTGTTCATGTTTTCTTACGGATATTTTATATTTGACTAGTTGGTGTGAATTTTGTGGCTCGACATGAAGGGAAGACTCAAGTGTTGAATTGATTTTGTTACTTTTTGAGGCTAGTGGACCTCTTGACCCATTTGTCTTGTATGCGATGTGTGATTGGAAGTAATGAGAATTGGTGAAGGATTTCATATATTTTGTGTATTGTTAAATGATGAATAAGCTCTAGTGATGATAATGTGGGTAAAAGAAGAATCTTGAACGTATTGTGATATATGATGTCCCATGTATGGTTGAGTGGTTTTGTTGGTTCACTCTTATGTTGTGCCAAAATTATATGAATTGAGTTGTTCACTATAAGAAAACTGTGAATTATATGGAAATTTTTCTAAGGATTAATATAAAAATTCGATGAAAATTCATACTAATTCCCAGAAATATTTCGACATAAATCAAACAATTTTCTTATAGTGATTGTTGCAAAGGTTACTCTACTCTCAATAAACATTTGCATACATATATTTGTATTGGTGTAATAATATTGTGGTGATGAGGCTTTGTGAAATTATTGAGAAAAAAGGAATATGCCACATGTCGTGCTTGATTAATATTGAGGAAAAAGGAACGTGTCATATGACATGATAGATTTTATTAAAAATAAGGGGATGTTTCACACGTTGTGGTAGATTCAATAAGTATCACATGAGTCCTGAATTGAGATTCATCACCGTTTGCGGGAGCAGTAGAGAGATCAATATGATGTCTGCTGATTTAAGGAAGTTGTATGACCCACAGAAAGAGTTGGAGGCGGCTGAGCACATCCCATTCCACAAGAATCAAGTCCTTCAACGGGTTGTGTATCATTAGAACATACATACATCACCATATATATGTTACACTACATTGAATTACACTTCATCCTTGTTTCTTGCTATTCATGAGTGGTAATATGTAATTGTGGTTGTTGTATTATGAAAATTTGTGAAGATATTTCTATATGTGTTGAGGTTCAAGTTGTGATGTTCTATATGTGCATTGTTGTTATTGAGTGAGAATTGTTAGATTAGGTTGATTTATTCTATGCATGTTGTAGTTTTATGGAGGTCTGGATGGTGTGTTAGAGTATTTGTGTTCAGTATTGTCTTATCTAGGGTTAGTTAGGATTGCTTGTTGAGTATCGTTGTTGTTTGATACTTACTCCCTTACTTTCTACACTTGTGTAGGTTACAAGCTCGGATTGTTTTGATTACCTCTTCTCATATCCGTCTAAGGCTTACTGTTGAAGGTCTGTGAAGTAGAGACTCTTGTCATCTCATCATAGACCTCTTACTTTTTCATTATGTTTTTGATCAGTTATAAACCTTGTAATAAACTGGTCAAACTTTATATAAATTGTTCCATTTTTCTATTTGAACTATATATCAATATATACTCAATTAGGTGTGTTTTTATATATTAATGATAATATATCGCGTTTAAATTTTAAATAAATAAATTAGTAATTGAGATGTGAAATTTGAAGAAAAAAAATAAAAAAGAATCAGGATTGAGGTATATTATTTTCACTTTTATCTCATTAAAATTGAATTTCATATAGGATAAACACAAGCAACCAACATATACATATATTTAAGTTGTAACCTATAAGATTAGGTAGTTTCCCAATATATGGAAAACTTATAAGGTTACATATTTATTTTCTTACACAAACTTTGATAACATAACATTATTTAAAATGCTTGAATAAACACTAAGACATATTAAGCAATTAATAGTTCATTTCATTTTAACGTAACAATAATTTGCGATCCAAGAATATTTTATCAGTAATAATGCGTTTGTGTTATACGCAATGAAAAATCGTAGACCCAAGTATAAGACAAGTTGAACAGATAACACCTTCTTCGCAATCACTACGGACCTTGCAACGTCTCCCACAAGTAGTAATATCATCAAGTCGAAGTAATTTCCCTTTAATATCTTCAACATCAACAGATAAGTCTCGTAATGCCATGACTTGCATTTTATTTGGAGCCCAAGAGAGATTAACTGCACAGTGTAAACACAACAATGATTAGACTAATATCCTATATAAGGATATTAATTGACCAAGTCAGCGGTTGAGCTCGTAAGGGTTTAGGGGTTCATTCGGACTTATTTAGATAGAAAAGTACAATATTTATATATTATATTAAGGTCCTATTACCTTCCTGAACTTATTTTATAAATAATTTTCTACCCCTTTTCAGCCTACGTGGCACTATCTTGTGTGCCCTACGTGTTTTAATATTTTTCTCAAACTAGTGGCACGTAGGCCGAAAAGGGGTAAAAAATTATTTATAAAATAAGTTCGGGGTAATAGAACCTTAGTATAGTATAAGTGTGTCTCTGAAATTTTAGGCATAGGTTGATGGGGTACTTATGCATTTTCCCCATATTATATAGTAAATATAGAACCCTATTTGACTTTTTCATGTGTTTATTTCGAACCCTTTTAATGAAAATTCTGATTATCCTACATATTTAGATATTTATAACAAACTTAAAAAAAAAAGCTTAAATATCTAAGAAATATATACTAATAAAATGGGAGAAGAGTGGTAAAAGTTTCAACCAAAAATTGCAAAGAGAGCAATGAAGAGAAAAGCTTGCTTAAATGAGGCCATCTTAATTGATTTTTTGTAAAATATTTTGATGCTTTGCTTCCTTTATGGAAGGCTTGTATTTATAAGCCAAAATTAACCAGAATTGAGACTTGTAAGAAAATGACAAGATGGTCACTTACAAATATTTTTTAACAGTTTTGTCATTTATATTTGCAAAAGTGAACACATTTGGTCTACACGTAGAATTTATCGATGATTATCTAAAGTTGACACCAAAATTTCATTTAAATATTTTTACTAGTGTTTGTTCATTTTAAACACTTCTTGTCAGGATTTATTGTGTCATAAACACTTTTTTACTATCGTGTTACGCTCACAAACAGTGTGTAAAGTGACAAATTAAAACAAAAAGTGACCAATAAATTGATTGATTATACGTGTTACACTTTCTTCTTTCTTGTTAGCCTAATAAATAGCTTGACTACCAAAAATCAAACTCACTCCCTTGCAAACATTTAATTTTTTTAAAGAAAGAATCTCATAAATATTTCAATATTTAAACTAATTAATGTGTGTTTTATATTATGCTTGATATGCTGCTTTGAAAAAAAATGATCACCTCTTAATATTTGTTCAAATTGAACTGATAATATAATATCAATACATAATTTAAATTATTCATAAGAAATATTATTAAATATGACCCTATAATCTATATATTATATAGAATCACTTAATTTACTCATTTGTTACACTTTTGGTCTATCCACATTCGTGTCATATTGAATAATCTAGTTTTTTCTCTATTCGTCATTAAAAGAGTTTCAATACGAAACAAGTGAACTCTAAAATGTTCCATCCATATTTTACCATTTTTGTAATTCTATCACCAATAATGCTCAAAGCAACGGTAGTTTTTTTCCTCATAAGTCATAAATTGTTAAGAGTAGTTTTCATTTAGGCTATGATCTTTAACTTGGCTTCAGATCACATTTATGTTCTTCACTCAGACACTTAAATTTGTATAAAGTTGAACAAATAGACATATATGTCCTATATGGCATTCTACATGTCATTTTTTGTCCTATTTGGTGTCCTAAATATAGTGTGTTATGTAAGACTCGTGTGTTTATTTATTCTACTTTATTGGATATAAATATAAAATGAGGTCAAGTTAAAGACACGTTTATGTATTATGTCTTTCTTTTGGTTTAACAGTGACATCTTTCTATATTGGATCACTCTACTATCCAACTTTCTTGAGTCTCTTTTTCTTATTGAATGTTTACGTACAAAATATTAAAGTGTGGGGGAAAAAAACCTTTTAACCTATTAATTTGGCAAAAAGTATCTTATATTAATTTATTGAATTAAAAATATCTTTAACATTATGTTTTTATTTTAAAATGTCCCTAAAATTTAATTATGGAAGGGTACATTAGGCTCATTTCCTTTATAAGAAAAGTAAAACCAATTATGATAATACTACTAAAAAGTTGGAATTAACTATGAATTTTGTTGCTTATCCGTCACTATTTTGTTAGTAGTTAACAGAAAATTATTTCTTATTCGTCATTAAAATAAAATTAGCGATGGATTTTGTTAATTAGCTCCAAATTTATTAGTCATTAATCGTGTTCTTTATATACTTTTGTTCTTTCCTAGACTAGGTAAAATAGATAACTTAAACCTTTCATTACATTTTTGGATTAAAAAAATGTCTCTGTCGTTATCCCAAAAGATCACGAAAACCCTCAAGAGTTAACAAATCAATAATTTTGGTGACGTGACAAGCCACGTGAAACTAATTCCCTCCATTTAAGTATTATCAACTAGGATTTACTACGAGAAATTGAACCTATAGCGGCTACAAAAGTCGCCACAAAATCCTAAAGTATCGCCTCTAAAGGTTTTCATTGATTTTTAGCATTAGATTATAAGAATGATTTTGAGTTTTTTCTCAAAGTTCGATGACATATTTGAATCTTTTATCTTAAATTAGAGACGTGGCAGAATCATAATGAATAATGGTATGGATGAACCTTTTCTCAAACAAATATAGCATAAATTAATGAGTCAAAATTTCAACAAATGACATAAATGAACCTTTTCTTAATGTCCGATGACATATTTGAGTCTTTTCCCATATAATAAAACACGGAGGGAGAAGAAAGATTCCCGCAATAGATTGTAGTGAGGAAAGAAGAGAACTTGAGAGGAGAAATGAAAGCGAGAGAGAGCGGGGGAGAGAGGAGAGTGGCGAACGAAATAGGAAGAGAGTGGAAATACTTCCTACAATATCTTTTTAGCGTAGCTATGTTATATAATTGGTTGAAAATATTGGAAGATTATATATGCATATAAAATAGTTATGTTTGCTTATATTATGTAGTTTTTTTTTCTTCAAAAAAGGTAATAACTAGGGTATATTCTTTTAATTATATTATCTTAATAAATAATTAATTGCACATAGGATAAAGACAAAACACCCAACAAATACATGTATTTAAGTGGCAACGTTTCCCAATATATGGAAAATTAATAAGGTTACATATTTATTTCCTTACACAAACTTTAGAAATACAACATCATTTGAAATGCTTGAATAAATATAAAAGAGATAGTAAGCAATTAATAGTTTATCGATTGAGCACTCAAGGATATTTCACCAGTAATAGTACGCTCATATTACATGCATTGAGAAAACAACGCTCCAAGTGAAACACAATTTGAACAAATAACACCTTCTTTGCAATCACTACGACTCTTACAAGAACTCCCACAAGTAGAAATATCACCAAGTCGAAGTAATTTCCCTTTCATTTCAGCAACATCAACAGGTAAGTCTCGTAATCCCATCACTTGCATCTTATTCGGACCGCAAGAGAAATCAACTGCATATATATTGCAAATATATAACAACAATTAGAGTAATGATATATACACGCATCAATTGTCTAAATATTTATAACATACTAAAAAAAAACATCAACAACTATAGACTAATAAAATGGGAGAATATAGTGATAAAAGTTTATAACCTGAAATTACAACAAAGAGAGCAATAAAGAGCAAAGTTTGCTTAAATGTGGCCATCTTAATTAATGTGTAAATATTTTGATGTTTTCCTATTGTATTTATAGGCCTAAATTAGCCAGAATTGGAACTTGCAAGAAAATGACAAAATGGTCCCTTAAATATATTTTTGAACAATTTTGTCTTCTACATTTGAAAAAGTGAGCACATTTGGTCTACGCCAAATATTTAACAAGCTCCGATTATTAGAGTTTGTGAGAAAAAATAAAACGAATTTAGAATTTAACGAGTACTACTAAGAAAAATAAAACTAACTATAACTTCGTTCCTTTTAAAGAACTTTAAGATAATCCGTCTCTAAATAAGATTAATTATGCATTTTTATTATTATTGTTTAGCTACATAATTTTTCATCGCTAATCCCTATATTCTTAAGTAGTGAACTTACATCTGAGGACTCGTATAATGATTGATATGATAACTTGAAATAAAGTAATCACCTCTTAATACTAGATATATTAAACATATAGTGTAATATTAGTATATATAATTTAAAATCTTTATATAGAATTACTCAATTTAATCATCCGTCACAGTTTTGATACATATACATCCGTGTCATATAAAACCATCTAGTAATTTTATATTTGTTATTAATAGAATTTTGACACGAAACGAGTGATCTTTATCTGTCCTAAATATTTCAATTTTTTCTTTTGTGATTGTATCACCACTAATGCTCAAAGTAATAAAGTAATGTTAGTTTTTTTCTTCATAATTCATAATTGTTAGGAGTAGTTTTCTTTGAGGTGACATTTTTCTATATTGAGTTATTTTACTATCCAACTTTTTTGTGTCTCTCTTTAAATGTTTATGTACAAAAGTTACATAAACATTAGAAAAGTGTCAAAATATCATTTAATCAAATAAATTTGGCTGAAACTTTTTATTTTTACTTATTGAATTAAAAATATCTTTAACATTATATTTTTATCTAAAAATGCCCCTAAAATTTGACTATTGATTAGATGGGGCTTTAAACAAAGTTATGTTGGTTTTCGGATAATTCAATGTGAATTAACTTATCCAATTCAGACCCTAATTATTTATTATATATTAAACCCCACCCTAATTTCTTTCTTTTTTCACATATATATTCATTTAATATTGTATATTCCTTTTATATATAGTTTGAGTCGGAGTCTAAAGGGTATAAAATATTAACAAAAATTTCAAAACGGTATATAAAATTTTCTATTAACCAAAACGTTAAAATCACATTTTGCAAAATCACTGCAGTAGCAGCGATTTGCTTTTTTCGGTGGAGTAAATCGCTGTTGTTTCAGCGATTTTTCCGTTTTGATTAATATAAATTTTATATACCATTTTAAAAATTTTATCAAAATTTTATATATTTTAAGGCTCCGAACTCATATATAGTTAGTACTAGTGTTTTACAGACATATTTTATTGTTTTTTCTTTGGGGGGTGGGGGGGTGAGGGGGCTTTGAAAATGAAATAAATATCAGTTGAAGTAGAAAATTAAATTCTCAATAGACAATGAAATGCACACATTGTCACGTGTAATTTCATTTTTAATTTTTTAAAAATATATATATTTCATTTTCTTTCTTTTTTATTTTTAAAAATAGAGATGCCTATAATATAAATATACTCAACCAATTCAAATGTTAAGATGAGGAAGAGGTTTAAAAGAAGCAAAACAAAAAATTATAATTTCTTGTTTATTTATTAAACCTCAACTTTAATGGTGATTCAAGTGCTAAATTCATTCTAGATCCTTATAAGTTGTTGCTCAAATTCAAAAATGTAAAAACAATTTCGAATCCATTACGATTTAATCTTAAATCAATAAGTTTGAAGGACAAAAAAAACATGAGCTTGATGAAATTCTTAGATGTTAGTAAAATTAATTGTTGTAGTTTGGTAACGTAGTTGAGAAAATAAGTAGGAAAAATTAAGAAAATTATGCTTTTTTAAGTCTATTAGAAAATATTATTTATGTCGCGCAGAGTTGGTTATCCGATTTAACTCATATATGTGGATTACCTTTAATGTATTATTACCTTTTTTGCAAATTTCACATTTAAATCATCAATTATCTCTTTTTCTACCTAAATATTAATAATTTATGTATAACCATCTCGAAATTAATCTTTTATTTTTTATTTGAACTATCACCACCAATCCACCCAGTTAGTTCATATATATGATGACAATTTAAATGGAAAAAGAAACCATTGATTAGGATATAAAGTTCCTTAAAAAATAATAGTTTAAATATATTATTTGATCTTATCTTCAATAAATAATAAATTTTGCACCTAGGATAAAATAAAGACAAGCAACCAACATATACATATGATTTAGGCATAATACATATATTGGACCCTAAACTTGGCTTCAAATTTTAAGTTTGACCTCCAATTTTTATAGTGCACAAATAGACACTTTAACTATCCTACTTTTAAATAAATAAACATGCGATTTTTACAGACAAAGAGCGTGAAAGGCAAACGCTCCAACGTGTATTAGTGAGCCACTTAATGGCTGCCAACTAGTTGAATATTCTACACGTCGATTTTAGAACTAAAAAAAAGTCAAAATTAATTTTAATTTATGATTTTTAGAGATTGGAGCTCATTGTTTGACAAAACTTAAAGGTTTGTTGCTGGCTTCTTGGTTTGGGTTTTTGTGGTTGTTGGGTTTGTTTTCATGGAATTATGGAGGTCATTTGGTTGTTGTTTTGTGTCTGATTTGAGGTGCTGGTTGCACCAGTTTTGTGATGATTCTCGCCGGAGACAGCAGATCTGATGGGTTTGGAGTCGGATATTTGGTGGATTTAGCGAGCTCGAAGTTCATTCCCTTCATGGGTTGTGCTCCGGTGTGGACAAAGAAGGAGAACTCCTGGGTAAAATGAATGGGGGTTTTGGGTTGCCAGAGATTGGCCGGAATCCGGGGTGGTATAATTGTCATTTTAGCATTTTTTTACTGTTATGGGCCTAAAAAAATACTCCTCACGCGCGCAGAATACTTGATTTTCACGCGTTTTGACAGGTAGAAAGCACGTGTTTACTTATTAAAAGATAGGATAGTTAAAGTGCCTATTTGAGCACTATGAAAGTTGAAGGTCAAAGTTAAAATTTGAAACCAAGTTTAAGATTCAATATATGTATTATGCCTATAATTTAAATGAAACCTATTAAAGTAAGTAATCTCCCAATAAATAGGAAATTCATAAGGTTACATATTTATTATCTTAGCACAACTTCGCAAATACAACATTATTTAAAATGCTTGAATAAACATAAAGACATATTAAACAATTAATAATTTATCCATTACGCGCAACAATAATCTGCGCTCCATAAATATTTTATTGATAATAGTGCGTTTGTGTTATATGCATTGAGCAAATAAGGTCCCAACTTTAACACAATCTGAACACATAAAACCTTCTTTGCAATCGCTACGATCACTGCAAGACATCCCACAAGTAGTAATATCACCAAGTCCAAGTAATTTTCCCTTCATATTAGCAACATTAACAGGTAAATCTCGTAATGCCATCACTTGCATCTTATTTGGAGTCCAAGAGAGATTAACTGCACATTTTAAACGTATCAACGATTCGGTTAGCTATTAATATATATACACCACTGAAAGAAAACTGTGAATTACATGAGGATTAGTATGAAAAACTCGCAATGAACTTATTTTCCTGAAAATTTTCATACTATTTCCCAATAAAATCCCCACAGTTTTCTTATAGTGCATGTTGATATTTTATATAAAAATATCAATCGTGTAAATATTTATAACAGGCTAAAAAAGAAAAGAAAACATCGGAAAAAATATATATACTAATTAAATGGGAGAAGAGTGGTAAAAATTTAGAACCTAAAATTGCAACAAAGAGAGCAATGAAGAGCTTAAATGAGGCCATCTTGATTATTATTTTTTTTGTAAAATATTGATGTTTTGCTTCCTTTATTGGCTTGTATTTATAGGACTAAAATTTAGCCAGTATTGAGACTTGTGAGAAAATGACATAATGGTAACTTAAGTATATCTTTTTAACATTTTTGTCCTTTACATTTGCAAAAGTGAGCACATTTGATCTATGCCAAATATTTAAACAGGATCAATAACGAATTTTTATTATTTAGCTATAAATAATTTTCCATCGATAATTCTTTTTTTTTCTTTTGGAAGTAAACTCACATTTGGAAATGCAAAATTTTTACAGTTATTAATCCTTTATATTATGATTGATATGATAACTTGAAATGAAATGATCACTTCTTAATACGAGTTAACTTGAATTGATAATACGGAAAATGGCCTAAAATACCCTTAAAGTATTGGAAATGGTACAAAATTACCCTCCATCCACCTATTGTCTCAAAAATACCCTTCCCACTCACCTATTGGGTCCAAAATACCCTTGTCATCCACCTTATGGTTCAAAATTGACCACTTATTTAACGGTTTTATATTTAAACTATTTAAATACATTTAAAATACGTGACACTCAAATTTTTGTTATAATTTAACTTATTAGTATAGTTTATAAGTCAATCCACTACCTACTTCATTACTAATCAAATCCTTCTAAATTAATGAATCCGTCACATTATTAATGCAAGCTACTGCCAATTGAGTGTTTTTAAAAATTATAGAGGTAAATTATCATACATTTAAGTGGCTAAATAAAAATCACCGATAAACTTAAAAGTTTGACTATGTTCATTTTAATTATTCTTACGTCTCAATTATGTGATGTTACTTCATAGGTAACTTTTTTTTCAAAATAATATATTAAAGGTTTTAAAACAAATCATAAATATTTATAAAATTATATTTAAAAAGAGTGCATGAATTAGTTCGGGATGTATTACTTCTTTACCTTTAATCATAAATTTCTAATTCAATTTTGAAAGAAAGTGTCCTCCTAAATAAGCGGCTCAACCTAAATTTAATTGGGGCTTCGATTCGGACTCGAATAATTTTGAATGTCATTTTCAGGAATCTATAATTTCATCGTGTTTTAGTAGTTTTTATGACGATTTTGATATCATAATTGGATTATTAATTGGGTGAGGTTTAATTAGTAATGTGTGAGTAGTGGGTTGGTTTATAAATTATATTAATAAATTATAATTATAATCAATAGTTGAACGCCAAGTATTTTAAAAAATATTTAAAGAGTTATATTTTAAAACAATTAAAAAAGTGGTGAATTTTGAACCCAAAGATGGATGACAAGGGTATTTTGGAGCCAATAGGTGGATGAAAAGGGTATTTAGGAGTCAATAGGTGGATGAAGGGTAATTTTGTATCATTTTGAATACTTTAAGGGTATTTTAGGCCCTTGTCCGTTGATAATATATTAATATTATAATTTTGATTCTTAGTAAAAAAAATATTCTTCAACATGCCCTTTTATTATAAATAAATATTCAATTTAGACTGATCATGTCATGCCAAATCATTTAGTATTTTTTTTTTATGATTATTAACAGAGTTTTAATACGAATTAGATAAACTCCATGTGTCTAAAATGTTAGATTCATATCTGGGAAAAGGGTTTGATATACCCCTTAACTTTGTCATTTAGAGCTGATATATCCCTTGTTATGAAAGTGGCTCATATATACCCCTACTTGTAAACAAATGGCTCACATATACCCTTTTCCTCTGACGGTAATGAAAAAAATTATAATTTTAATCTACATTTTTATTATTTTTTTCTAAAAAATATAATCCCATATGAATAGATTTAATCCTCGTCAATAATATTATTTTTTTTGACTTTTTTTGTTTCAATGACTAATTTATAATTATTATTTTGATAATTAAATTTATTTATGTTTCACTAATATTCTTGTAAAACTTATTGTAGATGACCAAATTTTTTCTTTAAATACAAAATTAAATTACAAAACACAAAAAAAAATAGTTTAATTTTTTTCTTTAAACTAAGGAATGAAAGAAAAAAATAAAATAAGAATAGAAATTTAAATAATTATAATAAAAGAAGTCAAAAATAGTTTATGTATGAAAAAAATTATAATATACCTTGAACTTTGATAGAAGAATCATATATACCCCTAAATAATTTTTTTAAAAAAATTAGAAATAATAAATATAAATTTAAAACTATTTTTTTTATCTTCCGTTAAATGAAGGGTATATGTGAGTCATTTTTATGGTAGGGATATATGCAAGCCGTTTGTATAACGGTAAGGGCATATATGAGCCACTTTTATAACGAGGGGTATATCAGCTCCAAATGACAAAGTTGAAGGGTATATCAGACCTTTTTCACTTCATATTTATACCTTTTTCACTTCATATTTTTACCTTTTTCGTAATTGTATCACCACTAATGCTCAAAGCAATTTTAGTTCTTTCTTCATAAGTCATAATTGTTAGGTGTAGTTTTCTATCCAACTTTCTTGAGTCTCTTTTTGAAAGTTTATGTAAAAAATACTGAATTATATGAAAATTATGTCTAGTTTATTAAAGGAAAAAAATAAATCTTACTCAATTTTACTATTTAGAATAAATATATTCATTTTTTCTAAAAATTAGTATATGTTTATCCTGCTATCTAACAAATAGTATAGTAATACAGCGTCAACAAAAAGCAAGTGTGAGTATCAAAACCAATATCAATTCATTTTCATAAAGTCTTGGACTAGCGCTAAAGTCAACATATATTAATGTATACACCACAAGACTAGGGGTATATTTGTCCTTCTCCCTTTATTGAAAGAACTTTGCTAAAAAAAGATATCCTCAATTATTTATTAGATCAAAACGTCTTTAATTTTATTTTGTAATAAAATACACCATTAGAAATATCTTTATTGAAAGAATTTTGCTAAAAAAAGATATCCTCATTTTATTTATTAGATCAAAACGTCTTTAGTTTTATTTTGTAATAAAATACACCATTAGAAATATCTTCAAATATTTCTTTTCAATTCAGTCAAAGATACCCTTCAAATGTCGACTATTGTTATTCATAATTAATTAGAATATAAATATGCAAAGTTCGGAGCACTCTTTGAAGTAGCACAACAGTCACGCTTACAAATTTTCAATTTTTATACACTTTTCTTAAGTGAAAATCGTGAACATTCAAATACGTTTATAATTACTTTCAAAAACTCATTTTAAATTCAACCAAAAATATCATCCAAATGTCGACTGATATTCATAATTATTCATAGTACAAATATATACAATTCATAGCACGCTTCAAACTAGCACAACTCTCACACTTATAAATCTTCAAACTATATAAATTCTTTTCTTATAGAAAATCGTAAATATCCAAACACTCAGAAGTACCTCCAAATACTTATTCACAATTCAACCAAATATATATATATATATCCACCAAATATCGATTATTGACATTCGTTAATAATTAGCACAAAAATATGTAAAATTCAAAGCACGCTTCAAACGATTACAACTCTCAATATATTTCCCTTTCTTATTATTTCTCAACAAGGTGGTTTGAACCCCATGTACTTCCCACTTGTGTAATCCCTCCAAACATCAAAAGCTCCAAAACTTGTTATAAGAACAGTACTTAATGCCATGACTATTCCAACTGAAAAAACAATAAGTGATGCTCTCCCATGGTGTTCAATGGCTCTTTGTACCACAACTAATCCAATAAGTGAAGCAACTAAACAAACAATTGCAAAAATGAGGGCAGTATTGACATGTTCCATGCCTAGAAATAAGTATTGTACAGCTGACATGGTAGAGGAGAAAAATACCATGAATGAACAAGTAGCTGCGGTAATCTGTTTAAAAAATAATGTCATTATTAATTCTACTAAGCAAAGAAAAAGGAATTAACCTAACTAGTCGTCCACGACAATAACAATAACAATAGCATATTCAGTGTGATCCCACAAGTATGGTCTAAACTTTAAATTTGTGATTTAAAATGAAAAAAAAAAAGTATATTTATAGTGTAAATGGGTTAGAAAGGGGTGGGGGTGATAGCTGACCGTTTTGGGCCCCAGCCCAACGGGTAGAAGGGCCCAACGGTCATAAAACGGCCACCTTAATAAAAAATAATAATTCAAAAACCGACTAAACAGGTTCTTAGTAAGAACCGGTTCAACCGGATAAAAAAACGGGAACCGATCCGGTATACCAAAAGACCGGTTCCTTACTGGTTCAACCGGTACCAGATGGACCGATACGGGAACCGGACTAGAACCGGACCGGACCGGCCAAAAACCGGTCCTTTGCCAGCCTTAGTCTAAAGAGGATAAGATATATATCGATCATATCCTCTACCTTTGTGAGACAAAGAGATTGTTTCCTATAGACTTTCGGTATAATACTGTCCACTCAACCACTTAAATTAGCTATAGAAGTTGCCAGCGGATGTATAATCCATGTATATTTTGTGTGTGTAATGGCGTATATAATCATATATATGGTCTAACTTGTTACCAACTTCTACTTTATTACACTATACTTGAATTACTGAACTTTTTTTTTTTTTTAAATAAAAAACACTCAACTTTACCTACGTAATCTAAACTATTTTTCATAACTAAAAAATCATTCAACTTTACATAACTATTAAAAGAAAGAAAATAAAAGAGACATTTTGATTGCAAAAAAGTGTCTACTGACTTCATGTGATATCTTAGGCAAAAATTAGTATTTTTTTTCTTTTTATATAAAAATAAGAATTCAATGACTTACTCAGAAGAAAATATTTTTTTTAAAAATGACTTTCATCAGATTAAAAATAATTTAATACGAAATAAAACAATGACTTACTCAAAAAAAAAATTATTTTTTTAAATGACTTCCATCAGATTAAAAACAACTTAATACGAAATAAAATAATGACTTACTTAGAAAAAAATATTATTTTTTAAAATGACTTTCATCAGATTAAAAACAACTTAATACGAAATAAAACAACGACTTACTCAGAAAAAAATATTATTTTTTATTATTTTTATAAATGACTTCCATTAGATAAAAACAATTTAATACGAAATAAAATAATGACTTACTCGGAAAAAAATATTATTTTTTTAAAATGACTTCCATCAAATCAAAAACAATTTAATACGAAATAAAATAATGACTTACAAATATTATTTTTTAAATGACTTTCATCAGATTAAAAACAACTTAATACGAAATAAAACAATGACTTACTCAGAAAAAAATATTATTTTTATAAATGACTTCCATCAGATTAAAAACAACTTAATACGAAATAAAAGAATGACTTACTCAGAAAAAAATATTATTTTTTTAAATGACTTCTATCAGATTAAAAATAACTTATACGAAATAAAACAATGACTTACTCAGAAAAAAATATTATTTTTTTAAATGACTTCCATCAGATCAAAAACAACTTAATACGAAATAAAACAATGACTTACTCAGAAAAAAATATTATTTTTTTAAATGACTTCCATCATATCAAAGACAACTTAATACGAAATAAAATGAGATTCTAAAATTTGAAAAATATAATTAACATAAATAGAAGAGTAATAGAGAATTACTTCAGGTGTTATTCCAACTTGAATTAAAAGGGGACTAATAAGCATTCCTCCTCCAATTCCAAATACACCACCCAATACTCCTGCTAGAAGTGCCATTAATGGGAAAATGAACATTCTTGAAGGTCCATTATTCTTTGTTTCACATGTTATTTCCTACATAAATAAGACAAATTTAATAAACAAAATTACACAAATTAATTAACTTCCTATAGTTTATGTGACAATAATACGGTGGAATAAGTTATAATTCCTATTTTAAATCAAATGACCTTGTAGCAAAAAGGTTTTATCATCACATATATATATTAATATCATTTTTAATCAGATTTCGTATAGATTTAATGTTAGATTGTGGAGTCTGATTAATATTTGATGTACTGTTATATATTAATGTTTATGCAGTTTAACTTCCACGGTGAGGTTGCCAGGAGGTTATTGGGGGCGGGAGGAGGGGTTGGTGCAGCGCCCCAATCCAAATTTTAGGCTGCAATATTTATTTTTCATTTATTCTCTGTAACTTAAAATACTCTGAATTATTAATATATATATTCACCGTCGTGGAAGTTTACTCACGGGATATTACCACGAAATATTGGTTTCTCTCTTTCTCTCTCTAGATCTCTCATCTCTTTCTCTTGCAGTTCTTGTGTTCTTAATTTATCAAGTGTGTGCGTGTGGATTCGATCCTAACATTTAAAGCATGTCAAGTAAATTGAAACGAGAGTAAATTAATATTAAAATATTATTTTGTTATTTAATATATACCTGTTTCTTGGAAGGTAAATTTTGGTGGTTTTCTCTGTTGTAAAAGATCCATGACGTAAAAATTATTGCTAGAGGAAATTGAACTGATGAGATGATCCAATATACTACTCCACATGCCTTCATATGAATTATTCCCTGCACAACAATAAAAATTAAAAGAATAAGAATTAACGATAGATAATTTTTATTTTTAACCAATGAAAGAAATTCATTGCTAATCTTATTCGATAACAAAATAATATTGAAATTTAGTTCAAATATAGATATTTTGCGATAGGTTAATGTCTTTGATCTCATCTTATTAAATTTCTTAAATAATAATAAATTAATATGATATAATACATTAAGATTCAAATCTACTCATTCAGAAATAGAGATAAGATCACATGACTCATTAAAATAAGTTAAAGGTAAAGTAATAATATTAAATGGAAAAAACATGTAAAGACAAAAAGGAAAGATCCACACTTATCGACAAGTTGTAAATAAATAAAAATAAGACCTAAATTTTAGTTAAAAAGCTTAAAGCCACTTATTAAAATTTATAGATTTAGACCATTAATTAATTTTGTTTATTAGTTCTTGTTAAATCATGTATAAATTTATTTGTACGATTAAATATTTCTAACAAACTAATAAATGCATATTATGTAATGCGTATATAAACTTCCCTTACTTAATTATTGATTGGTTAATATATTATTCATCTCATTGAATTAATAGAATCACCAAGTCCAAATATTCAATGAGTTAAATTATCTTACAAAGTTAAAATTAACTATGTTACCTTAATTAATAGCTCTATTTCAATCATAAGACTAATTATATTTTCATATTTAGACAGAGGATAAACTAATTCATATTTTTTTCGAAATTATCACTATCTTTTATCCCCAACTAAGCAATTCATAATAGTTTGAAAAGTCTAAGTTAGAACATATCAAAAATTTATTTTCACTGTTCGAAATAATAACTTTTTAATTACGTAATAATAATTTTATCAGTTACGTAAAACATAAATAAAAACAAGTAATTAAAAGACAAAAGAGGAAGGAAACATACTTGTCCATATCGATTGCCACGAAGAAGATAAAGGGAAAAGAAAGACAACCAAATTATTATTAATACTCCCATTTTCATCCATGGAATATTTTTTATTCCTTTTTCTTCTTTTTGCAATAAAGGTCCCTCAATTTCCTCAATATTCTCTTTTTTCCTCATAACTTCTTCAGATTCAATTTTCCAATAATAAATTCCTGATTTAAATGTCTTGAGAGTGCACCAAGCAAGAAATATTGCAAATAGAATAGTAATAAGCCATTCTGGGAAAACAAGATTGCAAATTACTCCAATACTAACTCCCAATAAAATACATGGCTGTGAGAGTAAAGCTATGTCAAAATCAACCAATATGTTTCCACCATGTTTGGCACTTGGTAAGAACATGCTACAAACAACATTGGCTATCGAGCCTCCGATTACCTGTTGAGACATAATATATAATTAAATAAATTATAAAATATATATCTGTAGTAATATAAAATTTTATATGAGATGATAATACACTACTCATTATTTTAAATAAGAAGAACATTTTGATGTATTTGACCTTTGAAAAGAAATCACGCCCAAATGAAAGGACGTGTTGAAATATAATATAATTGTGTTTTTCAAAACAGATCAATTTTTTAATCAGACATGCATATCAGGGACAATGCATGAAGTTCCGAGTTTATATGTATGGTTAAACTTTTAAAATCTACTTATTAAAAAAGAAGTATTTTTTTTATTTTTATTTTTCTCCAAAAAAGTATTTTGAAGGATGATTTGTATTTAGATGATCAATTTTAAAAACAGTTTTGACCTATTACTCAAAAATGTCTTTTTTTTCTTTCTTAAAGCTTGATCAAACATCTCAACTTTTCTTAAACATTTCGATTAAAAAACTAAATCAAACAGACAATAAATCTCATTGCTAGCTACCCTGTAAAAAAGAACAAGATATTTCGAAGAATTTGACATATGAATAGAAATCAAGCAACACGTGAACGAACATATTAAGATGTAAAATAATTAAGTAAATAAAAATATACTCTCTAAATAAATTAAATGAAATAGTCATACAGTTCGAACAAACGTTACCATAAAAGCAGAGAAACTTGAGGCTGTTTTGAGATCAACACCAGCAACAATTATTAAAATTGGTACATATAATCCACCACCTCCAATTCCACCAGCACTAGAAATAGAGGCTGCAATAAAACAAAAAATTCCAGCTAACACAGTAGGGGCTCCAATTTTTAGATTATTATTATTGGAATCTCCAAAGTTTTTTTGTTGTTGAATTCTCCATTCATAAATTGAATTCAAGAATTTACTAAAGTTGAGGTTTTTGGAGGTGGGGTTTGTTTGTTTTGCTAAAGAAAATCCACAAATGGTTAGAATAATAATAAGGAAGAACAAACATTGTAGGTATTTTTTGTGAATATTCATTTTGCTTGAAACTATAGACACAATGTAGCTTTGGAGAGGACATATATATATATATATATATATATACATATGTATATATATATATATATATACATATGTATATATATGTATACATATATATATATATGTATACATATGTATATATGTATATACATATGTATATACATATATACATATGTATATATATATATACATATGTATATATGTATATACATATATATATATACATATGTATATATATATATATATATATATATATATATACATATATATATATATATATATATATATATATATATATTATATATATTATATATATTATGTATATATATATATACATATGTATACATATGTGTATATATATATATATGTATATATATATATATATATATATATACATATGTATATATATATATATATCAAGTTGAAGGAGGAAGAAGAAAAATATAATTTAAAAAGGGAAAAAGGACAAATATATTCCTGAACTATCGTAAATGGTATGCAGATATCCTCCGTCATACTTTTGAGACATTGATGCATTTGCTATCCAAAAACTAGAGCATATATACCTTCACTCTAACAGAAGACTAAATAGGGACACATGATACAATCTTATCCATCGATCTGATATTGGATCGGTGGATAAGATTATGACAAGTGTATGTCCCTTAGTATAAAGAGTATATATGATCTAGTTTTTGAATGATAGGGGCATCGACATCCCAAAAGTATGACAGAGGATATCTTCATATAATTTATGATAGTCGGAGGTATATTGTCCTTTCTCCCTTTAAAAAATATTATACTCTTTTGAATACTTGATGTTGATGTGTTGTATTTGAGCTAAGAATTTATCGAAAATAATTTCTTATTTTTTCAAAGTAAAGGTAAGACTGATTATACATAACTCTCCCAAGACCCTATGATTCACACTAGATATGTTTATTGTTAGTTGTATATATAGGACTTCATAAGCATTACTGAAAAAAAGGAAGTAACGACGGATAAATGTTGTAATTTAAACAACAAAATGTATCGTTAATTTTATTTAGTGATGGAATATCGAGAAACTATATTTGTTGGGAAAACGCGGACAAACACAAAAGTATATATGGTAAAAGTAATGAAATAAAATGGGAAAATAACGACACCAAGAATTTTACGTGGAAACCCTTCTGAATAAGGGAAAAAACCACGGAACAAGAGGAGCAACTGATATTACTATAGTAAGGAATTTTACACTGTGTAGTCACGAATACAACACTCAAAGTGACTACTACACACTCAAAAGGAACAACACTCTTTTGGTTTCCGTCTTACTAAATATCGCTCACACTCTATTTTTCTTCACAGACTATTTTTGTATAGTCTATGGAATACCTCACTTTGCTCTCAAAATGGTTTTTCACTCTAACTTGATGTGTTCTACAAATGAGCAAGAATGCTCTATTTATAGAAGGATAAAACCATGCCTATGTCACTAATGACATATGTAAACATAGCAAAGTCAAGAATGGTTGCAAATCTTACCAATTTGCCAACTACCAAATCTTTCAAAGTCAAGAATGGTTGCAAATCTTACCAATTTGCCAACTACCAAATCTTTTCTTTTCAACTCCAATTACTATTCCTTTTTAACAATTGCTTGTACCAATTGAATAGCTAAAGTTGACAAAAACAATGGGATGGATTCAACAAATCTCCCCCTCCAGTCCCATTTACTGGAAGAAGGTATCTTCAACTTCTTTAGAGAGAGCTCATACCCACAAGTTCTTTGCATAACTCGAACTTGTCTTTCGGTATCATCTTGGTCAGCATATCTGCAGGATTTTCACTTGTGTGAATCTTTTTGACGTGAAATGATTCATTCTCCACTTTCTCACGAATCCAATGATATCTGACGTCAATGTGTTTTGTTCTTGCATGGTACATGGAGTTCTTGCTCAAGTCTATTGCACTCTGGCTGTCACAATAGACAATATACTCCATCTGATTCAAACCAAGCTCTTGAAGAAATCGCTTTAGCCATATCATCTCCTTGCCGGCTTCAGTAGCCGCAATATACTCAGCTTCAGTTGTAGATAGTGCAACACACTTCTGCAACTTTGACTGCCATGATATAGCTCCCCCTGAAAAAGTAAACAAATATCCAGTAGTGGATTTTCTGTTATCAAGGTCACCTGCCATATCAGAATCTGTATAGCCTTTCAAGATTGGATTTGATGCTCCAAAACACAAGCATTCATCTGAGCTTCCTCTAAGATACCTGAGTATCCATTTCACAGCTTCCCAATGCTCTTTTCCCGGATTTTCGAGAAATCTACTGACAACACCAACTGCGTGAGCAATATCAGGTCTAGTGCACACCATTGCATACATCAGACTTCCGACGACGGAGGAATATGGAACTTTGGCCATGTTCTCTTTTTCCTCCCTAGCTGTAGGACACATCTTCTTGCTCAACTTCATATGACCAGCAAGAGGTATACTCACAGGCTTCGCATTATTCATATTGAAGCGCTCCAGTACGCGTTCAATGTACTTCTTCTGGGACAAATAAATCTTCCTTTCATCTCTAAGACGAGTAATTCTCATGCCCAAAATTTGTTTGGCATGACCCAAGTCTTTCATAGAAAAAGACTTACACAACTCTTTCTTCAGCTCGTCAATCTTGGAAGTATTCTTGCCCACAATCAACATATCATCCACATACAACAAAAGGATGATGAAATCATTGTCAGAAAATTTTTGTACAAATACGCAATGATCTGAAGAAGTCTTCTTATAGCCTTGCTCCCCCATAACAGATTCAAACTTTTTGTACCACTGTCTGGGAGCTTGTTTTAGGCCATAGAGACTCTTTTTGAGTTTGCATACAAAATTTTCTTTACCATCTACTTTGAAACCCTCAGGTTGTTCCATATAAATCTCTTCTTCTAGGTCACCGTGAAGGAAAGCCGTCTTCACATCCATCTGCTCAATCTCTAAATTAAGACTAGCAGCCAAACCTAGAACTGTGCGAATTGAGGACATTTTCACAACAGGAGAAAATATTTCGTCAAAGTCAATACCTTTCCTTTGACTGAATCCCTTAACAACCAATCTAGCTTTGTACCTGGGCTTCAAGTTGTGTTCTTCAACTTTAAGTTTGAACACCCACTTGTTCTTCAAAGCTCTCATGCCCTTGGGCAATTTTACCAACTCATAAGTGTGGTTCTCATGCAAAGACTTCATCTCGTCTTGCATGGCTTCAATCCATTGATTCCTGTGCTCATCTTCCATGGCCTCCTTATAACATTCAGGTTCTCCCCCGTCAGTGAGTAACACATACTCATTGGGTGAATAACGGGAGGAAGGAAACCGCTGTCTTGTGGACCTCCGAAGCGGAATATTTGATTCGTCCACAACTTCATGAGCAACAGGATCATCAATAACAATATCATTGTTATTATCAACATCAACATGTTGATTCGATACATGATTCTGGGCGTCACCATGATTATCAAACCCAACAACATCATGCACACTTGTGTGAGGAACTTCATCATGATGAACTATACCATCAAAACTTGAAGATTCTACCTTCTCCGCTTTGTCAATATCTTCAATTGTTTGATTCTCCATGAAAATAATATCACGGCTTCTCACAAGTTTCTTTTCAATCGGATCATATAGCCTGTAACCAAATTCATCTAGGCCATATCCAATGAAGATGCATTGCCTTGTCTTGGCATCTAACTTTGACCTCTCATCTTTCGGCACATGTACAAAAGCTTTGCAACCAAATACTCTCAAATGGTCATAGAAAACATCCTTTCCATACCAAACACTATTTGGTACATCACTTTGCAAAGCAACAGCAGGAGATAGATTAATAACATGTGCAGCGGTCAATAAAGCCTCACCCCAGAATGAGTTCGGCAATTTTGCTTCAGAAAGCAAACATCTAACTCTTTCCATCAAGGTCCTATTCATCCTCTCAGCCAAGCCATTAAGCTGAGGAGTCTTGGGAGGAGTCTTCTGGTGTCTAATACCTTGATGCTTACAGTATTCGTCAAATGGTCCACAATATTCACCACCATTATCAGTACGAATACATTTCAGTTTCTTTCCAGTTTCTCTTTCAACTGAAGCCTGAAACTGCTTAAAGACACCTAACACTTGGTCTTTAGTCTTCATGACATAGACCCAAGTTTTCTCGAGCAATCATCAATGAAAGTGACAAAGTAAAGTGCACCACCCAATGTCTTTGTCTTCATTGGACCACATAAATCAGAGTGCACTAACTCAAGCAACTCTGTCTTTCTCGAAGGAGGGTAGGACTTAAAGGAAACTCTATTTTGTTTACCAGCCAAGCAGTGCTCACATTTTTCTAATTTAGCACTTTGGAAATTTGACAATAATTTCTTCTTGGCTAGAACATTAAGTCCTTTCTCGCTAATGTGGCTAAGCCTCTTGTGCCATAATATTGAAGAGCTATCGCTCTCAACTGCATTCACCATATCAACACAAGCAGAGGCCGTAGTCCAGTATAGACCACGACGTTTGTTACCACGAGCCACAACCAAGGAACCCTTAATGAGCTTCCATTTTCCATCACCGTTGGTACTAACATATCCTTCATCATCTAAGACACCAACAGAAATTAGGTGTAGACGAACATCAGGAGCATGTTTCACATTGTTCAAAACTAGTTTAGTTCCAACACTAGTTTCCAAACAAATTGTACCAATACCAACCACCCTAGAAACAGTCTCATTACCCATACTCAAGGTTCCAAAATCACCAGGAGTGTAGGAAGAGAAAAAATCCTTCCTTGATGTCACATGAGATGCGGCACCAGTGTCCACAACCCAGCTTGACTCATCACAAGCAATATTTATCATGTTTGCATCAAGAACGGTAACAAGATCTTCGGTGGTGACGGTGGCTAGGCAATTTTCATTGCCATCTTGTTTAGTTTCCTCTTTGTTATTGTTCTCCCTCTTCAACTTTTTGCAGAACTTCTTTGTGTGCCCTTTCATGCCACAATGATAGCACTCAATATCCTTAAGTCTGCCTTTGGATTTGCTCCTATTTTGTTCTCTATGCTGAGAACCACGAGTTTTATTTCTCCCCCTGGGGCCAGTTATCAGGACATCCGACGAAGAGGAACCTTGAGTTTTTCTTCTCATCTCTTCGTTCAAGACACTACTCTTGGCGGAATCCATAGAGATCACACCATCCGGAGCAGAATTTGACAATGACGTTCTAAATGTTTCCCAAGAATCTGGTAGGGAACCAAGTAGAAGCAAGCCTTGAATTTCTTCATCAAATTTGATGCCCATAGCAGATAATTGGTTCATAATCCCCTGAAAATTATTCAGATGGTCTGTCATTGGAGAACCATCATGATACTTCAAACTCAACATCTGCTTTATTAAGAACATTTTGTTGTTGCCAGTCTTTCGAGCATACAAACTTTCAAGATGCTCCCATAGGGTTCGAGCATGTGTTTCCCCAGAAATATGGTTCAACACATTATCGTCGACCCATTGCCTAATGAATCCACAAACCTGTCTATGCAACAGATTCCACTCTTCATCTGTCATTTTATCAGGCTTTACAGTGGTAAATACTGGTTTATAAAAATTCTTGACATAAAGCAGATCTTCCATTTTCCCCTTCCAAATGGCATAATTAACACCATTCAAAGTAACCATTCTACTTGTGTTGGCTTCCATTGTTTTCCCCAAAAAATATAGTTATCGCAAATCAAAGTAAATCTTTTCTGATGTGGAAGTTCAGACTGTGCTGCAACCACAGAGCATACTCAGATAAAACCTTGGCTCTGATACCAGTTTGTTGGGAAAACGCGGACAAACACAAAAGTATATATGGTAAAAGTAATGAAATAAAATGGGAAAATAACGACACCAAGAATTTTACGTGGAAACCCTTCTGAATAAGGGAAAAAACCACGGAACAAGAGGAGCAACTGATATTACTATAGTAAGGAATTTTACACTGTGTAGTCACGAATACAACACTCAAAGTGACTACTACACACTCAAAAGGAACAACACTCTTTTGGTTTCCGTCTTACTAAATATCACTCACACTCTATTTTTCTTCACAGACTATTTTTGTATAGTCTATGGAATACCTCACTTTGCTCTCAAAATGGTTTTTCACTCTAACTTGGTGTGTTCTACAAATGAGCAAGAATGCTCTATTTATAGAAGGATAAAACCATGCCTATGTCACTAATGACATATGTAAACATAGCAAAGTCAAGAATGGTTGCAAATCTTACCAAT
>CM064965.1:5330609-5526609 GCA_032847665.1 Solanum chilense
TTAATGACAAGTTGATCAAATTGTGAGATAAAAATTAGATTTATGAAATAATAAAAAATAAAATAAACAATCCATTTTTTGAATCTCATTTTTCAATCGTCCCACACACACATATTAACATAGATAAGAGTAGTGTCCGCAAATATTTTATATATTTTTCTTCTTTATATATGAGATTATAATAAATGTATTATTGATATATATATATATATAGGGGTGATGAATCAATGTCTTGTTGGCTCATGATCAAATAATCAATATTCACTTCCACAATTACAAAATATAATTGCTATTTAATATCTTATTAAGACAAATAAAAATCATAATAACTTAACAAATGAAATGAGTAAAGACTGATTCTGAAAACTATTAAAACTTAAAAGATTAATGGATTTAGATATTACTTAGTATTTTTATAAGAATGAATTTCAAATGTATTTAGACATTATTTTAGGAAGAATGAATTTAGAAACTGTCTTTTTGGATATCACATTTATTTATTTATTTTTCAACTAAAGTGAGTTGCTAAAGTGACTATGGCAACTTGTCTTGCTAGGATTGGATTGATTTTTTTGATATTTTTCACTTTTTTGCAACATATTAATCTACTTAAATTATTTATCTTTACAAAAATAAATTTTTGATTTGATATTAGTTGCTTCCCTGTCCTAGCTAAATATTATCGATTCAACATCGACTTAACCGGGTATTTTTTTTAATAACATAAATATTAATGATTCAAACAAAAATAATAATAATCGATGATAATTCAGATAGAAAAATAATTAATAATTAAAATATAGAACTCTAATAGTTCAGATGTATTTTCGAATATTATCTCTTTTTATTATATTTGAAGATACTAGTAGGTCACATGAGTCCAATAGTTGGTAAATTTGAAAATACTTTATGACTTCATTCTTGGTACACATTTACCTGTAGCATTTAGTTAAAATTTGTCAAGTCACTTTTTATTTGTCATATTTTACTTTTTAAGAGTAAAATTGTTTGACAAAATTTGATTAATATTGTGAAATGTTAATTTAAATTTTATTAATTTGAGAAAAATTATAACTTATAGTATTTTTATATAATTATTGAACATCTATTATAAAATTTAGCTCAATAAATTAATCAAATTGACTTTTGTGAAGCGAATTATGGCAAGTAAAAAGAAAAAGAGAGAGTATAAACTACTAAGTAAATAAGTTTATTTTAAAAAATATTTTATAATGACATAAATATTTACGCCGGTAAATCTGAAAAACAACTTCTTCTTTTTTTATTAAACTCCTTTATCTAATAAAACCATTAAATAAATTGAGCCATAAAATTTTAAATTGATTTGTCGGTTTTTTTATTCTTTTATTGTTATTTAATAGTTTTTGTAGTTTTTGTAGTTTAATACAACAACAAAGTGGCTGTAGTTTAGTGGTAAGAATTCCACGTTGTGGCCGTGGAGACCTGGGCTCGAATCCCAGCAGCCACACTACTATTTTTTTTATTTTCGTACATTTCGAGCTTATTTGTTCACCTATATAGACGGAAAATAGATTTTTTACCACTATTTTTTCATTTTCGTACCTTTCAATTTCTCTTTGGACTTATTTATTCACCTATATAGATGGAATATAGATTTTTAATAACATGTGTTATAAGATATATTACACAGTAAGCATGAGTACCACTGAGTCCATTGTAGGTCTTTCATTAACATCCTCTTGTACACACAACAATCCAATATGTATACGTTGTATCACTTCATTTCTTGAGTATGATTCCGCGAATGTTGGATCCATTATGTTTAATGGCGTAGCTTCTCTCCAATTCTTCCAAACCTACGAGATGTATCCAAGTTGGAGGTCATAGATGTCAGGTTTAATGTATCATGCCTTTATTAATCTACGTGGCTAAAACCATGGATAATATCATAGTCAAGTTGGATAGTCGTTAAGAGGGAGAGATGAAATGTTGAGCTCTTACGGATAGAAAGGTAAACGGAAGACTTACATAGCTAAGAAGATCTTAACCTCAATCTGATTGGTAAAACGCGCTATTCTTTTTTCCACTTATGATCTCCAAAAGCAGAACACCGAAGCTAAAAACTTCTGATTTTAACAGAGTATTTCCCCTGCATTGCATACTCCGGTGACATGTAACCACTATACAACGACAAACAAACACGATGGTTAGCTAGAAAAAACGCGTATTCATAAAGGAAAAAGCTGGAAGTCTTTAAAACTTACTATGTCCCAACAATCCTACTTGTTACTTCTTCACTTTGATCAATTCTTTTCGGGTTCATCTCTGCATCTAACAGTGTATTGCTTGCTTTGAGATCGCGATGTATAATTCTTAAACGAGAATCCTCATGTAGGTAAAGTAGTCCATGCGCAATCCCTCCTATAATCTTGCAACGTCTCGACCAATCTAGTAGCTGCTGCTTTTCAGGATCTACAAAATTTGATCAGAAACTTAGTTTTTTTATAAAGATCTATTGAAATCACTCTACAAGGACCGTTACCTTGTATTTCTGCAAGAGGTTGTTTCTAGACAGACGACTATAGCAATAAGAAAAATACACAAAAATGAATGTTATAAGATGGAACCAACCAAATAAGAAATAATCGAGACTTTTATTGGGGATGAATTCATAGACGAGTATCTTTTCATCTCCTTCCAAGCAATATCCCAATAACCTCAGTAAATTTCTATGTTGAAGCTTTGCGATCAATACAATCTCGTTCTTGAATTATTCTATGCCTTGCCCCGAGCTTCTTGATAGACTCTTCACAACTATCTCTTGTTCATCGAGAAGTTTACCCTGAGAGTATAATAGGATACCAACACGAAGTTACAAGGCAAGATGTACTAACATAAGGGGTGTGTTTGATACCAGGACGTCATTTTCCATGGAAAATGTTTTCCTAGAAAATGTTTCTGATACTTGGTGAGTGATTGCGACTCTTTTTAATGTTTTGAGTTCTAAAGATTAATAAAAATGTCTAAAGTATGACGAGTAAGATGAAGGAAGTCATTTCTCCCTTTTGATCTGGTAACCAAACACTAGAAAATGACTTTCTCGAGGCATATCAAACACACTCCTCATGACCTAAAACCCAACTTCACCTTGTACACCACTCCAAATCCTCCTCCACCAATTTTGTTGTCGATTGAGAAGTTAGTCGTGGCACCTCGAGTAGTGTTCAAGTTTATATTGCAAGGATTCAACAGCTAAAATTTCATCTTCATCTATGCACAAGCAAAAAGGAAAATGTCTATTTAAAAAGTGTTGTTTACTTTCTTAAATTCCGTGTCAAGTCAAAATCAGACAAACAAATTGAAACAGATAGAGTATAACTTAAAGTACTATTCACTTTACCTGTAATCTCTTCTACAATATTGAATTCTCGCGATGTTCTACTTCTTATCCAACAGAAACCGAATATGAAGAGTAAAATCGAGACAGCAATTGGAACAACTATGGCAACCATTACACCAGATGCAATTCCCACTTTATCTGCATCAGTTAGACAAAACTTTTGTTTAAACATTCAACCAAAACCGCGACTCTGTTAATTTATATTGAATAAAGTGGAACCATGTATAAGCGAACATTTTACATATAGAGCATCACAAGATATATAGAATGAACACGATGATCATGTTCAATTTCACAAATTGTCATTCAACTAAACCTCGTTATAGTGATAAAACAAAATTTTGTAATAAAAAGGGGAGAATACATGATTTTCACTTATCAACTTGTCCATTTTTTTAACTACACATTACGTTGTCAAGGTTTTATAAACCACAGACTTGCTCTAGTTTTGACTTGACACGAAATTTAAGAAAGTAAAAAAGATTTTCTGATCATTAAATGTACTATATTTTCCTGATTTATCTGATGTTCTTTCTTTCGTTAATCAGACTAAAAAGAATAACATATTTCTATATTTAGTATTCTATCATCAAATTGAGTTACCTCTATCGTTGCTTGTAGGCGATGAAGAAGGTGGCATTGATGCAGAAACGTTGTAAAAGGGGTACAACTCATACCTAACGTTACAACTCGGAAGCAAATCTCTCCCACCTCTCTTCCCATAGCAGTCCTCAGGCAATTCTCACATGAAGAAACAGACACATTAGGTATGCATTGTGCAAAAGGTATAAACTCTTTCGAGTGACGTAAAATTTGCTTCTTTCGAAGCTTATATTTTCCCCGATCGATTATTTTCATTTGCAGCCACACTTGCTACTAATTCATTGATCGCATTTCCAAGAACTGATAAGAACCTTTGTGGTTCACTAACATTTTGTGTATTTAAAAAACCATATGTATCAAATAAAGGTTGATATGAGTAACGTATAAGGCATTCGTAAACCCAAAGGACACCAAGTTTTCCATTAGGACAAGAACTTTCCGAGGTTACATCTTTAACAGCTGTTGACACACAATTTTGACAAACGTCAGGGGAAACGTCTCCCCTGCATAAAAACATCCCATAAACTATATCGGACCCCGTGTTACCATATGTTGTGTTGTAAAATCCGTTAGTCCTCGAAGAATTCGAGGCTAGAGATGATAGAAAGACTTTGAGATTGAAGCTATAAGTGCTATTAGAAGTATAAGTTGTGTTTGGGCAGTAAATGCAGGAGGAGAAGAGTTATCTTGACAATTTATAACTTGGAAAATGAAAATTATTACTATACAATAACATAACAAAATATTGAAGTAGTTCAACATTTTGTTATTCAACAGAGTGATATGTGAAGATATATATAGACTTGCTTAGGCATTATGAGGCAGCTGATTTTTAGTTTCGAGCTTGATTGGTCAAACTTAAAAAATTCGACAACTAAAATATAAACAGATCGAAAAATGTACAAATATCTTCTCTAGATTATGATCGAAATCTCAGAAATAAACTTTAACTAAACTAAGGTCCTATTACTTTCCTAACTCATTTTTTTTTTTGTAATTTTGTGCACCTTTATGGCTCACGTAGCATCCAAATATCTTCCACGCACCTCGATTGCGTGGAGTCACAGAGTGTGCCATGTAAGACAAAAGGTGTACAAAATTGCAAAAAAATAATAATAATAAGTTCAGACAGTAATAGAACCTTAGTTTAGTTAAGGCATGTCTCTGGAATTTCGGTCATAGTCTAGGATAGGGGATACTTGTGCCTTATCCCTACACAGACACTTAAATTTAATTATACCTATCAAATAGCCTTTTAGATTTTAGGAGTGCACATCTAGACATCTTAATTTAGTCTAGACTCGACTAACGACTAAATACATAACCTGGAATTTTCCCTTGTACCATTCTACACCTTTCAATATTAAATTCACACCTTTGCGATGACTTTTACCATATAGAAAACAAAAAAGGGTTGAAAGAAAATTGAAAAAGAAGATCCTTTTTTTGTTTAATCATTTTGGTATACGAGAAATATAATTGACGATCGACTAATCTAATTTCGTGTAGGGTTCTATGACGAGGAAATTGTCGTGTTTTAGAAAAAAATTTATTCTCACGAGCTCTAAGTTTGAAATTTCCGATTTAAAATGGAAGAATCTCATGAATTCATCTCACTTATATAATGATAATAAGTTGTATATTTAGTGTAAACGAGCTCTACCATCGACGAAGCAAGTGTTCTCGAAGAGAAACCAAGATGAAAATAGCATGATGAGAATTCAAAACTCGAGATACTAGAAGTTGCCAAATCAATAAGTGCAAGAACGATGATGCTTCTCCTATGCCTCATCAATCATATCACTAATAGACAACACTAGCTACACTTAGATAAAGAAAATAACAAATAATTGAGTTGCGTATTGATACACAGGTAGTCATAGTTCAGGTATGAAAACGAAACAAAGTGATGATTTTTTTTTTTTGTAAACCCTTTAAAACGTGGTATTTGGTAGTTTAGAAATATTAATGAAATTTTAAACGTACACATCTAAATCATTTCCAAATTCCAAAGTCATTAATCAAATTATGTCCATTCAATTGCCAAATTAATTAAGGACATGAAATTTAATTCAACAACACGTATTTCCTCTTTGAAAAAATTATTTGCTCTCTTTCCTTTCTATCGAATCAAATCAACATGGATTTTTTTTTTCATATGGTGAATTCGAAAAGTTGCAAGTCATAGAGTTCAAATTTATAAGTTTTAACATCGAAAAATTATTTATGGAGTTTATAAAATAGGTATCTTTCGTGAAATAGATACCTAAAATAATGTGAAAATTTCATTTTTGATATCTCTATATCTTTTGAATCCATCGACATTGTTCTAGAGTTTCAACTTCTATAGGTTAAATCCTAATGACTAGTGAAAGAGTTGGTTTTGGTTCTTGTGGAATCAAACTAAATGGAAGATGAATTAATATGAATATTTGGTAGGAAGATAATTAGTACAAAATACAAGTCAAAGATTGTATCTTGGTAGGTGAAAGTTAGGCAAACCATAAAATGGTTTGCTATCTTAACCTTGACAATTTTGACACATAGTGATGTCATGGATGACATCAATATGATGAATTTATTATAAATAGGTAGCTCTTAATTCATTTTCAAATCATCCTTTCACTTGCCTTCTCACCTTCTAAGGCATTGTGTTCTCTTTCTTGTAGTATTTCACTTATATTCTTTGTATAGTGAAATAAATATTGGTGCAGTTGTTCTTTGGTGGACGTAGGATCATTTTCATCCGAACCACGTTAAATATTGTTGTTCTTCCTTGTTCTTTAGTTTCACGTTTCCGCTAACAATTGGTATCAGAGCCAAGGTTCTGTCTGAGTATGCTCTGTGGTTGCAGCACAGTCTGAACTTCCACATCAGAAAAGGATTACTTTGGTTTTCTGTAGTTCCAAATACATTATAGTAGAAAAGGAAGAACAAGTAAAAGAATGAGTTCCATGAAGTTTGAAATTGATAGATTTAGTGGGCGCAACAACTTCAATATCTGGAAAATCCAGATGATAGCGTTACTGCGGAGGGAAGGTTCAATCCATGCTATTGACGGAAAGTACCCCGATAAGATATCGGATTCCGACAAGGAAAAGATTGAAGGAGATGCATTGAGTGCAATCCAACTGTCCCTTGCACCTAACGTACTTTGTGAAGTGAGTACAAGTACCGAAGAGACGGCCAAAGAGTTATGGGAAAAGCTTGAAGGGCTTTACCAGGACCAGTCAGTGACAACAAGGATGTTGTTACAACGGCGTCTTCATACATTTAAGATGGATTCAGGTACTTTGTTGCAAGACCATCTAGATGCGTTCAATAAACTTGTGATGGACTTACAAACTGCTGGAATTAAAAAGGACGAGGAGACACTTGCATGTTCTTTACTATTTTCATTGACTTCAAAATATCGTGATATTGAGAATTCAATGATGTATAGCAAACAACCTATTAAACTTGAGCAAGTGCGGCAAGCACTAAACTCTTGTGATGTTCGGATGCATTTTGAAGGAGACAAAAGTGACGAAGCTAGTGGACTCTTTGTAAGAGGTCGTACTAGCCAAAAGGGAAGGAGCAAATCGAAGTACAGATCAAAGTCTCGTGTGAACAAAAAGAATGCGGAGTGTTGGGGCTGTCACAAGAAGGGGCACTTTGAACGAGATTGCCCTATGTCGAAGTCCAAAGAAAAGGCGAGTGCATCCATTGTTGAGAAAAGTACATGATAATGATGATGATTATGTACTAACAACATCATGCAATAATGGAGTCTATGACAACAAATGGATCTTAGACTCTGGTTGTACTCTGCATATGACATTCCGAAAAGATTGGTTCAGCAGCTATGAAACAAGCAGAGGAACTGTATTAATGGGCAATAATGCAACTTGTAAAATAGTTGGCATTGGTTCAGTTCATGTTCGCTGCCATGATGGAATCGTGAGGACTATTACAGAAGTCCGTCATGTTCCTGATCTAAAGAAGAATTTGATCTCCCGGGGTACTTTAGATAAACAAGGCTATAAGTACATGAGTGAAGGAGGAACTATGAAAGTGACTAAAGGGTCTTTAGTCATGTTGAAGGCCAAGCTGGAGGATGGCCTCTATACACTTGCGGGAAGCACCATTATTGGCTCTGTAAATGCATCTACAGTGCAGTTATCTAATGATGACAAGGCAAAATTATGGCACATGAGACTAGGCCATATGAGCGCACGAGGATTGGAGATGTTGAGCAACCGCAACCTTTTAAATGGTGAGAAGATCAGCACACTTGAATTTTGTGAGCACTGCGTCTTAGGGAAGCAGAAAAAGGTCATCT
This sequence comes from Solanum chilense, assembly GCA_032847665.1. Classification (NCBI taxonomy): domain Eukaryota; kingdom Viridiplantae; phylum Streptophyta; class Magnoliopsida; order Solanales; family Solanaceae; genus Solanum; species Solanum chilense. The sequence continues at coordinate 5,338,916 of CM064965.1, forward strand.
TCAGCACTGGCAAGCACAAGACGGGAGGGGTGCTAGACTACATCCATTCAGATTTATGGGGTCCCTCTAAGCTTCCATCAAAGGGAGGAAAGAGGTATCTTCTCACATTCATTGATGATTTTTCACGAAAGGTTTGGGTGCGTTTCCTGAAGACAAAAGGTGATGCTTTTGAAGCATTTAAAGAGTGGAAGATTTTGGTTGAAAATCAAATGGAGAGGAAAATCAAGTATCTTCGCACGGACAATGGCTTGGAGTTTTGCAGTGAAGAGTTCAATGATTTCTGCAATGTTCATGGGATCGCAAGGCATAAGACGGTCAGGCACACACCACAGCAGAATGGAGTTGCCGAGAGAATGAACAGAACTCTTCTTGAGAAGGCTCGTTGTATGCTCTTACAAGCTAAGATGTCCAAAGTATTTTGGGCTGAAGCAGTTCATACTGCTTCTCATATTGTCAATCGGTCTCCAGCATCAGCGATTGACTTTAAGGCTCCGAATGAGGTCTGGTCAGGTGAAACCCTCTAACTATTCATACTTGCGAATATTTGGGTGTCCAGCTTATTATCATGTTAATGAAGGTAAGCTTGAACCAAGGGCTAAAAAGGCCATATTCGTAGGGTATGTTGATGGAGTAAAAGGGTACAAACTATGGTGTTTGTCTTTACTCAAATTTGTAGTTAGTAGAGATGTTACCTTTGATGAATCCTTTATACTTGATCCTCGTAAAGTTTCTGTGGAGTTATCTAGAAACGAGAACAACGAGCAGGTGGAGCTACCGGTGGAGCTTACCAAGAAACGGGATCAAGAGACTCAAAGTGATGAGTCAAAAGATGCAGAAGAACTTGCTTCCAATGAACCATACACAATTGCGAAGGAAAGGGACAAAAGGCGGATACGGAAACCGGAACGTCTTATAGAGCAAGAAAATCTGATTGCACAAGCGTTCGTAGCTGCAGAAGAAGAGATTAAAGATCTCGAGCCCTCTTCGTATATTGAAGCAACTTCTTGCAAAGATGCTGCACATTGGCAGTTGGCCATGATGGAAGAGATGGAGTCTCTTCACAGAAATGAGACATGGGTCTTAGTTAAAAGGCCAAAGGGGATGAGGACAGTTGGATGCAAATGGGTCTACAGAAAGAAAGAAGGTATTCCAGAAGTGGAAGCTGCTAGGTTCAAGGCAAGATTGGTTGCAAAGGGTTTCAGTCAGAAGGAAGGAATTGACTACAATGAGATCTTTTCTCCAGTCGTGAAACATAGCTCAATTCGCATGCTGCTAGCATTGGTTGCACAATTTGATTTAGAGCTTCAACAACTTGATGTCAAAACTGCTTTTTTACATGGTGATCTAGAAGAGACAATCTATATGGATCAGCCTGAAGGTTTCCTAGCTGAAGGAAAAGAAGACCATTTATGCCAACTGAAGAAGTCTTTGTATGGTTTGAAGCAATCCCCTAGACAGTGGTACAAGAGGTTTGATGCATTCATGACTACACATGGATTTTCGAGGAGTGCATTTGATAGTTGTGTGTATCACAAGAAGATGTCTGGTAACTCTATGATTTATCTTTTGTTGTATGTTGATGATATGCTTATTGCTGCTAACAACATCACAGAGATAAATATTTTGAAGAAACTGTTGAGCAAGGAATTTGACATGAAGGATCTAGGAGTTGCAAAGAAAATCCTTGGAATGGAAATTTCAAGAGAAAATGGTGTTGTACATCTTTCTCAGAAGAGGTACATCCGAAAAGTTCTTGAAAGATTCAATATGGATATGAGCAAGCCTGTAAGTACACCTTTAGCTTCTCATTTCAAGCTTTCAGAGTTACAAATGCCTCAATCTATGGATGAGGTGGAGCATATGTCAAAGGTTCCTTATGCGAGTGCAGTTGGTAGCATTATGTATGCTATGGTATGCACACGTCCAGATATTGCCCAATCTGTAAGTGTAGTAAGCAAGTACATGGCAAATCCAGGAAAAGGCATTGGGAAGCTGTCAAGTGGATATTGAGATATCTCAAAGGAGCTCCTGATGTTGGCTTAACCTTTCGGAAAAGTGAAGGTATTTCAATTCTCGGTTATGTTGATTCTGACTATGCAGGGGATCTTGATCGAAGGAGGTCCACAACTGGATACATCTTTACTCTCGTTGGCAGTGCCGTTAGTTGGAAATCGACTTTACAGTCGATTGTCGCTTTGTCTACAACAGAGGCAGAATATATGGCAGCAACGGAGGCAGTGAAAGAAGCTACCTGGTTGAAAGGTTTGGTGGCAGAATTGAGTTCAGCTCAGCTTAAATCAATTCTAAAATGTGATCGTCAAAGTGCTATTCATTTGATTAAAAATCAAAGATTTCATGAGCGCACCAAACACATTGATGTCAGATTTCATTTTATTCGAGATGTCGTAGAAAAGGGAGCTATCAAGGTTGAGAAGGTTATCACAGACGATAACGCTGCAGACATGTTGACCAAAATAGTCCCGCTTGCCAAGTTTGCACACTGCAAGGACTTGGCGGGAGTATGCATCAATTGATGCAACTCTAAGAGAACAACTGCTAGGTGGAGCTGGTATGTTCAACAAAGGTTTGATTCTTCTTGTTTCTTACAATGGGATTGCCAGTAAGCTTAGAAGTTTTGGCCGGAGTTGTTTATACGCATGCTTGGAACACAAACCAAGGTGGAGATTGAAAGAGTTGGTTTTGGTTCTTGTGGAATCAAACTAAATGGAAGATGAATTAATATGAATATTTGGTAGGAAGATAATTAGTACAAAATACAAGTCAAAGATTGTATCTTGGTAGGTGAAAGTTAGGCAAACCATAAAATGGTTTGCTATCTTAACCTTGACAATTTTGACACATAGTGATGTCATGGATGACATCAATATGATGAATTTATTCCTATAAATAGGTAGCTCTTAATTCATTTTCAAATCATCCTTTCACTTGCCTTCTCACCTTCTAAGGCATTGTGTTCTCTTTCTTGTAGTATTTCACTTATATTCTTTGTATAGTGAAATAAATATTGGTGCAGTTGTTCTTTGGTGGACGTAGGATCATTTTGATCCGAACCACGTTAAATATTGTTGTTCTTCCTTGTTCTTTAGTTTCACGTTTCCGCTAACAACTAGTACTTCGCGATTCGAACAAGCATTTTTATGAAATATTTATCAATAAAATTGATTATTGTTCGAATTTCATTTGGGTTGATTTTAGGATTGAGCCGTGGTTTAGAGACTTTATCTTTAGTGATTTTGTGTGTCGAACAATATGATATAAGCTCACCAAATCAATAATCTCCTTCCTCAAAATTCAATAACAAATGTGAATTATTTCGCATAATTCAGTATTTTTTTCCTAAAAAATTCTACTAAGGTTTTTGTCATTAGTATACAACATTTGGATTAGTCTTTTAATAACAAAGGTTATTTGACACTTTGACTTATTTTCTATTAAATAAGGACAAACTTAGGCCATTTTGCAAAATTTAGGGTCGACTTTGAAAATTTTCCCAAACCAATTTAGAAGTTATAAGAGTATCTTTAATAATTTTTAGAAAATTATAATTATTCTAAGAGAAATTATTTAATCACACAAATAATTCTATCATATATACTAATTCACTCAAAAAATTTATATATATATTTTTTTTACAATCATTATGCTATATTAATGCATAAAAAGGTTCAAAGAATTAAAGGATGCAATCACTTCATTTACAATCCATTTTGAGAAAGTAGAAAGCCAAATAATTGTGTACTAAAATACATACTAAAATACATGTTTAAAAGATATACTTTGAAATATATATACATAGGGAATTAAACGATAAATTACACTAGATACATACTTCCTTCGTCCGGAATTATTTATGATGTTGTGTTTATTAAAAATTAATTTGAATAATTTTCAAAGATAAATTATATTACATTATTTTAATATTTTAAATAAAAAAAATTAGATATTCTAAACCATATAAAAAGCTTATAAATCACAATTTTTTGAAATTTTTAAAGTTTGACTCTAAAAATAAAAACAAATAGATACCAAGTAACTATAATTTTGATAACAATATATTCGAAAATACAAATACATAGAGAGAGCGAGTTAGCTTCCTTGCATTATGGCTTTTCGCCTAAAAAGATTTTCCATTCCTACAATTTCCTCTATATCAAGAATGGTGTGTAGCAAAATTCAAACAAGAAAGGTTGAAAATTTGTCAGCCCCAAGACTTGTATCAGCAATTATTTCTTCCAATTGGTTCTCTACAGGCCACAGAGCGTCAAATCACAGTTCTACTGAGCAGGGTAAGTTTGTTGGTTATGTTGTTTTTATTTTAGCATTTGTGCAGCTCAGGTGTTTGTGAAAATGCCACAAAGACTTTGTTTAGTAATTTTTTTCAAGTGGGGTCTATTTTTTTTCATTACTAATATGTTTGGTAATGATATTCTGTCCTCTGAAGGCTTGGATAGAAAAAAGTTTTCATCTTTTTATATGGGTATGTTGATTTTGTTGAAAATGTTTTCTCCTGAAGGAGAGGGGGAAATGGTTTGGTGACTTATAGGGGAAATGTTGATTTCCTTTTTAGTAATCCTAGCTTTTACTTTATATAGTTGCTTGGATGGACATTTTTGTTAATCTTTTTTAGTCAGAAATATCATAAGAACACTCTCCTTATTTGTTACGGTTCGCTTATTATGATTACTCTATGTCACCTACTTAGAATCAAATATGGGAAGTGAACGAAAGGTGATATTCGAGATTAAAGATTTTCCTTCATAATATTGATTGTGAACAGTGAGTATTTATTCATACAGCTGACTTGGAACTGAGGCTCAGTAGTAGTTGTTGTTGTTGTTGTTGCAGTGTTGGTTGTGGATAATCTTGTGCATCAATCACATGTTGAATACTGCTCTGTTCTGTTTCCCTTGCGGAATGAAATGAGTTTATGTTCTCAGTGTTTGTTGGTGATTTAGCATTTAAAAGTAATCTTGCTGTCAAGATTGACATTTTCTTGGTATCATCAGGTACCAAAGTGCACCTTGAATGTGCTTTGAATTCGAGATTTGAGAATGGAGGTGAGGATGACCAACAAGATTACGGGAGATGGGGCAATGGCGGTGGGACTATTCACAAGTCGGCCATCATTGATCCCTCGGCCTTTGTTGAAGTTGGCGCTGTAGTACATTCAGAATGTGCAGTGGGTGCAGATTGTCACATTGGCTCCGGAGCAGTCATTGGACCTACTGTCACAATAGGCCAATCAACGAAAATAGGGTAAAATCTCATCAGGCTTTCTTTCATGATAATATTCAAAGTTAACAATTACCTGAGCCTTAAGCCTTTTCTCAATTAGTTTAGATGTTTGAGTTGGATTCTCCTAAAGAAAGAAATTCAACTGTTTAGAATTGAAAAGGGTGGGTGGGTTGCAATAGAGGGGAAACAAAACTTAGATATAAATTCTACGGATAAAGCTGGATGATCCATTTACTTTCTCTGCCCTTGGTAGTCTCACATGTACTTATTTTTGCAGCCTGATTTATTTTTTGCACCATTTCTTATGAATGACTTTTGGTCTATGAATTATCCGCAAGTTATCTTCAGCTACAATGTTGCACTGGCTAATTGCATAGTTGGTGACTTTTGCGCTATCCACAGTGGGGTCTGCATTGGTCAAGATGGTAAGGCTGAATCTAATGTGAAATTATCTGCTTCAGTTCATAAAAAAGGAAAGGCATAATACATAAATATGTCATTTAACTTGGCACTACTAGCATCTACGCCATCCAACTTTGGATGTGCACAACTAGACAATTAAACTTGTACAAAAGTAGCAAGTACACACACTGTCCTACATGGCATAATATATATAGGATGCCACATAGGACGCATGACGCATATGTGTCTACTTGTTCAATTTTATACAAGTTTAAGTGTCTACTGTGTACATCCAAAGTTGGAGGGCATATATACTAGATGAACCAAGTTAAAGGGCACATGTATCTATTATGCCAAAAGAAAACTAAGACTATTCTCTTTCTGGTACATGTGTTGGGTTACCTATCACTGACGTACTTTTGTTGTACAAATTACTTCTAGTGTCAGGATTTAAATAAAAAGTTCTCTTCTTGTAACAGGTTTTGGATTTTATGTAGATGAGCAAGGAAATATGGTGAAAAAGCCTCAAGTTAGTCAAATACTATTAATCTGAGAGATATAACTGCTACCTGTGATCCTCGTAATCATATGTTTACATGCACATGTGCTTTATTAGAATTTTAATGAAAATCATTTTAATATTCTTTATTTTTATGTTATTTGGTGTTATAATTTAGAAAGATATTTCACAAATGTAGTGCCAACTTTCGTGCTCGATTTCAACTTCACCGTTATCTTAGCCCATGTCCTCAAGTTTGGACCATGATCGTTTGTGCTAATGGCTAATTGTTTGCGCTAAATTTCAGTGAACACTTGAGCCTAACTTTGTTGTTCGACCTATGCTCAAGCTTGACTTTTCTCGTCTTTAAATTTAAAAAAAAAAAAAAAAGGTTGACTTTTCTCTCAATGAAGTCAGGCCCGTCTGAGCTTGAGCTAAAAGTAGATGGTCTAAACTCTAAACCTAGATTTGTCTATCGTTGTTTGATGCCAGATCAACTACCTATAAAAATTAGTTCTCTTTTTTAAAGAAGTTGATAGCAGATTAACTATATAAGCTGATACCGAATACTTTTTTCATATACTTGAGGTTTTATGAGCTACAACCTTTTATAGTCTTTCAAGCCTATTTATCTTTTTTTATTACTTTCATCTGCAGACCCTGAAGGCAAGAATAGAAAACCATGTAGAAATAGGTGCAAATACATGTATAGATAGGGGCAGGTGAGATCGATGCTGTTTTTGAATTCTTTATTGCTAATGTTTCTGAGCTTATCATAAATGCCACATCATTCGTGGGCCATGCAGTTGGAGGGATACAGTGGTTGGAGAACATACAAAGATAGATAATTTAGTTCAGGTACTTTCCTACTTCTGAAGTTCTGACGAAATGGTCGGTTTTGAGATGGTTCTTATGATTCGCAATACAGATAGGTCACAATGTAGTGATTGGGAGAAGCTGCCTCATTTGTGGACAAGTCGGGGTTGCGGGATCAGTGACGTATGTTATCCTTTTGACCCTGCTTTGATAAAGAATGGAAAGTAAAACATCTTTTTGGATTTGATCAGAAATTTATTTAACTTTCTAGTTCAGTGATCTTTTAACTCTCAGGAATATACATTTGTTCTTATTTTGGATTAATCTAAACATCTGTCCTTCTGTTTTCTCAGTATAGGTGACTATGTAACTTTAGGAGGAAGAGTTGGGATCCGTGATCATGTAAACATTGCCTCGAAGGTAGATTTTCTATTTAACTGATGATCTGTTCCTTACTAGCACCATTTAGTGTCATTCTATGCGAAATGATTACTCCATAACATACATGTAATTATTTTTAATAGATTTTACATATTATACTGCGTGGGGAAATGGAAATGCTAGAACACTTTACTTCCAAGCAAGAAGAGATCATATGTTACCTCTTACCACTATATGCATCACAAGTTCTATTTGGCAATGCTTAGCTTAACATTATCATGTTAATTCATTGCTTAGTATCGATCTTAATGGACAAAGTTGAGAAGCCAGAAATGTCACGAATGAGTTGATTGTCACAATTAAAAGAAAGTTGCATTTTTGTGTACCTGTTCTCTTGCCTCAAGTTCGTCCTCCTTTTCCGTATGTGTCTTGAGCTAATGGATATCGTAGGATAAAAGACAAAAATTTGAGTAATCCACATTATTGTAAAAGCTTATGCAAGACACTGAGGGATGCTGTGAACCATAAAGTAGTTCAACTTGTGAATTTATCATGAATCTAGATACTAAATTTCTCACTGCATACTACCTACTTTTTCTGTTGATTATGAACATTCTATGCGGTTTTTCTGGATGATAGTATGTATACATAATTAACAATGAAACCAAATAATAGTGTTGTGATGCTTCAGGTTAGGTTAGCAGCTAATAGCTGCGTCACCAAGGATATTATTTTGCCCGGAGATTATGGTGGCTTTCCTGCTGTAAGGACTCTACCGTTGTTCATGGTTTCATCTAGTCTCTTCTGATAAAATTCTGAACTTGTTTTATCTTTATGATAGTTTGATAATTGCTGTGGCTAACTGCAGATTCCTATACGTGATTGGCGAAGACAAATTGCTAAACATCGTCAAATCTTGAAGTAAGAATTCTGCTTGAATGCCAATCCTATACACACATCCACGATGTGAACATTTATTTGACTATGCATGTCATTTGATGTTCACCCGCCACCTGGTGGGACCATCTGAGGACCTATTGATTCCATATCACTTGCATATTCTTTTGATCATATTTATTGCTGAGCAACGTTATCCTGGACAGAGACTAGAAAATGAATTTGTACCTGAACTTGTTATTCCTCTAGTCTTTATGACATTACATGCTCCTTGAAGGCAAAGAACTTATGTTTAAAAACATTTTATTATGCATTTATCGACAGGTAATTTCATATCTTTAAATTGGTCATAGTGCTGCACGCCCGATGTTAATTAACTGAGCTATTTAGGATTTGTCAATAGCTTCTGTCATATTCTCAATGTCAGTTAACAAAGTACCTTCCTGAGATTATCAAAGAACAGAACTAGCAAATCGACACACACTTTGAGCTTCTATTTAAGGCCTTGTTGCATGTAAAAACAGAATACCTTTTTGTATTCCTTTGTTGTTGTCTCTCTGTTATTTTTCATCTCTTTGTTAGTTGGTTCAACAGAGTTGAAATAATGCACTTCAACTTTGTAGTCGGATACAAGCCTAAAAATGAGAACTCAATAAGAATAGGACAACAAGGGTCTAGCGGAAACAACCACTCTACCTTCTACTGGTCTAATAGAATCAGTAAGGTCAGCGTACACACTACCCTAATTAGACCCCCCCCTGAGGGATTACACCGGGTATGTTATTGTTGTAAAAAAAATAGGACAACAAATGGAAAATATCATAAATAAATGTTCCCCTTCCTAATTCATCAATAGAAATAAAAAGAACACCTCTTGTCCATATAAATAGGCAACAGCTTGCCATCTTGTCCTAGTCCAGCGGGACAATTAGCATGAAACCTATGATGTTTACTGTTCCACGACGAAATCTTAAATCTTATAGTCGAAGCTAATTCAATACGAAAAATCACTGGCCCCCTCGACCTATCATGCAGCATTTGCTTCCACTGCGACTCTGTCAATGTCAATGATGAACCACTAAGTGTACTAGCAAACCAGGTGCTATTCTTGGGCTGTTGATAGAATGCTGTCAACATTTGGTATCTTCCAACGCGCTTTTCTCGATAATACACTGTCACTTGACTTGCATCATAGTATATTCCAATACCTTGATTTGAATTCCTTGCTGTAACTCTGAAGCTTATGTGTGCATTTTCAGGTCCACCACCACCATCTCCGTGGCCTAAAGCAGGAATAGAGAAGTCGTTGAGGAAAATTCGTGGTCGATGAGGACGAAGACTTAGCCATAAAATGAATGTGATGAGTCCAACAATTGCAAGAAGACCTAAGAATATAGTACATATGAGCTTTGACATTCTTGTGGTTAAACTTTCTTTGACCCAGTGAGCATAGTAGCTAGCACTATGGTGTCGCTTTACAGCGCGATCATGATCGCGATGTTTAATTGGTAATGCTGGCCTAGGATGCTGCATTTTTTTTCAAGTGAATGGAATTGATGTTGATCATGAACAGTTTGTAGAGTACATTATTATATAATGCAAATCTTTGGGATGTCATAGTATTGTTGAGGAACTTTTTAGGAAAGAAAAGAATAAAGAAGAAATGGTTATGTGATCTTAGTGTATAACTAAATATACTTTCTTGAGAAGTAGTGTTATTGGATTCTTGAAGTTAGGGGCAGGTATACTTTGTTCAGTACACATGTTTATTCCTTCTCATAGAGATTATTCTTGTTAAATGTGGGGCGAGAGGTTGCTCGGGTGATAAAACATTTTGTTTTTACCTTTAATTTTAAGGTTGTAGCTTCGAGTCATCGTGGAAATTTCTAAAGAAATTTTCTTTCTTTATGTATAAGTTTTTAATTGAATAAGTTAAAATCCCACTAAACTATTAATCATTTTGCGAGTTTCATGCCTAAACATTCTCTTTTTTGCTCCACCTTTTCTCCCTATTCATTTATTTTATAATTAAAAAAATCTCTGAAATAACTTAATTTTAATTCCTCATAACTCTATGCCTTTCATTTTCCCTAAATATTTAATGTGTACAATAACATACCAGTATAATCCTCAAATACAAATTTTATTTCTACCTTATAAAGATAGATAGGTTATTTTCGATATATCTTTGGCTTAAGTGAATTATTTGAATATTTAATGGCGTAAATTTATATTGAAATTAGTTATGTTGAAATTAATTATTTTTTACTGACGTCTTGATTTGTTGCATTAAAAATAATCTATATTGCATAATTTTTAAGAAAAAAAGATTTATTTTACAAAAATATTCCCCACCTTATGTAGGAGAAAAAACTTTTGGTGTATTTTTGTCATTTATAGAAAATTTGTAGGCTAAACTATTCTTATCTATCATATATATATATATATATATATATATATATATATATATATATATATAAATTCGTTCGGCTTAAGTTTCATATAAATTAAATTACTCGACCTAAGTTGTGTTAGTATCTAATTTGTTTGACATAAGTTTAAAGAACTTTTTCTTACTCGACATAATATGTTCTACATGGATTGAAGCTATGTCTTTTATGACATGACTTGTGGGTTCTAAAACTAAAGTGTTGTCTTTATCAATATAAGTTACCTAGGAACTAGTATGTCTTTTACCACATACATTGTGGTTTCTGAGTTAAACTTTTATTTCTATCGTCAAAATTATATAAGAATTAAGTGACGTAACTTGTATTACATTATGATTTGAAAATATAAACTTGTATCGATTAAACATTGTTTGTTATTTCGATGTCAAATGTTTTTTCATCCACTTAAATTTTTTTATTTAAAAAATAAAAATAATTATATTTGAGGGCAACAATTAAAGAACCTTTAAACTGAAACATTGCTTCTTGATGTGTGTGTATCAAGAAGTAATGGCCAACAAGTGTTTTAATTTATTCACATCCTCAAAATTTTGGTTTTAATGATATTAAAACATGGAATAAGTTCCAAAACAAGAGCAATCAATCCCATAACACTTACAAGTACAACATAAGACCATTTCCATCTATGATTTTCTTCTAACTTGTCAATTCCTTGAAATATATTTACAATTGTTAGGATTAACAAAGCATAACCTAAAATATTGTGGTATATCACCCAATATTTCCTGTATACATTTTCTTCATCTGGCTGCAAACATATTGCCAAAACCTAAAAATGATAAATTAGTTGTGTTAATCAATTGTGAAATAGATGGGGATCAACATATAAACAATAGGTGCATATGCTTGTATAGATAGATATTTATCACAAAAAAAATTAGTATAATTTTTAAGCATATATCATGAGGACTATAATATCACAATTAATCTTATATTATTTATATAAAAAGTGAAAGTAGTTCCTCTATATATCTTAAACTCAAACTATATACTGCATTTATTCCAATTTGGTTGATATGATTTTTAATTAGTCGGTTCAGAAAAGAATAACACATTTTTATATGTCTGACAAGACATTTTTATAGCCGCACAAATATTATGACACGTTTATAATAATAATAAGTTTCAAAGGCACTAGTAGCTAATTTTTCAATTTAAATATGGATGAGTGACCAAAAAATAAGCATATTACTTAGCTACATGTTATTTAGCGATAAATTAGGAACAAAGTTGTAGCCAATTCCTTTTTTGATTCTTTTAGGTGAAAGTCTTACAATCGTACAAATGTTATGGCATATTATAAACACCACAAACTTGATCCTCTGGTGGTTCAGTGGTTTAGGCTTGAGACTTTCATGTTGGAGGTTTCAAGTTTGAAATATAATGATCAGCGAAAGCAAAGAGTTTACCTTCTAGGTCGAGCTCGTAGTACCAGACTTGCCTTAGTGCGAGTTACCTAGGGTTTTGCTCTGAACACACCCAAAGGGTTACATCGGCGGGTTATAATACAAGTAGAGGTTGTGCAACATAGATAAACAATATAAGAAATGTTTGCATCTACGTACGTCCACGATATCTTAAACTCGAGTATATACATATGTATATTTGTAACAAAAAAACATAAGTTACCTATATAGATAAAAAATATTAAGTGGTACATAATCAACTAATGATCGATTCTGAATCCGTCTATAAAAAAAAATTCAAATTAAAGAGTAATATTTGTGTCTTACTTGGATAGTAGTGAAAGTGAAGATTATGGTGCCAATAATTCCATGAGTACTCATCATAGTATGTTGATCTTTGGGTGAATTTGTCATCATTGACAATCCAAGACCCCATCCAATTGTGCCCAAAATGAACCCTGCTACATTTGAAACAACATGAAGAGAATACCATTCTTCACATTCTAATGGATGTCTCTTGTAATATCTTGCAATTATTACACCTATAGGCAAGAGGATTCCCCATCCAAAAATGTTTACAACCCCATGTACCTTCCATAAAATATAACAAATGAGATTATTTGTCACAATTTTCAGTGTTTAATGAATATGAAAAAAAATATTTTTCCAAAAACATTTATGTATAATCTAGAGCAAACACTATACGAGTTAGGGTAATGACGTGGGGTCAGGGTCGTCCAGTAACTTTTACTCAAACCTTGTGTTTTTTTTTTAAGAAATTCACTTAATATTTATAAATTTTTGATTGTGAATCCAATTATTATTGTACATCAGCTTAAGATCGTCATAGAAACTTATAAACTTCAAATTTTGGATTCGTCTCTGGCGGGAGCTAAGGGGGTGCATGGAGTCATTTGTTAGGGTATTGGAGAGTAGACAATTAATGTGTAGTGTTACTTAAATATACAAACATGCTATTGGCTTAGTGTTAATACACATCATGAAAATTGAATCCCGACCCTTCAAAAATAAAATCTTGAATCCGCCTCTGCAGAATAAAAATAAAACGTGCAAAAAACGAGGTGCTTACAACTCGAAGTCGATGATGATGACGTTCATGTGCAGGTCTCAAGTTCCATGACTTGAAATCTGTATTTACTTGTGTATCATTTGATCTATCAAGAGAATTGTGATGATGTTTTTGGTGGCCACCATAGGAATAAAGCTTTTCATGAACAAAAATAGCCTTTCTTTTGATCAAATTGGAATTAGAGTAAGCATATGTTAAATCTAAGGAAAATATCATAGTACAAAGAATTATGAAACTCATGCTAAGAATTATAATATTGTGCATATGGAATATATTGTTATGTACACAGAAAATTAAAGTCCAAGACATGAGAAACAACAACTTGTATTTATAACTTCCACAAATCTAACTTTTTGTATCTTCATACTTTATTTTACTTTTACAACTTTCATTAATTAAAAATAACAATGTATTCAGTGAAATCTACTAAGCGGAATTTGATAAAAATAGAGTGTACGCAGGTCTTACCACTATCTCGTGAAGATAGAGAGCCTGTTTTAAAAAAAAAACCCGACACAAAAAGGAGAAAACAATGAATAAAGCATAAGAAAAACAATAGAATGTCTACGAAAAAGAAACAATAATGACAATACGATAGTGTGATAATCGAGGAAATACAATTTTCGTTAAACATAGCATGTTAAAATTGCGAAAATCTCTACCTTCACGAGATGGTAAAAGAATCTATATATATTTCACGCTCCCCAATTTTAATTGTGAATCGTTACAAAAAAAGAAAAGAAAAGTGTATCCCATGAAGGCGAACTATCCTTTTTGGTCGGAATATATTCTTTACTTATGACAATAGCGTTAAATCTGTCAAAAACTTTATACTATGATTTTATTCTAAGCTTGAGCATCTTTCTGTCATTTTCTACACCACTTTTCAAGTTCAATTTAGACTCAATATATAATAATATAAAGAGAAATTTAAATTTGATTTTAGTTAATAATTAGTAAGTATTTGAATTTTGAAAATATATATATTTAGATATTTTAATTTGATTGATAATATATTAAACAATTCCATTTGATTTTATTGTATCTCGTGGATATTCAATGTTGATGTGAAATATAATTTTAAAGATATCGTAACGATCATTCTGTAAATTAGAGTGCTTATGATGAGTCAAGGCGCATGTGTATGTATATAAGTCAATATTATAATATTTATTTATCAGCTAAAATTAAATATCAATGACATAAATTATAATACATAAATGTGTTACGTAACCGGTTTTTAACTGACATTTATATTTTTTGATTTTAAATGTGTATAAGTAGACATTTAAATTTATATTTTCTTTGTCCAACATTACTTGTCCACTACTGATTTTAATTTGCACACTTTAATATAAATAAAGAAATAATTTTACTATATTACCCTTTGAATATAATAAATATAATGTCTTGAAAAATGTAACAGCGATATGAATATAATTAATGATACGGGTATAGTGAATAACTTTTCTTGAACGGAGGGGAAGGAATATAAAATTGAATAAAAAAATACTCACACAAACTTTCTAAATTTTTATAGTAATTGAGTAAATGGTTGGATAATTTGATAGAATTTGGCCAGAATTTTAAAAAATGTATAATATTTTTTAAATTTTAAAATAAACTAATCTTTTTTACATTTTTTAATTTAAAAATATTTAAAAAATATACAAAATATCTGATCAAATTTTCTGGCGAAAAGAATTTTTCCAATTCATTATTACCTTAGCATCTGCCTAAATTTTGACAACATGATTTGAAACTTTTAAGTTTAAACACTGATTTTGAATAAAGTGAACACTAATTATTCTGAAAATTAATAAAGAAAAATTATCATGGCCATTAAAATTGAAGTTGTTTGGTCATTATTATGTTGATGAAATTTATACATTAGCTGTAATTACTCAATTGTTTAAATAGGTTATATTTCCATTAATTAGTTAGCTTCAAAAGCAAATTTTCTCCCTAATAATGACTTGTTTTTTTTTTTTTAAATAACTCTTAATAACATTTTTTCAGTTTTGTGTTTAGTCAAACATCCATACTTTTTATAAAATAAAACAAAATAATTAGGTGGTATATAGGAGGAAGAGATAGCACTTAATTAGAAACAAATTATATTGTGTTAAAGCACCTAATTTAGGTTAATTATTTGAATTTATGTCTAATTAGTTGTGAATATAGACCACTCCACTAGCAAAACAAAAAGTCAAAACTCCTCCAAATTAAATTCAACTTAATTAATCTCTCTATAAATACTCTTTAATTTAATCCTTCTA
This sequence comes from Solanum chilense, assembly GCA_032847665.1. Taxonomy (NCBI): domain Eukaryota; kingdom Viridiplantae; phylum Streptophyta; class Magnoliopsida; order Solanales; family Solanaceae; genus Solanum; species Solanum chilense. The sequence goes on from CM064965.1 coordinate 5,354,413, forward strand.
AATTATCCACCCTTTCATCTCTCTCATTTCATAATTTTCTCATCCTTTCACAAATAGCCATAAAATCATGAAATTCCTTTTAATTTTAGCCATAATTATGGCATTAGCCATTCCAATTACAACATCATTTTCATTCAATGAACCTCATTACAACATTCCAACATTACCTCTTCCAACAATTGGCCATTTTCAACCACAAATACCATCTTATGATGATGATCACAAGTTAAAAATCAAAGAAATGTTTACACAAATGACATGCAATAAGAACCCTATGAAATGTTGGGCCAAGGATAGCCCAGGCCCATTTTGTTGCAACAAAAAGTGTGTAAATGTGTTGATGAACAAACAAAATTGTGGATTTTGTGGGAATAAATGTAAGTATAATGAAACTTGTTGTAAAGGGCAATGTGTTAATACTTTGTTTAATAAGAGACATTGTGGGGGTTGCAACAACAAGTGTCAAGAAGGAAGTTCTTGTGCCTATGGAATGTGTAGCTATGCTAATTAATATCATCGAGGGTTATAGTGGGATGGATAGAATTTCTCGAGTCTTATAGATGAAAAATATTCTGATAAGTTATGATTTTTTTTTAACGTGTCTTACGTGACGTGAATCTTGATTAGTCGAGGCACATCATGTACTATTATTTTTTTTTTAAAAAAAATAATACTTTGATTCATTAGTATTCCACTCGAAATATTAATTAATTTGTGGATTGTGTAGTCTGTTGTTGATTTGCTCATTCTATTAATAAAATTAATTATTGCTCTTTACAGTATCTAAATCACTAGCTTAAAAATCTTTTTGATATTTTTCCTTTATTTGTTATAATGTTATTGACTTTCTTTTAATTTGGGAATTAACTTCATATGATCTCCCCATGTACAACAATAAGAAGTTTCATATTCATTTAGATTAATGTTTTGTATATTGCATATGTTAGGCACATACTTTATATATAGATAATATTTTCAATTTTAAAAAATGACTTTTGGCATATCAAAAAACACTCCAAATCACATAAAGAGAATTAAGGGCATACAATAGTCACTTGAAATTAGGTTTTAGTATTCAAAATCACAATAGCAATCCTTATTTAATTCAAATAAAAATGACTCTTTATTTTTTAATCTATAAAAAAAATAAAAAGATTGAGTGAAGAATCATGTTAGACATTTTATATTTCCTACTGATGTATGTGATCCAGTTGATCCATTACATTTTGATTTAATCATATGTCAATAGGTTCTATTTATGTTTTTATTTTTTTTCATGAGTAGAGCCATTAATTTTTTTTTAATTTAAGTATTAGTCCGATATTAAAATATGTGATCATTTAATCTAAAAATGCAAGTTATTACGGAAAAAAACACTTTTATGTGATAATATTTTCATAATAATTCGTTCCAAAAAGATTGACACACTTCTATATTAGTAACAGGAGTCCTCATAGCGTTCAAAATTATCACATGCATTAGGAATATTAGCACTAGACATAATCATAATAACTATAACAACAACAAGAAGCCCATTATAATCCCACAAATAGGATCTGAAGATCGAGGAAATTGTGTACGCATGTCTTACTCCTAAATTAAAAGGTGGATATAGGTTGTCTCTATAGAAATATAGATACACTTAGGTTCTTTTAGTGAAGTTTAAATATCTATCATGATCACTCAAGAGCATGTCAAGATTGAGTGCTGTGGAGACTGTCAAGCCAACAAAAACAAGAACAGAGAGGGCAGATAAAAGCAACATGAGCCCATTAGCAACATGACCTTCCACTTGATGTGCATATTGTGCAGAGGCTAAGGCAAGGAATGTTAGGGGAAATGAATAAGCCCACCATGCAACATTGAACTTTCTCATTGATTTCTTGAATAGTGTTGGCCTACAAACCTAATTAAATCATATGACAAAAACAAGAAAGTTATATTAGATAGATGTGTATGGTAAGTGTGACATATATAGGGTGTACACAAATTTTTTCATAAGCGATGTCAATATATATGAGTTTCTATAACGAGTTTAAGTTAGTGCAGTTCACAATCAAATATTTATAGATATTTAATGGAGAAAAATTATTGAGTTCATGTGAACCCTATTACTATGGATCCGCCTCTAATCACATACAGATGTTTGTGGTTTATATATGTGACCCTACATTCCAAAAATAATTATCGGTTTCTAAATTTGGAAATAATTTAACATAAACTTCTCTTTTGATTCTTAATGAGAAGCGTTTATACCCACATAAAAGTTATGATATGCATATTTAACATAGTAACTTTCAACAATTTTATAGCCACGTGAATATTACGGCATATTTAATGTTACTAATTTCAAAAGTCTTTATTTTTTTCTCAAACTCTATCTAGTCAAATAGGTTCAGATAAATTGAAACACTTGGAGTATTAAGTATTATATAAAGAGAATATATAGTGGGATCAAGACTACTAGATATGGGCATTATATAAGGGGTCATCCCTTTGATATATTATATGAGAATAATACTAAGTAGTGTGTATAAGTAACAATGGATCGGAATTAATTATACTGAGATTATTCTTATCCACTATTTGTTTTGGTGTATTTAGGGCAATTCTACATGTAATAATAGTCCTTATATTATAAATATCATAATTTTGTTATGTATTAGTTATACATCATATATACATATATAGGCTGAAATTTCTATCAAACAACTAACGGTGGTTAATGAGATAGGTGGATTTCTTATAAGGCTTGGACAATCCTCCTCCCTTTGAGCTAGCTTTTGGGGTGTGAGTTAGACCTAAGACCTAATTTATCATGGTACCAAAGCAGGATCCGTCTCATCCGATATTGGGACCCCCAGAATCGAAATTGTCCACGCACCAGATGCTAAGCAATGGGCGTGAGTTGGGGTGTTAAAGAATGACAAAAGACCCGCATCGGTGGTTAATGAGATGGGTGGACTCCTTATAGGGCTTGGACAATCCTCCTCCCTTTAAGCTAACTTTTGGGATGTGAGTTAGGCCTAAGACCTAATTTAACAGAGAGTAGTATAATGTATTTAATAGAAGGTAGTAAAGAGAAAAAGAGTACTTACCAAAGATGTGAAGAGAAATAGTGAAAGAAAAAAGAGCATCCTGCATGGCATATCAAAATCTCCAGAAATAGAAGCCCATGCTAAGCTAGCCATGCTAGGTGCAGCCACAAACAAGAAAAATGTAGGTCTAAGCATGGCAGGAAGACGATTACTACCCGATAATCGTTGATAAAGTGTTATAAACACAACTAAATAGTGTGTTAATCCAAGTGTAAATATACATATTGCACTCTCTTTCCATTCCATTTTGCTAGCTATCCAAGCACCAACCAAATTTCCCAATACAGAAAGTTGGCTTGTTGGATTTGCAACCATTGACAAAAACCTCTTTTCAGTAGTAAACCATTGTCCATATATTTTCACATCAAGAATCACCACGGGTACGACGAATATCCACCATACAAATTGACAAGAATCAAGATTTGGGATTGTGAATGGTATTGATTGAAGCAATAAAAGCCATGATATCCATGGTGCAAATAGGTAGTTAACACCAATTGGATGCAAAAACTCACACTTCACTAACTTGAAGTGAAAAATGCATCTTAAGATATATAGAAAAGAGAGTAACATAAGTGTACAAAGTGATATCCACCATAGTAAAAGGAAAGTTGTTGAAGGGAGTGAGTGAAATTTGTGTTGAAGTGTTTGTGATTTGTCCAAATGTTGTGTTAGTACTTTCCATAACAAAGTTTGACCACCTAGAGAAAGGCTAATTCTAAAATAGCCTGCATGAAGTTTAGCCAATGGGGAAATATTTGAAGAAGTTGATTTCTTGGTAACATGATCTTTAGTAATATTGTCATCATCATTACTTATTGTGACTTTGATTGTTGATTCAAAAACTTGTTCCCCCATTGAAAATTTTTTAATGTAAAATACCAATTGAGTACTCTTGTAGGAGAATATGGTTTACATTTGTAATGCTTATTTAGGGCTATATATAAGAGTCAAGATATCGTAAGGGGTTCATTTAGTGACGAAGCAAAAAAAAAAGCGTTCAAAATTATTTCTGACCTATAGTATAATTTTTTGAAAAAGGGTGTTCAACTGTCCATCTTGCATTATATGTGTCTATATTGTTATCTTATTTGATTTGTCAAAAAATTACATTATATATATAAGGTCAAAATAATATATTTTTTTATGTATATAGAGTAGATACTGAATCTCTTTTAATTCTTATATATATTTATTTTTTGTATATTTTAAATTCTCTTAATAAAAATTCTAACTTCGCTCCTGTGAATAGATAGCTTTGGAGATTAAAAGTTCACTCATATAATCCAAGATAAGTAAAATTAAATTAGTAAAGCAAGATGTATAGTGTGTGATAAGTCAGGATCATTTATGGGAGATATAAAGTAAATATCCTTTGTTAGGTCACTTAGCTGTATTATCGTGCATTTTATTTTATTATAAAGATTTAAGTTATACATATTGCATGCTATAAATTTTCTTTATTAATAGTTTGACTTAATATAAAACATTACTTTCCATCTTGTTAACCAATTAATGTATTATGAGATTTAAATGAAACTAAATTTTTTAAATTATCAAATTAATATAATATAATATAAAAAATTGGTCCATTAAAGCTTTTATTTTCTCTTTAAATAAATTACTTTTAATAGATTTGAACTATTCTTATCTAGTACAGAGTCTAGAATTCATTTAGACATTAAAAAAGAGAAAGGGGAAAAATATATCAAAAAGCTATTTAAATACATGATTTATTTTATTATATTCTCTGCTATTTGAAAAATTCATAAAAACTTTTGTTTTCGGAACTTCATTCTTACACAATGTATAAGGCGATGTATCGGAATGTATCTAAGACATGTATATCTGGTATCAACAAAGTTAATATATCCAAACGGTGAGCGATATATCGAGATATATGTACTGTTTTATACCAAGAAAGGTAATATATCAAAGAAATGCTAGGTATAAAGCGTTGAGTGATAACATCTCCACATCCACCCCCAAACAAAAGGAAAAAGAAAGAAAAGCAAAATGAACCACAAAAGAAGGTAAAAAGGAAGGGCTTTTTAACCTCTAGTCCTATATATTATAATATATATGCTTTTAATTTAAGACGAAAATGTGCTCAACCATCACATACTTAGCCTAATTTTTTTGCATTAATAGAAAATTAAAATGTAATTAATACTTCCTCAGTCCCTATTTACTTATCCATATTTTCTTTTAAATTTGTCTCTATTTACTTGTCCATTTTAACAAATCAAGATAGAACAACAATTTTTTTTCTAAAATGCCCTTATTTAATTCTAGAAAATCTCTAGTACTACTAAGTTGTAAATATGCATGCTTTTTGGAACCAGAAAATATATTTATTGTACTTGGGGAGTTGCATAATCTTTTAAGTTAAGGGTAAAATTGTAACTAACCTATGATAATTATTGGTGTCTTAACTTGTGTGTCACTTCTAAAGAGGACAACTAAATAGGGACAGAGGAAGTAATATAAATTCATTATAATGTTCTATTACATAGTTTAAAGCTTTAGCCCAATTGTACGTATGGTCTTTAATTATGTCAAATTGATTATGTTTTTATGCTTCTCGATCAGCCACAATGTTGTCCTTTTAACAATATTATACAACACAACTTGAATTAGGTACAAATATTTTAAAATTTGATACTCATATTTAAAAGGTGTATAATAAAAGAAAGATGGAGCAAAACTAAAATATGTATATATGTTACTATATTATGTATATATGCATGAACTCAACAAAGTAAAGCACATAATTGTTTGGTTTTGGAGACTCTTAGATGTGCACTACATGGTTATGTTAGTTTTTGAATAAACCTAGAAAGATTATTATGGAAGTCTTGAAAATGAAAAAAGTTAAACAGAATTATTACAATATAATTCTCTAATTCAATGTACATATACAAGAAAATGACTTTGTACATATACAAGAAAATGGTTTTTTTTTTCCATTCTATAGTGTGGAGTATCTTATTTAAAAGTTTAAACTTTTAGATGAGATAATCTGAGAAACTTTTCAGAGCATAGACTTGTGTCGCCTTAGTCATGTATGTTTGGTTAAAATAACCCCAAGACACTCTTACTATGGTGTAACATTATTTGTGTTCAGTCAGGCTCGCTCAATTTTCTTCGAAAGAGACCTCACAAAGTCATTAAAAATATCCAACATCTTATAAATAAAATACATTTCTTTTCAACTATCAATGTGAATTTTGTTACAAGCTAATGGTTAGACTATCCTTGTTATGTGGGATGGAGTGTTGGTTAGTCAAGAACTCGTATATTCAAAAGATGCATGTTGTAGATATGAAGATGTACCGATGTATGTGTGGGAATTCTAGCTAGGAGTAACAAGATTAGGAATGAGATTACTTGGGAGAAGATAGAGTGACCTCTGTGGTGAACAAGGTGAGAGAAGGGTGACTGAGATAGTTTGAACATGTTCAGAAGAGGTGCACAGATGCCACAATGAGTGTTTTATCGAAAAATCGTTATTTCCAAAAGAGAGTTCGTTTTATTTGACTTTTATAGGAGTCGCCACTTAATTTTTAAGGAAAATTAAGAAAACTAGTTTCCAAACAATTTAAACAGAAAAAATTGTTTTGAAACATTTAAATGGGTTCGGGATTCTTATTAGCGTCTTAGGAAGGTTTTGAAGGCACCTAAGACGCTCCATTAACTACGGTTTTCCAATGACTAACTTATTTGACTATTTTGTTTTAACTTTTGCAAATCTTTAAGTTGAGCCTATTAAAGTTCATTTAAACAAGTTATAATATTTAAGACAATTTTACAAGTTTCAAAATATTTATCTTGCAATTTTGCGGATTTTTACGAAGCCTAACTTAAAGTTACAAGCTCTGGAATATATATATCTTTGCCAAATAGTTAAAGCTCTCTAAACTCAAACGGACTTGTAAAATATTATTGTTTTAAGACAACTTAAAACCTTAACTCTAAGCCAACTTGCAAACTTAAAATTTTATTGTTTTAAGATTCCGTTAACAATTAAATTTATTAGAGTCTTACTTAAAAATTAACGAGTTTGAAATTTTTATCGTTTTGAGATTCCATTTTAGTTTTAATTTTCTAAAATTTTGATAAAGTAGATAGGCGTTTCAAATGGGGTTTGGAGTTATTCTAACCCTAGACTAAAAGACAATTAAAGCAAACATGTAAACAAACAATAAACGGAAGAGAGAGAGAAAGCGAGAGAGAGAGAGAGGGAGAAATTTGGGTCCGAACTCGGGTTCTGTCCGCCTTGACCGAGTTTTGGACCCACCTGTTTTTGGGTTTTTGACCCATTTTCACCTGTCCTATTCTAGACATACAAAATAGAAACTACAAGTAAACAACAAGGGCTTATGCCCATTTACAAAATAAAAAAAAATATAAAATAAAATAAAATAAAATAAATCTTCCAATCTCCCTTCCTTCAACTTCTTCAATCCTTTTACGCGATCCTCGACTTTGCGGGTTGACTCGATGGAAAGAATTTCCGAGCCTTCATGGCTCTCCCAAAAATGCAAGGATAAAATGGAGTCCGGAATGGACTCGAGAAAAATTCCCCATGCGACAAGACAGAAATAAATTAGCATATGGAACAACAAAGTAAATCAAACGTATTTCGAATGAAACCTAATAAGTAAAATAAGACAAATAATTCTATAGAAAACCAAATGGAAACCAACCAAAAATAGCCAAGATCAGCAGACAAACTAACTCTAAATCTCATTAACTTCCAACATGCCAAGACCATACCGACTGTCAACATTAATAAATAAAACATCCCAGGGAAAATATCATAAATAAATTGGCATTCAAGGATTTTGTATCATACTGAAATAAATAAAACAGTAACTCAAGCTGCCAAATCGACAGTTACATTGTTTTGACCTTAAAATAAATTCGGACTAAACTCCACCATTGCAAACTATTGAAGAAAAGGAGATAAACTCACTCGCATTTAACAAACATACCAGCGTGTTATTAAGTCAGGGGAAAATTTCAGCTCGAACAAACAAGAAACAAACGACAAAAATAAATCATCTCTAAAGACCTAAATGGCAATCCGCGAAGTTCATTAGATGGAGGCAACTAAACAAGTACAACATAAGCCTACCAAATAAAGAAAACAAAAACTTGAGCAAGATATGGAATCGTGACTAACCATGAGCCTCAGGAAGAGAGAGGGAGCATGTACAGAACCAAAACTATAACAGACTTATGCAACAGCTCCAAAACAACGTATTCACTCAAATGAACTAGGCGAGAACACATGAGTTGTATATATATATGAATGAAACAAGCAAGCAAACTCCAGCAGACATACCCAATGAGATCAATCCAACAGATATATCAACTTATATTCATTGCAACATAATCCACATAACTCAATATTCAAATATTAACAGATTCGAACCAAACCAATCAGAAAGGCTAGCCAAATCGATTGGCAGCAACGTCCAGAACACCAATAACAACAAAAAAAAAATTTCAGTTTCGAAACAGAACAGAAAGAGGACGAAGAAATAACGTGGAGCAAGGGGATTACCTTTTTCGGAGCAACGACTGGAACGTCGACGAGCGAGGCAACAAACGATGGCGACCTCCACCACAAACGGAAACACGAACGCCCAGCGACGAAATGGGAGCTGCTGGATCGATTGGCTCACCAAGTTGTCGGCCTACACGCTTCGTTACGATCTCGGGAAACCCTTTCCGACACCGCTTGAGACTCCTCTCAACTCGTTTGAACAGAAAAGATGACAGCGATCCTCCTCTAGTTCTCCCGAAACAAACAAGACGAAACAAAAAAAATAAAAATTTCAATGGTTCTTCTAAAAATTTTCAGACACGAAATTTCTAACCCCCTAATTCTGCCTTCTGAATTTTTTCGACCCAAAAATCCCCTTCCTCCCCAACTTCCAAAAACTCCTCTATATTTGAAGGGGGAGGGGGTTTAAATGGAAGAAAACCATTATGGTTTTCGAGCTTTCGGCGGGCATGACGATTTCAAAATTCAAAAAAAAAATCGACCTCATGATTTGGTCAAACCCCTTTTCGACCGAAAGAGAAAAGGGGAACTTGGGGCTGTCGGGGAATCTTCGTGTGGGGTAGGGAGAGAAAGAGCGTGGGAGAGCGTAGGAGAGAGAGAGACGCGACGCGAGAGAGAGGTCGCGTGAGAGAGGGAGGTCGCGACGCGAGGGGAAGCGGGATTCCCGTTGGGGGGAGATCGCGCGTGGCTGGTTTCTGTTTTCTGAGTTTCTGTGTGGTTTCTCGCGAGGAAAAGGGAGACGACGGAGAGGGAGATGCGAGGGAGAGCGTGGGAGAGAACGTGAGGGAGAGACGAAGCGAGGGGGGGCTGCGGCTGTTTCTGGGAATTGGAGGGTGGGGAAAGAAAGGGGGTCGCGTGAAGGGGAAGGGAGCGTGGAGATGGCGGAGAGAACGTGAGGGGTGTGGGAGAGAGACGTGACGCGAGGGGGGGCTGTGAGAGCGTGTTCTGTTCTTGGCATTATGGGTCTGTTTTTTCTGGGAATTTTGGGGAAGAAGAAGAGGGATGGGTCGGGTCAGGGGCTTGGGTCGGGTTCTGGAGCGGGTTATGGGTTTATGAATTGGGTTGGGTTAGAGGGAAAGTGTTGGGCTGACATGTTGGGCCATTTAGTGAATTGGGTTAGGTTTGGGTATCAAAAATGGGTGTCAACAATGAGGATGTGTGAGAGGTTGTAAGTAGAGGTAGACGGGTCGGAAGGGTAGGGGCAGGTTGAAAAAGTATTGAGGAGAGGTGATTAGACAAGACACGACACAACTTCATATTACCGAGAACATGACTTTAGATAGGAAGGAGTGGAGGTCGCGTATTAGGATAGATCGAAGGCTAGTGGGGGTAGAGTATTGTTTTGCCTTTTGAGGGTTTAATGTCTATCATATAATGTAGCTAGTCATGCTCTTGTAGTGTCATATGTTGTTTATTGCTTTTCGATTATCATATTATTTTGATGTGTTGTCATTGTTTCTCTTTTTTACACTTTATACTGTTTTTTTTTCAACCACTATGTTTTCTCCTGTGTTTTCTTCTTCTTTACTTGGATTTTGATACACTCGAACTGATGTCTTTTCGAAAACAATAAGATATGTACATATTCTATTCTCTTCAAGCCCCACTTTATAAGATTTCATCGAATATATTATTATTATTATTATTATTATTATTATTATTATTATTATTATTATTATTATTATTATTGGCATCATATAAACTTTGTTGTTCCACCCAACAATATAAGAGTCTCAAAAGGGATTGTCCTAGAATATATAGTTCAGCCTTAACAAAGTATATATCAATAGAAGGATAAATATATTCTTTTATTCAGGATTTTATTTATTAAAGTGACTTGCATGTCTAAGCTGAGTTAAGCAGCTTAGGACATTGAGAAAGTGGAGCAAAAGACTACTTTCATTATATATGATTAGGTACTTAGTTATATTTAGCGAATAGTCGTCCATTAAAACAATAGTTAGTAAATATATATTAATGTATGATATACATATAATATACATTAATTATGTAAAATAATAAATATTTTTATTTAACCATCGAATATAATTATTTTAATGGATCAGCAACTTTCCTATTATCATCCATAGCCACCAATACCATAACTTAATTATCAAACCTTAATTAATTAATCAATCTTCATTTAGTAGTACTCACTAGCTAATCTACACTTGTACCTCATTGGAAATCTGGTAGATACCCATGTTAAAGACCAAACAAGATCACACTTTAATTTGTGATGATAAAATTAAGAACAAAATAATTAATACTTAAGAGAATTGATAATCTTACTTTAGTTCCCTTAAAAACTATTTCTTTAATTGTTTAATATTGTCTAGTACATGCTAAAAAAACAAGTGGAAATGTATTGTTTAATCTTTGCATAATTAACTTTTGGCATCCTCTCTAAGTGAGCAACCACTAATTATTCATCTTGAGTCACTTTTGTTTGTGGTGGTGGCGGTGGATAGGTGGTTGATAATTTAAATTTTTGATTTTGTAATAGATAATTGAAATATTAAATATTGAATTTTCAATGTTTGCTTTGGTATGAGAGATTAAATTTTGATATAGATTTTAATATGATAATTCGATAATTATGTATCGAAGAAAAAAAGTCATAATTTGTCGAATAATTATATCTTTTTGAAAAATTACAAATAAAGTCTGTTGAATTTTCACTCTCAAATCTTTACCTTATGATTTAGACGCACAAGTCGATTAAGATATATATCTATACCAATCACTTGTTACTTCTTTTCATATATATTTTAAACAATTTATTTAAAGTTGGATGTTTAGTATTTAATTTGATACTTTCAAAATTTAATTTTGTATATAAATAATTAAAAATAAATATCGAATATCAAATTTTAAACTTCTTGTACCATATAAATTTCGGTTTAGGCTGGTAATTGTTGTATTTATGTTCACCCCTACAGTATAGAAGTTGAATTAATTTTTCCGATAAAATAATGTAATTATTTACTTATGGATAAAATAATGTAATTATTTACTTATGGATAAAATGCAAGTGACAAATGACGTATTTCACAAAAAGCATTTGCACTTTGTAGTTTTTTTTTTTTTAAATAAAGTCAAACCATTAAAAGCACTAAGAAATAACTCAAATTTGTTATGTTTATTGATTCATTTTCTTAACCCCCCAAAAAAATTAATTAATTTTCTTTCTTCAAGTTATGGTGAAAGTATAATATATGACCCTAGGTGATACCAAAGGGTCGAATAATTGGTCTAGAAACTTTATTAGAGTCCGAAACTCAAAGGTTTTAAAATTTTTACAAAAATTCCAAAACGGTAAAATCGCTGCAGGGGCAGCGACTTACAACGAAATTCATTTCTTTTTAATAAAAAAATGAAATCGCTGCCTGGGCGGATATATGGTTTCTGTTTTCTGAGTATAATATATGGTTTCTGTTTTCTGAGTTTCTGCGTGGTTTCTCGCGAGGAAAAGGGAGACGACGGAGAGGGAGATGCGAGGGAGAGCGTGGGAGAGAACGTGAGGGAGAGACGAAGCGAGGGGGGGCTGCGGCTGTTTCTGGGAATTGGAGGGTGGGGAAAGAAAGGGGGTCGCGTGAAGGGGAAGGGAGCGTGGAGATGGCGGAGAGAACGTGAGGGGTGTGGGAGAGAGACGTGACGCGAGGGGGGGCTGTGAGAGCGTGTTCTGTTCTTGGCATTCTGGGTCTGTTTTTTCTGGGAATTTTGGGGAAGAAGAAGAGGGATGGGTCGGGTCAGGGGCTTGGGTCGGGTTCTGGAGCGGGTTATGGGTTTATGAATTGGGTTGGGTTAGAGGGAAAGTGTTGGGCTGACATGTTGGGCCATTTAGTGAATTGGGTTGGGTTTGGGTATCAAAAATGGGTGTCAACAGCTGTCCCTCATTTTACTTGGATTGATGCAAGCAATTCGAGGAAAATGAAATTGACCAAGCCAATTTTGACCAAACCCATTCATTTTCTAAAGGAAGGATTTGAGAAAGGGCTTAGGAATTATGGCCGGACCCTTGAAACGGGTTTCCTACATATCTCAGGCTTATATGAGAATTCAAGCCACTTGTAGTTCGATAAGCTTGATTTACCGCACGATTTGAAAGAATCAAAGTCATCTAGATACCGAATTATGAAGGTATCGGAATGCTCGAGAATCGAATTCGAGAGCGAATGTTGGAATACAACCGAGTTTTCAACATTGAATCCGCCTACATATCCTTATATGGAATCAGGCTGCATGTAGTTCAACTCGATCGGTTGAGAAGGGAATCTATTATGCTAGATTACCTTCGGTTTTGGACGAGCGACAAATTAAACGAGTATGAAAAGGATGTTTGTAACCTCTTAGCTATGAGTGTGTACATGGACATAACTTTCAAGTTCTTGGCGTATTGTCACTCAGATTGGAAACTTGCTTCCGACAAGTTGAAACCCCCCGGATGCGAGACTGGAACTGACAGAACCAAAGAAATACCGACATGACTCGAGAGGGGTGGTTCGATCGTGGTGGAAGTCGCTCCTCTGCTCGCGTCCTAAGAGTTTGACATTCCTCTTTGGACTATGTCCCAGTTCGCTGCTAAGAAAAAGTTCCACGTTGTGCTGCATCCTTGTTGATGTCGTCCGCACCTGTGGTTTGGTTTGAGAATTCATCCTCTTGGATGCTCTCGACAAAGATTGAGATAAAACTTGTTAGCTTAAAATGCAATTAGGATGAGATATAGTGTCTTTTTACCATGTTGACACTTCATTGATCTCCTCCATATTTGACGTCGACTCGATCGGTCTGACGTACAGCAAATAAAACTTGTGTCTGGCATTTGCAATATAACCTTCAATCTACTCTTCATTTGATGTTGAAATAAAATAAATAAATGATGATATGATGCTGATATTTCTTTTGACGTTGTCTTTGATACTCTTCGATTTTGACGAGGCATGAAATCTTCTCGTCGTGCATAAAATTGACTCGCGATGCATGATTTCCGCTATGCATGATTTTCCGCGATGCATGATTTCTGCGAGGCACAAAGTCTTCTCGCGATGCATAAATTTTGACGAGGCATGAAATCTTCTCGTCGTGCATAAAATTGACTCGCGATGCATGATTTCCGCTATGCATGATTTCCGCGATGCATGATTTCTGCGAGGCACAAAGTCTTCTCGCGATGCATAAATTTTGACGAGGCATGAAATCTTCTCGTCGTGCATAAAATTGACTCGCGATGCATGATTTCCGCTATGCATGATTTCCGCGATGCATGATTTCTGCGAGGTACAAAGTCTTCTCGCGATGCATAAATTTTGACGAGGCATGAAATCTTCTCATCGTGCATAAAATTGACTCGCGATGCATGATTTCCGCTATGCATGATTTCTGCGATGCATGATTTCTGCGAGGTACAAAGTCTTCTCGCGATGCATAAATTTTGACGAGGCATGAAATCTTCTCGTCGTGCATAAAAATTGACTCGCGATGCATAATTTCCGCTATGCATGATTTTCCGCGATGCATGATTTCTGCGAGGCACAAAGTCTTCTCGCGATGCATAAATTTTGACGAGGCATGAAATCTTCTCGTCGTACATAAAAATTGACTCGCGATGCATGATTTCCGCTATGCATGATTTTCCACGATGCATGATTTCTGCGAGGCGCAAAGTCTTCTCGCGATGCATAAATTTTGACGAGGCATGAAATCTTCTCGTCGTACATAAAATTGACTCGCGATGCATGATTTCCGCTATGCATGATTTTTTTTTTTTTGCGAGGTATCAAGTCTTCTCGCGATGCACAACTTTCGGCGAGGCATGAAATCTTCTCGTCGCTGTTGATGATGATGGCAAGACGACCTCCAGGTAATGTATCGTCTTGGTCCATGATAATAACAAAATAACTATCTCCTCTGGGGTAGTGCATTGTCCTGATTGACAATGACCATCTTGCTTGATATTGTGAAGCGGATAGCGCTCTTTACGAAAATCGTAAACTCTTTCTTAAGATTCTGTTTGATTCGCCTTTGACTTCTTCTTGGAGTTCTCCTTGTTCATTTGTCGAAAGAATTTTGCCAATTTCAAAGCAAAGCTATAAACCTGCATCCGCAGAAAAATTGTCAGTTTTAAAGATGTACTGATCTGTGCCGATTTCTTCAGTTGTCTTCTCTTTGTATTGCTATCTCCGGTTGATTTCCCGATCTTCTGACTCGGTGAGTTTTCGGAGTCACTACGAACTTATAGGTAAGGCCTGTAATGAAATTTTGAGGCCGTTCTCAAAATTTCTGTCCCAGTTTACTGTCTTACTTATCCTTTCATCGTAACTGAGCAGATTGTGGAATTTTTGAGATCTTCTCAAAATTTCTGTCGCAGTCGCAGATCTCGAAGTATCTTTATTTTGACTTGCTAAAGAGGAAACTTCTTTTGGAGAATTTTGAGTCCCTCTCAAAATTTTGTTCCAGTTTCTATTGTAAAGAGGAATAGAAATCTTACGAGAGATATGACCGAACCCTTGTGGAGCCTACGTATCCCGTTGAGGCAGGAATTCAGGTCAAACGTAGTTCCTCTTAAAGGTTAACAAGAATAAAATTTACAAAGAAACCGACCGAGGCTGACAAAGGCCGCCTACGTATCTCATTCTTGAGAATTCAGGTCGAACGTAGTTCAGACCGTAACATTTTGGTCTTTTGTTTTGACTTGTTAAAGAAGTCCAACTTCAAATGAATTTTTGAGACCCTCTCAAAAATTCTGTCCCAGTTTCCATTATGAAGAGAAATGGAAATCCTACTGGGCATATGACCGAGCCGTTGTGGCGCCTACGTATCCCATTGGAGCAGGAATCAGGTCAAACGTAGTTCCGACCGTAACATTTTGGTCTTTTGTTTTGACTTGTTAAAGAAGTCCAACTTCAAATGAATTTTTGAGACCCTCTCAAAAATTCTGTCCCAGTTTCCATTATGAAGAGAAATGGAAATCCTACTGGGCATATGACCGAGCCGTTGTGGCGCCTACGTATCCCATTGGAGCAGGAATCAGGTCAAACGTAGTTCCGACCGTAACATTTTGGTCTTTTGTTTTGACTTGTTAAAGAAGTCCAACTTCAAATGAATTTTTGAGACCCTCTCAAAAATTCTGTCCCAGTTTCCATTATGAAGAGAAATGGAAATCCTACTGGGCATATGACCGAGCCGTTGTGGCGCCTACGTATCCCATTGGAGCAGGAATCAGGTCAAACGTAGTTCCGACAAGAAATGTGCGATAAATTTTCAAAGGAAAGATAACAAAACTTCATACGCAAAATTTGGCCAATGTTGGGCATTCTTCTTCTCGAATGAATATCTTCAAATGACTCAGTTTAGAAATGTCTTGTGCTCACTCTTGAGCATCTAATATGTCATCCATTCGGGTGGTTTCCTCAATATTGATCAAGTTGTTGTTGATCATGTTTTGTATATTGTGCTTCAGAGTTGAACAATTCTCTGTGTCATGTCCAACGGCTCCTGAATGATAAGAGCATCTGTGGTCAGCTCTGTAAAATTTTCCCAAAGGATTGGCTGGTCTTCCTTCTATAGGATAGAGCTTACCCATCGCTTTCAACCTTTCATAAAGTTGAGTTTGAGATTCCCTCAATGGTGTAAATACTTTAGGAGCTTTCCTAAATTTTGGGCGAGGAAATTTTTCCTGATTGACATTATGGTTTCGGTATTTCCTTTTAGAAGCTGACCTCATATGAGTAGCCGTGATCGTATTTATCTCCTCCAATTTTCCTTTTGATTTATCCATATCACTGATTCTGGCAGATTTTCCTTTAGATCGCAATGCGGTGGGTTTGGTGAGCTTTCCAGTCATGAAACCATCCTCCAAAGCTTCTCCCACTTTGACAATCTCGACAAACTTTTGTCCCATCATACAGAACATTCTTTCGTAGTACTCAGGATCTTGAGTACGAATGAACATTTCGGTGATCTCACGCTCCGACATTGGAGGTTGAACTCTTACGACCTCTTTTCTCCAGCGAAGAGCGTACTCTCGATAATTTTCTGTAGACTTCTGTCTGATCTTCTCCAAGTAGTAGCGATCTGGGGCATCTTCTATGTTATGTCCAAATCTTTCTGTGAAATCCTTTACAAGTGCATTCCAACTTTTCCATTGTTTCAACTCCTGTAATGTAAGCCATTCCAGAGCTTCTCCACTTAGACTTCGACTGAAGAGACATATTAATAATGCTTCGTTTTTGTCAACTCCCCCGAGTTGATCACAATAAGCTTTCAGATGTGTTAGAGGATTTCTTGTCCCGTTAAAAGTGACAAACTTTGGCACCTTGAACCCTTCTGGGAGGTCGAGATCCGGATGGATGTATACATCCTCATAGCTTAATCCATCGACTTCGGAAAAATAGTGTAACTCCTTCATGGCTTTCCTGATCTCTCCTTTCGCCTTGAGTACCTCTTCCTTTGACCTCCACTCTCTCTCCTGTTCCTCACAGTGATCAAGCTCGGAACAATCGGCATGAGGTTCATTTGGGATTTGGAAAGTAGTCTTTTGAGGTATGAGTGGGATAATGGAGGGATTCTGGGTATTTTGATTGGCTTGATAATTTTGGGGGAAATTTTGAGGATCGGTATTTTGGTTTTGAGGGAGATGAAGGATTTGATTGGTATTGTGAGAATGATGTGGCGTTTGACACGATGTGGTGGCGTGATGGGGATTGAGGGTAGTTAAGTCAATGGTTGGAGGATTTTGAATGGGGTTAGAGAGAAGGTTCTGACCTTGTTCCGTGCTTGAGGGAGGATAGTGGAGTGGAGGTCTTCCATCTCTTGGAGGGTTGAAGGATGTCACTTGATTAGACAACTCCTGCATTCTTTGCATTTCGATCCTCATTTCGGCAATCTGTTGCATCAGCTGCATAATTAACTCATTTTGATCTGCCGCGGTGGGCTGAGCCACCACAAAATCTGTAAGGCTAACTTCCTCATTACTGTCTCCCATGGCTGTATTTGTGTTTGGTCCGGGGCAGTAATCCGCGGGACCTTTTGATCTGGTGAACTAGAGGTGATCTTTCTCTTTTTATCGACACAGATCAGTTAAAGGTACCTGAGAAGTGAAACAACTCAAAGGCAGATTTGTTAGTGCGCGTTCAGAGTACAAAATACATAATATCACATAGACGGCAGATAAACACACAAGTTGCTTTGTTTGAGGATATCTTTATCCCACGAATGAGAACCGGAAACAATATATATATATATATATTTTTTTTTTTCAACAAGCAGGAGTTTGCTCGTTTTTTTTTTTTTTGTGAGAAACTTAAGACTCGAAAATTTTGGTCGGACATCTTGCAATGGTGGCTTCTGTATATTTTGGAAACTTCTGGCTAGGAGTGGGGTTTACGATATCCTCATTCATAGCAACAAAACATATAATCAGTTAAACACACATAGGCATATGCATATCGCGTCCTAAAACATAATAGGGGACCCTTTTGTGCCAAGGGTAGGCCTAGCGCATTCGAATGATGTACGTGTGAATTTGAACCAAATAAACAATTCCCCCCAAAATAACATTCACTAATGAATAATAATGTTTGTAAAAAAGGGAAACAAATATTAAAAACAAACCCACGCAGGGGAAATTTGAAAGTACAACAATAACAGGCCCACGCAGGGGCGAAGTTCACTATGCCGCTCCAGATGATCCTGCTCCATCAACGTCACTCCGAAATTTGTATTGCTGAAACATGTGCCTTAGTATCAGCAGAAAACCTTCACCCAGACGTCCTTTGTCTTCCAAGCTTTCGTATCGCATTCTCTCAATTTTCTCTTTGATCCAGTTATCAAAATCATCATAACCACGTCTCAGTCTTTCAACTTCTCGAGTCACCTTCTCGAGAGCATCTTGATTCTCTGCGAACTTAGCGTACACCTCCTTGGTCTCTTCTTTTATCTCTCGTAGCTCGGCCACTGCTTTGGCTTCTCTTTCTGTTATATTGTGAAAGTTACGTGGAGTTTGAAAGGAGACGTTTTGTATGTCCTTTTTGAGTCATTCTTTGTAACCTTCGTCGTACCCCACATTGAAGCGGTCAGGTTCGATGGTGTCCTTATTCATACGTTTAGCGCATTTCCACTCTCTGAACATTTCAAACGCGTCGTGAACTCTATCATCTCCAATATCGTACACATAAGCGCCATAGTACGCTTCTTTGGGTATAGTTTGTCTTCTTCCGAACTGCCGTAAGACTCGAAATGGTGCGTAAGGGCGAATTCCCCGAATGCCTGGTAGAGGAAGCACAATATTTCTACGACTTCCCACGATGACTTCTTTGGATATAAAACGGTTGAGCATCCATTGGAGGTCTTCTTATCTTAATTCGGAGAAAATTTGGGCCCATTTCCCCTTCGTCCTCCGATTGTTCATATTTGCCCAATACAAACGGTCATTCAAATCCTTAAGGGTATTTTTGCTGTCGAGGGTATGTAACTCCTGAGTTCCGGCACCCTTTATTAAATGGCTGAGGATCCACCACTGGAGGAGTAACTTACATCCTTGAAAGTATCGGTGTCCCTCTTTACACTTTCCCAAGGCTCGATACATGTCGGACAGGATGACCGGAGCTATAGGATAGTATCTTGTTATCCCTTGGTTTTCATATCCTTTGAACAAAGTGTGGACAAGTGTTATGACTCGGGTATTGATACTCAAACTCGGACCATGAGGGAAGACCATTGTTCCCAATAACGCCACAGCAAATGCCAGGGGACGGATCTCGTTCCATTCTCTGTAGGAGATCTTGAACTCTCGATTGTATGTGACGTAGAAGCTTGCATGCCCAAATCGGACATAAAGGTCCTTTAATGCTACATGGGATTCCTGGCACCAGTATGCAAAGTCCTTTCTCAACCCAAACCAGTTTGTAATATCATCTACGGAAGGTTTATTAGGGATGAAGATGTCTTCTTGCTTTCTTGCTCTTCTTTCTATTCCGGTGCCCACGGTGTCTATACAGTCTCTTATTTCCTCCAAAGTTGGGGTGATTTCAGCAGTTCCAAACCGAAACACCATCCTCCGGTTATCCCAATATCCCGTGAGTACCTCAATCAGTTCTGGCCAACCATTCATATTGATCAGTTCTGTCAATGCACCTACGTATTTGTTAAGGGTCCTTCTGTGATCTCCATCCAAATCATTATACCACATCGTGAGTTGAGGTGGCGCTGAGACGACCATATCGAACTTCGGGAAACGATCCATATCTGTAAAAAAGAAACCAATTAGATTTTTCCCCTCCCTAAAACTGGTTTTCACACGTACATTATTCGAATGTCAAACAATATGATGTGTCGCGAGGTCGAAGACCTTAGACACGATTTTGGTAATTTTTCTACTAAATGAGCTTAATACACCTTGGGTATTAAGCCTTCTTAGGCTAATGCTTAATGTGGTTTTGGTTTCGCTCTATCTTAGGCTTTCTAGAATAGTTTTCAATTTGACGGTTACCCGAGTCGGACAAACATCGGGGTGAAGCTACCAAACAAACGTCGGATGACCACATTCCAACTAATTGTTTGATACTTCCAAATGAATTCTTGGGGTATATCTGAGAGAAGTCGCGGTAAGCCGCGTAACTTCCGTTTCCTAATGCAATCTATTTGCCATTTGGCGGAAGTTATGCCATGAGAAAAATGCAAATTTCAAAATTTAAACAATTTAAACAAGTAAACAGTTATCGCAAATAGTCAAACAAGTTAGTCTTAAGGTTAGAATCCTCCAAATAGTCCCCAGCGGAGTCGCCATTTCTGTTTTATCGAAAAATCGTTATTTCCAAAAGAGAGTTCGTTTTATTTGACTTTTATAGGAGTCGCCACTTAATTTTTAAGGAAAATTAAGAAAACTAGTTTCCAAACAATTTAAACAGAAAAAATTGTTTTGAAACATTTAAATGGGTTCGGGATTCTTATTAGCGTCTTAGGAAGGTTTTGAAGGCACCTAAGACGCTCCGTTAACTACGGTTTTCCAATGACTAACTTATTTGACTATTTTGTTTTAACTTTTGCAAATCTTTAAGTTGAGCCTATTAAAGTTCATTTAAACAAGTTATAATATTTAAGATAATTTTACAAGTTTCAAAATATTTATCTTGCAATTTTGCGGATTTTTACGAAGCCTAACTTAAAGTTACAAGCTCTGGAATATATATATCTTTGCCAAATAGTTAAAGCTCTCTAAACTCAAACGGACTTGTAAAATATTATTGTTTTAAGACAACTTAAAACCTTAACTCTAAGCCAACTTGCAAACTTAAAATTTTATTGTTTTAAGATTCCGTTAACAATTAAATTTATTAGAGTCTTACTTAAAAATTAACGAGTTTGAAATTTTTATCGTTTTGAGATTCCATTTCAGTTTTAATTTTCTAAAATTTTGATAAAGTAGATAGGCGTTTCAAATGGGGTTTGGAGTTATTCTAACCATAGACTAAAAGACAATTAAAGCAAACATGTAAACAAACAATAAACGGAAGAGAGAGAGAAAGCGAGAGAGAGAGAGAGGGAGAAATTTGGGTCCGAACTCGGGTTCTGTCCGCCTTGACCGAGTTTTGGACCCACCTGTTTTTGGGTTTTTGACCCATTTTCACCTGTCCTATTCTAGACATACAAAATAGAAACTACAAGTAAACAACAAGGGCTTATGCCCATTTACAAAATAAAAAAAAATATAAAATAAAATAAAATAAAATAAATCTTCCAATCTCTCTTCCTTCAACTTCTTCAATCCTTTTACGCGATCCTCGACTTTGCGGGTTGACTCGATGGAAAGAATTTCCGAGCCTTCATGGCTCTCCCAAAATGCAAGGATAAAATGGAGTCCGGAATGGACTCGAGAAAAATTCCCCATGCGACAAGACAGAAATAAATTAGCATATGGAACAACAAAGTAAATCAAACGTATTTCGAATGAAACCTAATAAGTAAAATAAGACAAATAACTCTATAGAAAACCAAATGGAAACCAACCAAAAATATCCAAGATCAGCAGACAAACTAACTCTAAATCTCATTAACTTCCAACATGCCAAGACCATACCGACTGTCAACATTAATAAATAAAACATCCCAGGGAAAATATCATAAATAAATTGGCATTCAAGGATTTTGTATCATACTGAAATAAATAAAACAGTAACTCAAGCTGCCAAATCGACAGTTACATTGTTTTGACCTTAAAATAAATTCGGACTAAACTCCACCATTGCAAACTATTGAAGAAAAGGAGATAAACTCACTCGCATTTAACAAACATACCAGCGTGTTATTAAGTCAGGGGAAAATTTCAGCTCGAACAAACAAGAAACAAACGACAAAAATAAATCATCTCTAAAGACCTAAATGGCAATCCGCGAAGTTCATTAGATGGAGGCAACTAAACAAGTACAACATAAGCCTACCAAATAAAGAAAACAAAAACTTGAGCAAGATATGGAATCGTGACTAACCATGAGCCTCAGGAAGAGAGAGGGAGCATGTACAGAACCAAAACTATAACAGACTTATGCAACAGCTCCAAAACAACGTATTCACTCAAATGAACTAGGCGAGAACACATGAGTTGTATATATATATGAATGAAACAAGCAAGCAAACTCCAGCAGACATACCCAATGAGATCAATCCAACAGATATATCAACTTATATTCATTGCAACATAATCCACATAACTCAATATTTAAATATTAACAGATTCGAACCAAACCAATCAGAAAGGCTAGCCAAATCGATTGGCAGCAACGTCCAGAACACCAATAACAACAAAAAAAAAATTTCAGTTTCGAAACAGAACAGAAAGAGGACGAAGAAATAACGTGGAGCAAGGGGATTACCTTCTTCGGAGCAACGACTGGAACGTCGACGAGCGAGGCAACAAACGATGGCGACCTCCACCACAAACGGAAACACGAACGCCCAGCGACAAAATGGGAGCTGCTGGATCGATTGGCTCACCAAGTTGTCGGCCTACACGCTTCGTTACGATCTCGGGAAACCCTTTCCGACACCGCTTGAGACTCCTCTCAACTCGTTTGAATAGAAAAGATGACAGCGATCCTCCTCTAGTTCTCCCGAAACAAACAAGACGAAACAAAAAAAATAAAAATTTCAATGGTTCTTCTAAAAATTTTCAGACACGAAATTTCTAACCCCCTAATTCTGCCTTCTGAATTTTTTCGACCCAAAAATCCCCTTCCTCCCCAACTTCCAAAAACTCCTCTATATTTGAAGGGGGAGGGGGTTTAAATGGAAGAAAACCATTATGGTTTTCGAGCTTTCGGCGGGCATGACGATTTCAAAATTCAAAAAAAAAAAATCGACCTCATGATTTGGTCAAACCCCTTTTCGACCGAAAGAGAAAAGGGGAACTTGGGGCTGTCGGGGAATCTTCGTGTGGGGTAGGGAGAGAAAGAGCGTGGGAGAGCGTAGGAGAGAGAGAGACGCGACGCGAGAGAGAGGTCGCGTGAGAGAGGGAGGTCGCGACGCGAGGGGAAGCGGGATTCCCGTTGGGGGGAGATCGCGCGTGGCTGGTTTCTGTTTTCTGAGTTTCTGCGTGGTTTCTCGCGAGGAAAAGGGAGACGACGGAGAGGGAGATGCGAGGGAGAGCGTGGGAGAGAACGTGAGGGAGAGACGAAGCGAGGGGGGGCTGCGGCTGTTTCTGGGAATTGGAGGGTGGGGAAAGAAAGGGGGTCGCGTGAAGGGGAAGGGAGCGTGGAGATGGCGGAGAGAACGTGAGGGGTGTGGGAGAGAGACGTGACGCGAGGGGGGGCTGTGAGAGCGTGTTCTGTTCTTGGCATTTTGGGTCTGTTTTTTCTGGGAATTTTGGGGAAGAAGAAGAGGGATGGGTCGGGTCAGGGGCTTGGGTCGGGTTCTGGAGCGGGTTATGGGTTTATGAATTGGGTTGGGTTAGAGGGAAAGTGTTGGGCTGACATGTTGGGCCATTTAGTGAATTGGGTTGGGTTTGGGTATCAAAAATGGGTGTCAACAATGAGGATGTGTGAGAGGTTGTAAGTAGAGGTAGACGGGTCGGAAGGGTAGGGGCAGGTTGAAAAAGTATTGAGGAGAGGTGATTAGACAAGACACGACACAACTTCATATTACCGAGAACATGACTTTAGATAGGAAGGAGTGGAGGTCGCGTATTAGGATAGATCGAAGGCTTTTGAGGGTTTAATGTCTATCATAGAATGTAGCTAGTCATGCTCTTGTAGTGTCATATGTTGTTTATTGCTTTTCGATTATCATATTATTTTGATGTGTTGTCATTGTTTCTCTTTTTTACACTTTATACTGTTTTTTTTTTCAACCACTATGTTTTCTCCTGTGTTTTCTTCTTCTTTACTTGGATTTTGATACACTCGAACTGATGTCTTTTCGAAAACAGTCTCTCTACCTCTATGAAATCGTGATAAGATATGTACATATTCTATTCTCTTCAAGCCCCACTTTATAAGATTTCATCGAATATATTGTTATTATTATTATTATTATTATTATTATTATTATTATTATTATTATTATTGGCATCATATAAACTTTGTTGTTCCACCCAACAATATAAGAGTCTCAAAAGGGATTGTCCTAGAATATATAGTTCAGCCTTAACAAAGTATATATCAATAGAAGGATAAATATATTCTTTTATTCAGGATTTTATTTATTTATTTAAGTGACTTGCATGTCTAAGCTGAGTTAAGCAGCTTAGGACATTGAGAAAGTGGAGCAAAAGACTACTTTCATTATATATGATTAGGTACTTAGTTATATTTAGCGAATAGTCGTCCATTAAAACAATAGTTAGTAAATATATATTAATGTATGATATACATATAATATACATTAATTATGTAAAATAATAAATATTTTTATTTAACCATCGAATATAATTATTTTAATGGATCAGCAACTTTCCTATTATCATCCATAGCCACCAATACCATAACTTAATTATCAAACCTTAATTAATTAATCAATCTTCATTTAGTAGTACTCACTAGCTAATCTACACTTGTACCTCATTGGAAATCTGGTAGATACCCATGTTAAAGACCAAACAAGATCACACTTTAATTTGTGATGATAAAATTAAGAACAAAATAATTAATACTTAAGAGAATTGATAATCTTACTTTAGTTCCCTTAAAAACTATTTCTTTAATTGTTTAATATTGTCTAGTACATGCTAAAAAAACAAGTGGAAATGTATTGTTTAATCTTTGCATAATTAACTTTTGGCATCCTCTCTAAGTGAGCAACCACTAATTATTCATCTTGAGTCACTTTTGTTTGTGGTGGTGGCGGTGGATAGGTGGTTGATAATTTAAATTTTTGATTTTGTAATAGATAATTGAAATATTAAATATTGAATTTTCAATGTTTGCTTTGGTATGAGAGATTAAATTTTGATATAGATTTTAATATGATAATTCGATAATTATGTATCGAAGAAAAAAAGTCATAATTTGTCGAATAATTATATCTTTTTGAAAAATTACAAATAAAGTCTGTTGAATTTTCACTCTCAAATCTTTACCTTATGATTTAGACGCACAAGTCGATTAAGATATATATCTATACCAATCACTTGTTACTTCTTTTCATATATATTTTAAACAATTTATTTAAAGTTGGATGTTTAGTATTTAATTTGATACTTTCAAAATTTAATTTTGTATATAAATAATTAAAAATAAATATCGAATATCAAATTTTAAACTTCTTGTACCATATAAATTTCGGTTTAGGCTGGTAATTGTTGTATTTATGTTCACCCCTACAGTATAGAAGTTGAATTAATTTTTCCGATAAAATAATGTAATTATTTACTTATGGATAAAATAATGTAATTATTTACTTATGGATAAAATGCAAGTGACAAATGACGTATTTCACAAAAAGCATTTGCACTTTGTAGTTTTTTTTTTTTTAAATAAAGTCAAACCATTAAAAGCACTAAGAAATAACTCAAATTTGTTATGTTTATTGATTCATTTTCTTAACCCCCAAAAAAAATTAATTAATTTTCTTTCTTCAAGTTATGGTGAAAGTATAATATATGACCCTAGGTGATACCAAAGGGTCGAATAATTGGTCTAGAAACTTTATTAGAGTCCGAAACTCAAAGGTTTTAAAATTTTTACAAAAATTCCAAAACGGTAAAATCGCTGCAGGGGCAGCGACTTGCAACGAAATTCATTTCTTTTTAATAAAAAAATGAAATCGCTGCCTGGGCAGCGATTTCAAAAATTTTCTTCTTACAAATCGCTGCCGTGGCAGCGATTTCACATTATTTTTTATTTAATTTTTTTTTTTAAAAAAATAAGCTATATCGCTGCCAGTGTAGCGATTTATAAAGGAAATTTTTTTTTAAATCGCTGCCAGTGCAGCGATTTATAAAAAAAAAAAATTATAAATCACTGTCCTGGGCAGCGATTTATATCAAAAATTTTATTATTTTTTTATAAATCGCTGCTATATCAAAAAAAAAATTTATTAAATAGCTGCACGAAGCTTTTTTAAAATTTTTTTTTTAAAATGTTAATACAGCGATTTTATATCTAAAAAAAATTATAATATTTTTTTAAATTTAAATATATAACTTATAAGAAAATATACGTTATTTTTAAAAAATTAAAAATAACTAAAGTAATAAATATATTTTCTTTCTAAAAAAAGATATTATATTAATTTAAATTTAAATAATATTTGAATTCAAATAATTAATTTTTTTAAATAAAAAATTAAAGGCAGAAAAATTATTGAATTTGTTTTTTTTTTTAAAAATGATATATATATATTTTCACGTAAATTTAACATAATGTATATTTTCTTATAAGTTATATATTTAAATTTAAATATATTATAATTTTTTTTAGATATAAAATCGCTGTATTAACATTTTTTAAAAAAAAATTAAAAAAAAGCTTCGTGCAGCGATTTAATAAAAAAAAAATTTATATAAGTCGCTGCCCTAGCAGCGATTTATAAAAAAAAAAAATTGATATAAATCGCTGCCCAGGGCAGCGATTTATAATTTTTTTTTTTTTTGTAAATCGCTGCTAGGGCAGCGATTTATATCAATTTTTTTTTTATAGATCGCTGCACTGGCAGCGATTTAGAAAAAAAATAAAAAATTTCCTTTATAAATCGCTGCACTGGCAGCGATATAGCTTATTTTTTTTAAAAAAAAATATATAAATAAAAAATAATGTGAAATCGCTGCCAGGGCAGCGATTTGTAAGAAGAAAATTTTTGAAATCGCTGCTTGGGCAGCGATTTCTTTTTTTTATTAAAAAAAAATGAATTTCGCAAAATCGTTGCCTCAGCAGCGATTTTACTTTGTAAGTCGCTGCCCCTGCAGCGATTTTACCGTTTTGGTTAATATAAAATTTTATATACCGTTTTGAAATTTTTGTAAAAATTTTATACCCTTTGAGTTTCGGACTCAACTTTATTATCCCCAAATTGTTGGGCATAAACAAATTTAGTACTATCAAATAATTATGTGTACATAAACTAAATGATGAAAAATAATGAACTAGCAATAAGGCTATAAAATGGATTAATTTTTTTTTATAAACCATGAGAAAAATAGAAGAGCTTAGTTTAATTATGAGTCCGGAGCCTAAAGGGTATAAAATGTTAACAAAAATTCTAAAATCGTATATGATTTTAACCAAAGGGACAAAATCACTAGAAGAGTAGCGATTTCTGTCGTCGGAAAAAACTTTGATAACTTGGCAGCGATTTCTAAAGTAATTTTTTAATAAATCGCTCCCTAATCAACAATTTCCTTAATTTTTTATTTAAAATTAAAGAAAAAAATTAGGAGCAAATCGCTGAAGGGCAGCGATTTGTCTTCATTTTTTTAAAATATTTTTTTAAATCAATTTTTTAGAGAACTTTTGATTGATACTTATTTAAAAAAATCATTAAAAAAAATATTTTGGAATAAGTAGTAGAAAATTTAAAATTAAAATTTCTTTAAAAAATTTAAAATTTAATTTTAAAAATTGTAAAAAAAAATTAAAAAAATTGATTGGAAAAAATAAAAAAAAACAATTTGGAGACAAATCGCTGGCCTTGCAGCGATTTGCTCTTAGTTTGTTTTTTTTTTTAAATAAATAATTTAAAAAATTAAAGAAATCACTGATTAGGCAGCGATTTATTAAAAAATCATTAACAAAAATTTATTTTGGAAATCGCTGCAAAGGCAGTGATTTTACTTTTTTCGGCGGGCGAAATCGTGCCCTTCCAGCGATTTTGCCCTTTTGGTTAAAATATATATTCATATACCGTTTTAGAATTTTTATTAACATTTTATATCTTTTAGACTCCGAACTCGTCTAATCATCGACTCATCATACTTACCCTCAATTTGACTTGCTAATTTCGCATTATTTAAATTTTGTTATTATTAGTGTTTTTCTTATAGAAAAGATTTGCGTAATGATGAATTAACAATTCACGTTATTCAAATATTTTCTACGACAATGTATAACCAGGACTCAAATATTACTTCTTTTTTTTTTTAACATTACTTGTACTTTCTTATTAATATATAATTTAATTTTTGTTTATTTTTAACCTTCTTAGCCCAAAAATTAAGCTAGATCAAATGGCTAATTAGGTACAATTACCCTATAAATAATTAGGTTCGCAAAGAATTTAAATTCTCAAACTATATATGATTATAAAAATGATGTTATGGATTAGCTTGGACACAAATATTTAATTTGTTTTAATAAATTTGCTACCTAATTATTGTTATAACACTAATTAACAACCACCTTTATAAGTGACGTGTATTAGTTTGTGATAAGTATATCCTGCTTATCCTAGTTTTCTTGAACAATGTCCATGACGTTGCCATTATAATCTTATGTCATTTATGTAGTTTATTCGATCACCAAAAGTTGCGATAAAATGATATCTACCTAATTCTTTGTAAGTAAATAATCGATTTTGATAAAGAATATTGTATCATGTAAAATAGGATTTTATAAATTTAATTAATTGAGCTTTAAAATTAATATCGAATATTGACTAGAAAGTCAACAGATTATCAGAGTTGCCCATATATATAAAGCTAGATTAAAAAAAAAACTCATGTGGCACTTCTCAATGGCCAAGAATTATATTTATCTTTTTTTATTCAATCGGATTTGTACATTATCTTTAGTTATTGGTTAGGATTTTGCAGACATTATAAATTCAGAGTTTAGTTATAGGCAACTTACATAAATATATACAATATTATAAACTGGAATATATATATATATATATATATATATATATATATATATATATATATATATATATATCAGTTTATAATATTGTATATTTTATCAAATTTTGTTGTGTCCAAATACATCCAAATATATGAATCTCAAGAGACTGTTAGGATTTTATCCTGATTTTCTTACCATATTTGAGTAATACCATAATTGTTTTTATTTTTTCTGAAGAAAAAAAGATTATCTTTCATATTTGGTTTATTTATTTCTTGGTGGAAACGTTTGGAACCCGTATAATAGCATTCATACAATGTACACATTTAAGAGTTATGTTTATGAAATTTCTCTCTACAATTTCTATGTTTAATATAAGTTTGTAATTGTATAGATCAATTGACCATATTGTAATATATGTTTCTTTTGTAAAGTTTTATGTGTCGTCTAATTTATTATCATATCATTTGCAATTGTAAGTTTCCGAATGATGCCTCGATTCTTTTGAATCCAACAGATAAATGGGATCAAAATTAGGTGTAATTTATTCTAGATACATTATATTCAAGTGAATTCGCATGTATTTGGGAGAGACCCCTCTCATCTCGCTTGTCATTCTCATATATATCTAATAAATGCAAATCACACTGACTACAAATACATATGAATAACATCACGTACATACATATGTATGTATCTAATGTGATTCACATGTAAATCTAATGTAACTGATACATAATGAATCTCAATCACCGTCCTCCCCATATCGCTTGTCTCTCTCACTGTTATATTTTAGTATATATTTGATAGCAATAATACATGTATCTAAGTGCATATGTTTCAATATATGATAGAACCTGTTAATAAGTATTAAGATATATAACATCTTGAAAGTATAGGTAATTACATATACAGTAATGAAGTATATCTAAATTATGTTGTTTTTCCTTCACTAATCAATTTCCATATTAATTGTTTCATCTTTTATTCGGTATAAAATAGTAATGCATAAATTACTCAAAAATTATACATATTTTATTTTATAAGAAATCGTGAAATATAATTCATCATTGTATTCGATCAGGGGTGACTTGACAATGTTAAGAAAAAAGACCGTGTCTTAGGAGCTTCAAATTTGTAGAATTTCGCTTGGCAGACCATGGCAACCTCTCCAATTCAATTTTATGTGTTTCTATATTTGCATAAAATTTAAATTTGTATACAATTTAATTGAAATAAAATATTTGTATATCAAATCTTTCTTTCTCTTTATACAACACAAATTATACAGTATAATTTGTATGATATGTGTTTGTATAAAACGAGAAAGGCAAAAGAGAGCTGGGCAGAGAAAGATCTGTATTTATATAATTATAAGTGTATAGGACGAAAATATATTTATTCGTATTAGTATATATACATTTTTCTCTCGTTTTATATAAATACAAACGCAATTTATACATTGTGTTTGTATAAGAGTGAAAAAGAGACCGACAAGAGTGGCATGCTAGAAACCTAGGAGAGTGACAATGACAACTATTTGCTAAGGATGACAATTAAATTAAACAATATTTATAATATTTAATCTAATTTAATAATTTGCTATTATATATAATTTTTTCAATAATAAATTGATTTCTAACGTCATCTTTTGTAAATTGACAAGTACAAAAACCAATTGAGGGCCCTTGTACTACAATGTTACAAACAAAGAATGATAACGACAACAACCTAATTCAAACCTAATAATCTGATGTTTGCTAATGTAATTAATTATTAAAATGGTATTTATACCTAAAAATCAATATATATATATATATAAATGAGGATCCTCAATCCGCCTATGTGGCATGCCTTAATGTTGAGAAAAATATATATATTTTTTTTAAAAAAAATAGGGCTTTTTAGATTATTTCTTTTTACACAATAATATTATGTGTATTTATATATTGCTATTAATAAGTAACTTAATGAGCATTACACCTCCTAACCTTTTAATAATATATATAACATCTAATTTTTAATTTAATAATATAACTCCTAACCTTTCATATTCATAACCTTCAAAATATTTAATATAAAAATTATAACTCCTAAATATTACACCTATAAAAACCAATTTTGAGACATTGCATGATGGTCATTTTATTTTTCTTTTCCTTACTCTTCATTTTTTATTCCTTTGATTTGTTAATATTTTTTTTCTTCTTTGATCTGATTTTTACAGGAGAGGGATGTATAATGAAAAATGTTATATATTTTGCATGTTTTGATTTTGTGAGGTAAAATGATTTGACATGTCTAATTATCATTATCACCTTTGTTCTATTGTAATTACATATAGATTTGATATTATTAGGTTGGATTGTTGATGATACAAATCATGATTCTTTTATAGAAAAAATAATTTGTTCTCTTTTTTTTTTTTTGCTTCTCTTTGTAGTTTTTTGATATTTTTTTTTCTTATTCTTGTAGTTTCTACCGACACTGATTGTCTTTATTCACTTTGTAAATTTGAAGAATCGAATTATGTTATGTTGAGAACATGATCCTTCTTTCCTCTTCAAATCATATATAACTTAAATATTTTAAATATTTTTGCTTGATTAGTTAACTATAATTTTATATCTTTTTGTTGTTATTATTGTAAGGATTATAATTATGTTATATTGAGAACGTGATCCTTCTTTCCCCTTCAAATCATATATAACTAAATATTTTAAATATTTTTGCTTTATTAGTTAATTATTTTATGTATGTTTGTTGGTATTATTGTAAGGATTGTTTATAGTTCTCCGGTTAAACCTCTGATGCAATAAGAGTTGATTGGTTCCTTATAAAATTAATTAGTTAATTGAAAAAACGCCAATATATCTTATTTCTAATTTCGTCTAACAATATCTTCCTCCGCACTAGCTATAAAAATGTTAAACAAATATATAATAAATATAAGTAATAAAAAAAGTAATATATCACATCTCAATATAAAGTAAATAAAATACTAAATATTAAATAAAAATATTATATAACTAAGAATCAAATAAATCGATTCCTCTTATAATTTCGTATCTCACAATACATAACAATGATATGGTAAAAATAATAATTTTAACGTTGCATTATTTTTTATATTATTTATATATAGAAATTATTTATAGGCCAAATGTTTCACAATTTTGAGAATTTAATCAACAAAAAATTAAATATTTTTTAATTTTATTTTAAAACATTCGTACGATTACTTTTTTTTTGATAATTTCAAAAAAATTTCTAATTCCTTTTGATTAACTTTTTAATTCTATGTCCTTTTTTAAATTTATTTTTAATTAATTTTTCTCTTAATAGATATCTCTCCTATAATATAAAATAAGAGAAAAAGTATATATTGTTCAAAATAATAGTAATTACTAAAAATAATGTTTATTATTAGAAGCATATTTGGAGACTTTTAATAATTTAAAATTTCTAAAATGAGGTAAAAATAAAATATGTCATATAATAAAATAAATCATAAAAATGGTGGAGGATTTTACTTAAACATATTTTTGTTTATTAAAAAAATATGTCACATTTTTTTTTACCTTTTTCCTCTTATTTTTATATATTTATTTTTAATTAAATTTTTATTATAAACTCACACCTCTTCATCTTTCAAAACCTCTATACTTACTTAATTAATACTTATCAGTAATACCTATGACTTCCAGCTTTATACTTTTGTAACCCAAATTACTTAATATTTAAATTTGTGATATCTTAAAAGCACATCAAAAAAATATTTCTAACCAATTATATTTATGTTTAGCTTAATTGTTCTCTACTTTAATATTGTAATGCAAAATCTATCGACAAAGACTTCTTTATATAATTATTTTTACTTCTAATAAGAATGATACAAAATAAGATATATAAAAGAGAATAATTGATTTGTTTTTTTGCATGAAATTATAAGAGCAAGATCATTATGAAAAGTAAGACAAAAACAATTCTTGAAAACATTAAAATGTATTTGTAGATACGCTTAGCGGTGGGAGATAATCAAAATTATTATGAAGTTATTTTTAAATTTTAAATAAAATATGAATCGTGAAAACTATAATAAAAATTAATTAAGAGAATTCATTTAAACATTTTGCTTAAATTAATAAAAAGCTTAAGACAAGCTAACTAGATTATGTTAAGATTTGATGCTAATTGTTATTGTTTTAAAAATATATATATATAAATTAGTAAAAATACTAAAGACGAGCAAACTTCAGTCTTTTAATTATGATGCTAATTGTTTGTGTTTTCTTAATAGAATTAAATAAGCAAAGCCTAAAAAAAAAGGGAGACTAAAAAATAGAGTTGAAATAATTTATTTTTAAAAAAACTTAGAATTATAGAAGAAAATTTCTCAAGGAAAAAATTAATACAGATAATCATTTCAAATACACTTATTACTAACCATTCATCCTCCATTATGATGATTCTAAAAATTTACTTAACTTTTTCTCCTACACTTTAATTATAAGAAAATATTATTTATCGTTAATAATTATAAACATTCATATTACTTGTGAAAAGTTTTTTTATGTTTACTTTATTTAGAAAAAATTCAAGAGTCTAATTATAAGTTTTTAGTAGATATATAATTTATTTTTTTTGAATCTTAACATAAAAACCTTTTATCATTCATCTATAATTGTTCATTTATTACTTATTTTATTATGCATTTTAACAATAATATATTATTTTTATGTTAATTCTATATCACTAAAAAATATTTTATCGAACTAAAATCATATATCACCCATTTCCTTTCAAAGAATCAATTTATAGAGAGAACTTTATATTTTAATATATAAATATTGAAGTACTTTTTTAAGTCTTCAAATTATAGGTAGCTTATCTATTACGAATAATTTTTCATATTTCTAAGTCCGTTTTTAAATTTATTACTATTTTAATTATTTTGATATTTTTAAAAAAATTTAAAAGATTAAAAATCTCACTTTAAATATTTAACAAAACATCAAAGTTAACCATATTTAATTTTGAGGACTCATTCAAATGGATAATGAAGTCATAAATTCTTAATTATATATTATAACTAACATAAAAGAATAGGTACTATTCAACCAAAAAAAATATAGGTATTTGACCGTACAAATTTTTATTTTTTGATAAAATTAATTCATGAATTGAGTTGAAATTACAAAGTTGAATGATAAAATTTATTAACTAATCTATTTGAATTTAAAAATTAAATAAAAATGAAAACTTTTAGATACCGCGCATAGCGCGGCTAAGTTTACTAGTAAAATATTAAAGTGGACCATATGATATTAGTGGAAAAGAACCTAAAGGCTTTTTTTTTATATAAAAAAAATAAGGATATATCTTTTTGAGTCGCCCACTATATATTATGATTAATGTTATCCAAGAATTTATCATACAAAGAATATTACTTCCATCGGTACGATAAACAAATAAATTAACGATGATAATATGATCGTTACAGTATTATATTTAACGATAATAATGAATATGAATATTTATAATTGGCTAAATTTTATTTACTATGCTTCCTTTTGAAATTTCTGTGGCAATATTTAGTATTTGGAGGGTCAAAAGAAATTATTTTTGCCTACTAAAGATAAAACAATCTTTAATAAGGATAACAATTTTATATAACTTAAATTTGAAGTTTTTAAATAAAAAATGTAGAAGAATTTATCACTTTATCATAACTTTATTGACGGATGAAATTTTATAGCCAATACATCTTTTAGAAATTATGTGAAAATATTACTATTTAACAAGTCAAAAAGGACCATCACTTAAGAGGGAAAAGAAAGAGTTAATAACATGTAATTAATTTAATTACCTTAATTATATATTTAATTACATTAATTATATAAGACATTCACTTAATTAAAATATATATGCCATCAAACTGATATATCAAATGAGAACGGTCAAGAATTGTATATAATGGAGTGCTAAGTACGATATCATATTTTATAAGAAGTACTTTACTTTACTCCTATTTGATATTTTCTGTCTCGAACTAAATTTAATTGAACCACATCATAAGTATCAAATATTAAATATCAAACTATATAAAATCGGAAAAAAATGTTA
Organism: Solanum chilense; assembly: GCA_032847665.1. Lineage (NCBI taxonomy): Eukaryota > Viridiplantae > Streptophyta > Magnoliopsida > Solanales > Solanaceae > Solanum > Solanum chilense. The sequence continues at coordinate 5,389,479 of CM064965.1, forward strand.
CACATTTAACAAAAAACAATATTAAGTTGCACAAAGAATAGACTCATTTGGTAAAAAGGAGATTACCTTTACGTACAAATAAACTTTGTTTAAACTCTCTAATCTCATTTGCTATAATCTAATGTTTGTTATAGTACGTAATTATATTTATTATTAAAATGGGATGTATACCCAAACTTTTTTTATTAAAATGGATCATGATGTTAGTGGAAAAGGTAATATATATATATATATATATATATATTGCTGTTTATATGAGTTGATCTATTTTATTTGGGTTGATTTATATAGACTTTAAAATTTGTTGGATCAAGTTGTGCTGACCCATTTTTTTGTGGGGCAAAAATGATCAGTCTAACCCATTTGTACGGATTGTGTTGGGCTAGCCTAACTTTTTTAAAAGTGTAATTTTTTTAAAAATAAATTTATAGATCAAATTATAATTTAAAAATGTTATCATAATATCGACAAGACAAAATTGCATGATGTTAGTGTTACTATCTGTTGATCAAATTCACAAAAAATATCTTTATAATATTAATTAAGTTTGATTTCAAGTAAAAATATAAATAGCTAAATAGAAATACTAACCTAATTATTTTCCAATAATCATAATAAAACACAAAAATATGACAATATTTCATAGGCTACGACTTAGGTAGTGTTCCATAGAAACTTAAGGGAATTTTTATTTTACGTAATACATATTTTATAAATATATTGTATTAAAATATTTTAATATTAAAGATTTTTTTTAGGTTTTGGTTTAGACTCTTGTTATTTTGAATACTCTATTTTATTTTTTAAAATTAATTTTCATTTGACTCACAAACCGCCTCTATCCGTATTTCTCAGGTTCCACAAATCAGCAAGCTTATTCAAATCAGGTTAAAAGAAAAATTTATAAATGAGCTCCAAAAATCTTAGTACAAACCCTATGAAATCTTGGATTAGGCTAGATCAGCACAACAAACGTAACTCATATTGACGACTCTACTTTTTGAGTTGCCCATTATGTCTGATTTGATTAATATTATGAATTTATCATACAAAAAATATTATTTTCTTTGTTCCTAGCTCTTTCCTTACTACTCAATAGTTATTCTATGCATTAAGATTATCTTTTTCCATTGATGTTCAATATTTTACTAAAGCTTAATTAATTCAAAGTTATATTAGGAATTTCTAGGACTACTAAATACGATAATTTGTTAATCAAAATTTGAATTTAAAACCTTTGATAATGATTAATAACCAACACATCTCGTAAACATTTTGATTTTTATTATTACTTGTTATGACTTAGGTCTTAGTGCATTTTATGCATGTAATTTTAAAGTTAGAAAGTTTCATATTTTTTTTTTATTTTTACGTGATATATTATTTAATATTTGACATCAAAATTGACATGTAACTAACATTCACCTAAGAACAAAGTGATATATATTAAACACTTATCCTAAGGAAATATAGTAGAGTGTTGAATACTAAAACTAATTCAATTGAAACGCAATATAAATATCAAATATTGAATATCGAACGGTGAAATTACAAATTTAGTTACCCACCTATACATAAAATGATATTAAAAAGCACAAAGAATAGACTCATGGTAAAGGAGATTAGCTTTACAGCTAAACTTTGTTTAAACTCTCTAATCTCATTGGCTAACAAGTGACAAGGACCTACTTAAGTGAGTCACTTCACATGAACAATATTTGATGTGGGGTGGGGGGGATTTAGGATTAGTTTTAAAATATAGATTATTAAAAAATATCATAAATTAAGTCATAATAATTAGTAATTTAATATTTAAAATATATATATAAAATAAATACCCTTTAAACTATTCAAAAATAAGTGTGTCAGGTAAAATATGTTAGGTTTTATTTGCCCTAAATTTCTTACCATAAATAGGTTTTTCTTTTAGGAAAAGATTTGAATTGACTAATCTTTTTTCTTGTAGGAAAAGGTTTAGGACACTATAAATAGCGCAATGTTCCTTCTAACTAAATCAGCATTCACAATGTAGTCTTAAGGGCTTTGAAAGTTTTGGTTAGGGGGAGAATTTATGGGTCACAAGCTTGATACGTTATCACTTGTGTGAACCTCCCATGTATTTCGAGTGAATTGGTTGAGGTTGTTTCTCTCTGTATTTTGTACTCTCATATTTATATCTCCTTTGTGGACGTAGGTCGATTGACCGAACCGCATTAAATCTTTGTGGCTTTTGGTATGTTTCTCGTTGTCTTCTTACTCGTAGTCTTTCGAGGTTTGCATTGCTAGCTTCCGCCTTTTGCACCTGCTTATTTTCGGTTCTAACAAAATAAGGAATCGTTTGGTAGCTGTTATTTTATAAAAAAAATGTATTATGTATAATATTATGATATTCATTATTGATGTTATGCAGATAATAAATTTTTCATATGAATTTCTAAAAAAAAAATTGTGTTTAAATAATATTTTATTTGTTATGGTCATAATTTCATATGAAAATACCATGATCACATGCACATTCAAATCATATTCTCACCCTCTTTTCTCATAATCACAAACACATTCAAATCACTATAAACAAACACATTTTTCTTTAAGAAAATTCACCTTTTTCATTCTAAAACAATGACAACTTTTCAATCTTCAACTTTCTTGAATCAATCAACCACACTTTCTTCATCAACATATTTCAAAAAAAGGAAGATCAATTCAAGAATAACAAGACTTGATTAATGGACGTTGTTATGCAAATCAGATCGAGCAACAACTTAATAACAAAGAGTGGGAAAAATTTTACCCGCATTACTTAATTTGTTATTGGATCCAATATCGATATAGGTTTCAGGCACATTTACAAAGAGTGTTCATTATTAGGATCGAAATAATTAGGTGTCATACGGAAGCTAGCAAAATAATTCTCGATAGACCATGAGTAAGAAGAAAAACGAAAAATATACCAAAAGACACAAAAATTTAATGCGGTTCGATCAACCGACCTACATCGACAAAGGAGATGGACAATTCACTATATAACATATAAAAAGAAATAATCTACCCAATTCACTGGGAATACAAAGAGGTTCACACAAGTGATAACGTATCACTTGTGTCCAACAAAAAACTCTCAAAGCCTTTAAGACTATATTGTGAATATCGATTAAGTTAGAAGAAACGAGCCTCTTTATCAAGTCCTAAATATTTTTCTACAAGAAAAGGACTAACCAAATATGAAGACTTTATGGTTTCCTTTTAGGAAAAAGAAAACTCACTCGTGGTAAGAAATTCAGGACACATATACAACATTAATTGCCACATCAAATAAATTATATTATCCCTTACAATAAGCCTTGTAGTCATAATAGGCCAATCATCAACTAAAATGGAGTTCTATGACTACCAATCTTTTTGATAAAAGAATCCTACTATTCAAGAAAGCCATAACCAAAAAATAAAGGGCAACTTTCACATATAGCAAATAAAAAATTCATATTTATATGTTATAGCAAAGTTTGCATAATTGCGCTTCATAGCAAACATAGAAACTGTATAATTCGCTATACATATACAGTTGAAGTAAATTGTATAAAATGAAGTGTGTAAAACAAGAAAGAGAAAGACACTTGGACAGAGAACTGTAAAAAAACGAAGTGTATTAAACGAATTGTATTATTATAAGTGTATAGAATGATTATATACAATTTGAATTTGTATAAAATGAGAAAGAGAGAAAGACAAAAGAGACTTGACAAGGAATATACAATTGAATCGAATTGTATAAAACGAGAAAGAGAGAAATTAGATACAATTTGAAAATTGTATAAAACGAGAAAGAGAGAAAGGCAAAAGAAACTGGGCAGGGGAGTATTTTTATTGTATAATTATAAGTGTGTAGGACGAAAATATATGTACTTGCATGTGTATATACAATTTTCTCACGCTTTATACAAACAGAAACACAATTTATACATTTCGCTTCTGTTTGTATAAGTGAGAAAGACGAGGGTGGCGAGCGAGATTTGAGAGAGTGGCGAGCGAGATCTGGAAGAGGGGAGAGAAATGAACAAAAATATATGTATTTATATATTTTTCTCTGCTTTATACAATTAGAAACAATTTTTATACACTTGTGTTTGTATAAAAAGTGAGGAAGCGAGCGAGATATTGGAGGAAAGTGGCGAGCAAGATATTTGGGAGAGAGGCGCCTGACAATTTTTTGCAAACGTTAGATATGGAGCACAGTTAAATCAAACCCTAGTTACTCCATTTATTTTAGGTTATTAGTTTGTTATTATATATAATTTTCCCAAAAATAAAAATACAAGAAGCCCACTAGTAGGTACATAGGAAATGTCGACCACTACATAAGCCACTAGTAGCTGAGAGAACGAGCAACGTTTACTACATATGAACATGTTGCCATGTCCGGTTTGCAACTTTGAGACTTTCAAGCTTTCTTTAGTGCCATCGATCTTGCACGTAGATTTAAGAAAATCCCCCTACAAATCGAAAATGAGAAAGGATATATCAACGATATTGTGAAATCATTGAGGTGGGAACGAAGTTGAACATAGCGGAACCAGTAACAAGTATAGGTAAATGTAGCATACCAGCCACATGCCACAATGCTGTGAAAGATGACTCGGAACTGAAGTGGCACATACTGGTGATTAATCCAACCCACGACGGGCCAAAACTGTACAGTTTTGAATGATAAATTCAGTTAGAATTCACTATAGAACAGAAAAAAATCAGTTTTGAACTCGAAAGAGGGGGGATTTGACAAACCGTCCAAGACGTATACTGCACTTTTGGATATTCCCTCTTAATATTAGACTTCACCTGGATCCAGGGTCTACCTGTACATAATAAAGATTCCATCAACACAAAGCCTCGTTGTGTATCAATATGATTATTATTTTTTTTCATGACAGAGGTGGCTAGGCCAGTTTCCCCGCACCTCAACACAAAAGCCGGATAACTCGGCCAAGGTTTAGACGGATGGGAAGAAATCACCTAGTATTTTGTTGTCTCGTTAGGATTTGAAACGGAGACCTTATAATTATACTTCTAGGTGATGAAAGAAGACTTATAGCATGTACTTTATGGATTCCTGAAGACAGATCTGTTTTGCACAAATATTACCACTTCACTTTACCAAAACAATACCTACTAGCAATGTAATGATGTCAAACTTGTATATGCTTCCATAACTGATGCAGTGCTTGGTTTGAAGGCGAAAAGAAGGGTAATATAGAGGGATTATTTGAGTAGTGTTTACTTCAGATCGATGAGAAGATATTGCCTAGTGTTTTTGCTTCTATTGAGATTTGAACATGAAGCCTCGTGATTCTCAACAGTATTTCAGATTATCTTAGATGGACGTGATTATGCTGTCTGAGTCGGTAATTCAGGTTCCAATTTTCATAAACTCAATCTATCTATTCGCGTGCTTAGTTGCAAAAGCAACATCTAATCTGTGACATAGTTAAGTTGCAAAGATGAGTTGTAGCTTGGCAAAAACTTACTTTCAATAACTAATCCATAGTATATCATGAAAAGCAAGTTATTCCAAGGAGAAGATGTCACTTGTTCCAGAACCACCTGAAACAATTACAATGCCACTCGAATTATCAAAATGAACAACTAAGCTACTCGTTCGTTTAGAGTTTTCTCCAACTGGAAATACAGTTTGATGACCAAATGGTTATATAGCGAAGGACTTCTATCATTATAAATCATTGCTGAAAATAATCTTTTAACTGAAAAAAAGAAGAGTGAAGTGTAATGTGACACAAAAGGATGTTATGAGAGCCAATAAGTACAGGAAAATCTGGAACCTTTTTCTTTTCAGATACTTATTGTAAATTATCCAAAGAAGAAGGGTTTTCGGTACCTTTTTTGCAACAGTTGCTGTGTCTTTCTTCCCCTTGAAAAGCTTGTCCAGCAATAAGTGAAGAAAATGACCAAATGGTCCAAGATAGGCAAAGCCAAAAAGCTGCATGTAGGCAATAACAATCCCAGATAGCAACTTATATGCGCAACCCGAAATTACATACAAAGGATACATGATTCAGATAATAAGTGCCGTATCAAAAATGAATCTTGAGATGGAAGTAAACCTGACAAAGCACTACAACTGGACTAAGTCTGGTAAGTTAAAAATCCTAATATGTGCTTATTGGCTGTTGTTTGTTCTGTTTTCGTAAACAGAACTGCAGAGCAGCTAAAAATATATGAAAATGTTTTTAAGCATCATTTCATATCACTTTCAGTTACCTTTTCCTATCCTTCTGATTTAGTTATACAGTACATTACTAAGCTATGTTTCTCGGACACTCCAAAATGTTGTCATGATCATGTCGTATCCTCTAAAACTGCATAGCTTTTGGATGATCCAACACACACCTGCAATTCTCCAGATCCCAATATAGTTTAAGTGTGGTGAAGGAAGTTATCCAGTTTTTACAATCCCATTTTATTGAGACATACTAGAAGGTTTGTGTTTAGTTAAAAAATTTCAGAGTCCGCAGAAAATTTGAGTAAATAATGAGATTACCATTGACGGCAGTCCTATTAGTATATAGATTGAATGGATGTCTTTGTAAAGAATCATACGATTGATGGTTTTCCACATTTTAGTATACTTCTTGTAGACGAGATTTTCCCCCACAAATACGAACAAGAAAATGCTTTATCAAAATGAGCTTGGATGAGAGTACTGCGGGTTAGACTAAAGGTAAACAGCACGCTAAGAAGGTATTGTTTTCTTAGTCTTACTTCACTACATGATGTCTTCAATGAGAAGGTACAAAGAGGCTAAAACCTATGTTACTCGGTCTTTTTTAAAAATGTCAACGGGTGCAGGTCATATTGTGCGGCATCGAAAGTGAAGAGTCCACACAACTTAGGCTACAAATGACCTATAGCAGGCAATGCAGCATAAGGAACTAGGACAGTGCGCAACAGAATTAGGTTAATCTTAATCAAATTAACAGAATACCAATAACTCGTGAATAAGATCAGGGCAGTCAAAAAAGTATTCTACTGGTAGCATTTTGCCTTGCTTCAAGAAAGAGGATGCAGAATAAGAAGAAAATGTTGAATTGCTGCAGGACCGTCTAACTCCAGAAACTGCCCTTACTAATGAGAGACATTAATCAAATTATCATGTGTTTACAGATATTCAATAAAAGGAAACTCCTTGAGATTAATCAAAGCTATATATTGTATGGATATTATGTTCATGCTCATATGAGAACTATGTTGCTCAGACTCTCCAAAAGTCTTGCCGCACCCATGTCAGGTCCTCCAAAACAACACTACTTTTGGATGATCCAACACGCATCCGTCAGCTTCTTTGAAGAGTCCGAGCAACATAGTATGAGAAGATTATGGCACAATGAAGTTGATAAAGTCAAACAGATTTCTCAAAGCCAACTACACTTCACAGTATAAACACAAAAGGGAAAGCGAAACAATGAAGGAATTCAAACAGTTACCACTTTCAGAAGAAGGCGTCTCATTTGAAGTCTCTTAATGCCAGTGATCGTCTGAGCCACTATATCACTGATAGCTGACAAAACTGCAGCTGTTACCGCCTGCAATTATAAATTTGCAAAATTTAGAAACTAAAAAAATAAAATCACAATACCGATCAAGCTAAAAGGCTTTACACACAAGCGAACCATCAACTCGATCAACTACATCTCAAGATCAAACTAGTTAAATTCAACTATATAAACCTTCTACATCATTCCATTCAATTCAAGTCCATTGATATCCCCACATACAAATGGAGATGTGTGATGAACCTCTTTACTCACTACGCCCGGATGCCAATATAATGCAGTGAGATTCATCATAGTTGAACTAAAATAAATCCAATAAGGATGGTGTTCAGCCAACTTAGACGCACCTCAACGATCAACTGCATGGTTGCTACCTCCCACGGGCATAAATACTCTATATGTCAAGATTTAGACGGATAAAAAGAGATCACCTAATTATTAGCCTCTATGGTTCACCATGAACAATTTCTAACATCATTAACCATTAGCTCACATCCTTTAAGTGTCATGATGTCATTAGAGTTAAAAGTATAAAACTACTAATCCCTCTATTTATTTTGTTCGTCACACTTCCCTTTATAGTTCGTTTCAAAAAGAATGTCTTTTTTTCCTTTTTAGACAACTCTTTAATTTCAACTTTTCACGTTACATGTTTGACACCACAAAATTAAATGACATTTTTGTACATGTTACATATCTTTAGTTCAAGATCACAAAATTCAAAAGTTTTCTTACTTTCATAAACTCCGTGTTATACCAAAACCAAATAAACAAATTAAAATTGATGTAGTATATTTTTAAGCAAGTCGTTGCTTTGCAACCCAAAAGTTCTTTCTTTTACCAAACCAAAAATCAACTATCCTTTGCAAAACTCATAGAGAACAGAGCTAAATCTTCCACCTATTAAAATATAAGGAAAAGAAGTAGAGTGAAAGAGTCGAAATCACACCTATTCTAATTTTTTCGAGTTTCATACCTAAACTATCACCTGCTATTAAAATACACGTCTTTTTCCTACCTTAACATGATAGATATTTCAGGTTGGAAAAAAAAGTACATAATTGACCGTTGAAGTGTATTTCGATAAATAGTTAACAATAGTTTAATAATATTAGTTCAAGTATGACACTCAAAAAATCAAGATAGAGATCTCAGTTCTAAAATTGCAAACACCCACATCATAAATTGAACTTAACAGCTCAAAATAACCAAAACCCACTTCACAAATTAGACAAAATTGAAAGTATAGAAGAAAAAAAATCAAGAAAGCGAAAAAAAGGTGAGACCTTTGTTCTTAAAGGGTGTTGCTGAAGTTGTATCAAGTAATTCTGCAACCCCTTTTTAGCTACTGACCCCATTCTTCTTCTTCTTCAGTTTATCAAATATGAAAAAGAAGAAAAAAAAAAAGATCTTTTTTTTTTGTTGACTTCTTGTGAATCAATGATGAAATTTCAGTCTTGTGTTGTTTGGTTTTCAGCTAAATATCTACAATGTATAGCATGTTGGACCCATTTAGATTTCAATTTGGATTTTCAACAACCTCTTTTGTCCTCATATTATTATTTTTTTGATTAATTTTGATTAATATTTCATTTTGTTTGAATAATTGTTAAATATTGTTTTATAATATCGTATTGTATTATTTTAAGTAGAAAAAAAGGTCTGAAATAGATTTAGGGCCCGTTTGGATGGGCTTAATAAAAGCAGCTTTAAAAAAGTACTTTTGAAAGTGCTGAAACTTATTTTTAAAATAAGCAGTTATGTGTTTGGATAAAAGTGCTGAAGTTGAAAAAAAAAGTTGTTGATGTGTTTGGCAAATAAGTGCTGATAAATAGCTTTTTAAATCAAAATGTCTGAAATACCCTTAAAAACTGTTAACATAATAAAAGTTAATTAATTTATATTTTACAGTCATAAATAATTATATTTTGCTATCATTCACAATTTCTTTTTAATCACAAATTATTTATAAGAGGAATATAAACTTATTATAGATTTTAAAGATATTTAATTTGAATAGATCAAAGAACGATTTAAGATTTATTTTAGTTTCATCCATATGTAATAATAATTATCTATCATTCACATTTTTTTTTATTATCACAAATTATTTATAAGAGGAATATAAATTTTTATTTAAGTTATATGTGCCAAGCGTGAGAAGGAAAAATGGAAGAAAATGTGAGGATAAGGATGGGTAATTTGGGGATTATATAAAAATATTAAGGGCAAAAGGGTAAAAGTAAAGTCAACTTAAAACAGCTTATAAGCTAAAAAAAAAAGCACCCCTACCCCAGCTTTTAACTTTTGGCTTAAAATAAGTTTTTTTTAGCTTAAAATAAGCTGTTTTGAGTATTGCCAAACAGTCAAATAAGTCAAAAACCAGCTTTTAAGTCAGTTTGACCAGCTTAAAAGCTGAGCCAAACAGGCCCTTAACCTTTGATTGGAATTGCTTTAACAATTTTCACTTTGGGAAGGAACTTTTACTCTTATAGTACTATTTAATACTTTCTCCGTTTAAAAAAAGAATGTTCCTATTTCCTTTTTAATTTGTTTCAAAAAGAATGATTTCTTTCTTTTTTTTGGTAACATTTTAACTTTAACTTTCGACGTTGCATGTTTAAGACCACAAAATTAAAAGGCATTTTGATACATTTGACATAATTTTAATTTAGAATCAAAAGATTAAAAATTTCTTTCTTTTCTTAAACTTCATTTCAAGTCAAATTAGATCATTCTTTTTTAAACGGAGGGAATAGTGTATTCTAAAGGTATATATGTGTCCACGTGGACATTATAAGTATTGTATCATTATAAAAAGTAACTTGTCCACCTGAGCACATATATATATTTAAAATACACTATTAAATAGTATAGTGGTAATAGGTCCTGCTCAAAATTTGAGATTGTTACAGTAATTTTTGTCAAAGATCAGATATATTTCGAACTCTTTTCTCTTTCAATATTATCACATTTGAATGATATAAATTGATGATTACACAAAATGAGACTTTTCATTATTATTTTAAGATAAATTTAAATAATAAAATTAAATTTAAATAACAATCAAAATAAACATCGAATGTGAAACATAAAGTTCAGTCTTCTGCTGTTTGGTTTTCAGCTACATATATAGCACTTGGAAAACATTTGGAGACCATGTTATCTAAAGGATATAAATTAAATTAAAATGCATATTTATGTATAGGTTTTTTTTAAATTACGACAACAAAATGATGTTATAAAAAACATAAATTATAACATAACATAAAAAGAAAAATCAATATTGTAGAATACATAGTTGATATAATAAAGTGAATGTTGTTATAAATGATGTTGGTAATATGAGAATTATGATATTTTTAGCTAATCACAATATTTTTTAGCTATCACTTTTAACGAGATTATTTATAATCTTTTTTGTTTCAATATTGTTCATTTGCTTTTTGAATTTAAAAAACCAAGATAATAATAATTAATTTTATTTAAAAAATGTTGAATAAAAAAATATTTTTCGTAATTAAAAAAAAAAAAGCGGGACCCATTTGGACTATATGTTAATTTTGATTAGGTAAAAAAAGGATATTCAATTTTGGAATTAATGATTGGATAAATACATCTTTGGAGAGGTTAAGAATATGCTTTTTCCCTTATTGTCCACTTATGATTTGTAATGGAATTTATAGTTTTCAAGAATTCTTTCTAGAGTATTTTTAATAAATCGAAGGAGATGTTTTAAAAAAATATATAGTTGATCGATTATATATTCTGGTCAACTTATGTGATGTAATTTGATTTGGTATGAAGTTTAAAAATGAAAAAAATATATATAGGATCTAAAATAAGTCATAGGTGTTTGTATAACTATAAATTATTATATTAACGGTAAAATAAACATTTAAAAATTTTAATTTTACGTAAAAAAATATAAAAATATATTTATTTTTTTGTTGATAAATGAAAAAAAAAAGTGTAATTCACAGATGGAGATAGACAAAGTAGTTTGAAAAAAAGTAATTCATTTTTAAGAGCCTCATTGTATTAGAAGATTAAAAGTAGCTAATGATTAGTATTAACTATCAAAGTATTTGGATAGAAGTGGTTGAAATTGATAATGAGTTGTTTGTGTGATCGATAAAATGATGTTATCAGGTTAATTTTTCGTTAAAATGATTGAAATTTCTTGAAGTATATAAGGTAGAGGTGGATTCTGAATTTAAAGATGGCAAAGCACTGCTATACATAATTAACGTAAATATTTATTTCAAATTCACATGATGGAAAGCTCATTGAAATTTCTCATTCCATCTTATATGTGGAAAATTAGGGAATTTCTGGTATTGATAGTGACAAATTGTTTTGAGTAATATAATGCATAAAAATGTTTATTTTTTTTTTGTTTAACATGAAAATCATAATAGACATACAATTAGGAGTCATAATCACATTTTATTATATTTCCTAAGACTTATTTTTACGTATTTTGAACTTCTTAATAAAAACTCTTTGATTCTATCGATCACCGCGTTTGAAGAGTTGTAATTAACATTAATGACGTCCAAGTGCTCCATCATTTACTTCAATTTTTCCACTACCAATTAACACACTTTGATCATTAGCATTGCCATTTCCAAAATTAGTACCAAAACTTGATCCAACATGATCAAAACTTAAACCAAATGGTTTAGGGAGTGGATAATATGGATATATTTCATCACTTGATTTTGCCACAAATTTAATGTTTCTAGCATTTGTGGATACAACAGAAAGTGTACTAGCAACAAGGAGGAGGAAAATAAACTTTGTTGCCATTTTTTTTATGAGTTGAATTAAGACAAAAATTAGTGTTTTGTTATTTGTATTTTGGAGTGTGTGAGAATTTTGTTTTGGGATTTGAAATTATATATAGATGTTGAGAATTGTAACTATGTTGAAAATTAGGAAGATGTTAAGTTCTTGATCATGCATTGCATGTTATCAACTATATAAGTCCTTAATTTCAAAGATTAATCTCAACTTCATGATCAACCTAATTCTAGTTTATAAAAACTAATAACTAAGATAACCAAGAATACAAGTGCTCCAATAGTTCAACGGTATTTTTTTTTTCCCGTGAAATCATAACGAGGTAGCCTAGCCAATACAATTAACAACCAAAATATTGATTTCCAAAAAATTGAGTCCCTAGAAATTAAGCTCTCACCAAAGATGGATACACAAAAAGTTAAGTTAAAAAGGGGAAACAATGGAGTGGACTAAGAGGACAGTATAAGTCCATACAACCTCACAAGTTCTTTTTTTCTTCTTGATAAGACTGTGGTGTCCAAGCCAGCTTGCACGCAACTTTTGTATTGCGGAATAGCTTCTCATGAAGATATGTGAACACATTATATGTCTTTCATCTGAGGGCATTCACAAAAGCTAGCAAGGAGTCGACATCTCTCTTCTCCGACGGGTACTTAATGGGCTGTGAAGAATGTCTAGGGAAGAAGAGTATTGTAGGGAAGCTACCAAGCTGCAATTCTTCTTGTGCAAATGTTTTCTGCTCACCATCTCCCCTGAATTTTGCTACTTTCACACCTGAACTCGCCAACTTCTCCGCTAATTCAACGTAGGATCCTTCCATTGCCTGTACAAAATCAGAAAAAAAGATCATTAAGATGATCCCCAAACAGCCTATATTCAATGGCTCAACTGAATTCAGTAATTTCGAGACATGGCTTATAATGTCAAAAGTAATTATGCTCGGTGTTAAGAACCTTGAAGGTTGAACTAATCAAATTCAAATCTTGGATATGCCTCGGTGGAGAAAGAAAAAGTTGTTGATGAGAAGATAAATTACCTGGCAAAACCGGCACCAAGGGGCATAAAGAACAACAATCCAAGGCTCTCTACGATTTTCCAACTTCAATAGGTTCTCGATTCCAGGCCTACTCAAGCTTACAATGTCGTTGGTGTTGAAAATATCAGCAAGAGCAGCACTACCATTTGCATGGACAGTGCCATTTCCATTACCGTTCATGCTTTCGTCCTTGATGTTGCCCTTATGTAAGCCACACTCCTTGGCCTTGGAATCCTCCCACCACCACCTTCCTTCTCGCTCGTGTTGGCCAGGTAGGACAGCTCGTGTGCAAGGTTCACATCCGATGGAAACATAACCTTGTGAATGCAATGAATTCACTGGAACGTTCATGGCTCGCAAGAAATTCCAAATATCATTGCCATCCACATTAGCAACAGGATTCCATTTCACCAAGCTGCCTACTCCACCATCCAACCCCTCGAACGAAGGGTCTATCTGAACAATGGGAATTTCAGATCGAGTACCAGGGGACTGATCTTTACGTTGCCCTGTGATCCAGGCACGTAAACCTTTCAGGGCTCTCCTCAAGGGCCTAACTTTCCTTATGCGACAGCATTCTTGGTGGCCATCTTCATAGAAAGAATACAGGCCCTTGTTCCTCACTAAAGCCTGAACTTCAACAGCATCAGGGAACATATACTCAATACGAATCCCGTAGTGCTTCTCCACTGCATCAAATAATTGGTAGGTTTCCGGATTCAACCTCCCAGTATCAAGGCTGAATACTCTAAATGGACGACCAGTCAAACGAGCATACTCTAACAAAGCAACATCTTCAGCGCCACTACAAAATAAGGATATCATTTAGGAGATGTACCAAAGCGAGCTAACCAATCTAGAAATTCATTTGAGAGAGACATCTAAAAGGAAACCAACATTTCTGATAAACAAGTAGAACAGCAGATGTATGTATCACGATAATACTCAACATCCTAGACCAAAAAGCATTAACTGATGATTGATTTGGTAAAACTAACAAATTACAATGCAAGATAAGTTATCTTTAGTTGAGAAACATATAAATGAAACTAGTTTGCAATGTTCATACACATTTAGGAGATATTCTACTCCGCCTTGAGTAGTTCCTAAGAAACAAAATACGAACCAGTTTTCTTAAACTAAAGAAACATGATCAATGTTTTCCATGCTACAATGCTTAAATTTCAATTTGGATACGAAAATTCAACACCAATAGGTAATCCAGTGCACAATGCATCCCGCGTTAGCAGGGTTCGAGAAAGGAACACAACCCCTAATCCAAAAAAAAAAAAAGTATACCTGAAAGCAATGGCAATTTCACTTCCAAATTTCTCAAGGGCTTTATCCATAATCTTCAAAGGAGAAGCATTTGTTAGCTCTTTTGCCAATTTCTCATAATCATCTGCTTCTGCTTTCTCTTCCACCTCTAAACCCCACAAAAAATATTTACAAAAGCAAACAAATAAATCATTTCCATTACAAAAATTAGCAGTAAATCACACAAATTACTAAAAATCTAATTAACTCACCAGGAGCAACGATAGTTGCTGCTAATGGAACTAATGGCTTCATACCCAAACTCCTCTGAGTAAAATTCACTGCTTTCAATGGAATTCGAGACCGATCCATTGGCTGAGTGATACCCATTTGTGAAACTGTAAAAAGAACAGCAAATTAGACCCAAAAAAAACGAAACCCAGATGATAAAATTCTCTGATTTTCATCACATTAACACTTTTAAGTGTAAAAATTGAAACTTTAGGAACTCAAACAAAGAAATAGCAAACCCCAGATGTTTAAATTCTCTGATCTTTATCATATTAACAGTTTTAAGTGCAAAAATTAAAAATTTGAGAACCAAAGAAGAAAAAAAACGAAACCCAGATGAGAAAATTCTCTAGCACATTTACAGAATTAAAAGCAAAAACTGAAAAAATGGAGAGAGAAAGAGTAATGGGTAACCTTTAGGTTGTTGTTGTTCATATGAAGATGAAGAAGAAAGAGAGCCATGAATAACAGCTGAAGAACTGAAAGCCAAAGCCATTTTCTCAAATCTCAAACAACAAATCTTCAATCCCAAATACTTTTTTCAAACAAAACACAGAGGATTTGCTTTCTGGGTTTTTGTTCAATTTGTAATATTTTGTTTTTTTTTTTTCTTTGATTTATAGGAGAAAAAAAATGTCACCTGAAGAAGACGACAGTACAGGTTCATTGAACCTGGACGTGTTTTCGGAATTTGATGGGTGTCTGACGTGGCGTAATGTTATTGGATGGTCTTTTATTTGTAAATAATTTGTTTCTCTTGTTAGCGAAACTGAAGGGAACAAGAAGACAAAGAGGTTGTTTGCGTAATATTAGGGGTCTTTTACAATTTTGCCCCTATATTTTGTGTTGATATTTAAAATTTAGGTTAAATAGTCAAAAATACCTATTTGGAAAAATAATAGCCCTAAGTTGGTTCTATAATTTAGTCGATACATCACTCGATAATTGCTAATTCGATATCAAATCAATCTGTATATTATTGGTTAACTGGTTGATTAATACATTTAAAAATTGATATTTAATAAATTGATTGATTAACTGTAATTATTTATCTGATTTGTTTAATGAATAATTTTGATTCTATACATATCTACAATCTTGTGGATACA
This sequence comes from Solanum chilense, assembly GCA_032847665.1. Taxonomy (NCBI): domain Eukaryota; kingdom Viridiplantae; phylum Streptophyta; class Magnoliopsida; order Solanales; family Solanaceae; genus Solanum; species Solanum chilense. Next base: position 5,405,543 of record CM064965.1, read on the forward strand.
GCACACCCCGGATTCACCTAAATAACAATTTTTCTAAAACATAAACATAGCATAGATTAAATCAATAAACTTAACAAATTTTACTTTGGCTTTGTTTTGTCAATTTATTATAGTTATATTTAATCCGAATAAATATTCAGATCTGCGTAATCTCATATATATTTACATTGCAAAGTCTAAAGACAAAAGTTTTAAAAATTAACCTAAAATTAAATTTATTAAATAAGTAATTAACAATTCTAAGTCCTAATCCTAAAAGAAGCTCTCTTTCATATACCAAACTTGTATTAAGATTGATAAATTCATAACGAAATATATCATATATATAATCAAGACATAATATATATAAATATATAGTTTAACTTGATTTGAAATTGTATTTATATCTTTTAACTTTGAATGTGAAAAAGTAAACACTTAAACTTGTATAAAATTGAACAAATAGACGCACATATCCTATATGCCATTTTTTGTCCTACTTGTATTGTACCATGTACAATTCGTGTGTTCACTTGTTCTATATACAAATTTAAGTGTCAACTTGTATATATCTAAAGTTGAAAGACATAAACGTAAAATGAGGCTAGATTAAAGGACACGTTTATATTTTATGTCTATAATCAAAATTGTAGTAAAATCAACAAGCCAAACACGAATATTCTTTACAAAATTAGTATTATTAATTATTGAAAAAATTGAACAGTTAGATTAAGACAATTTAATTGTGGAAACTTAATTAGCAATATATTTGTCTGGTATATACTTATACAACTTCAGTTTTTTTAAAAACAAATAAAAACATGAGATCTCGAATTAAAATTTACAAAATAAAAAATATTAAATAAAATAAAATAAAATAGTAAATTTCGAATATTAAATAGTCCATCCCGGTCAAAATTGCTTGCCAATAATCTGTTGGCTTTGCAATACTAGTGTCTAAAACTACATATAGCGCTTTTATTCAATTTATGTAATTCACTAGCTCTTTCATTTTTCGAAATCTTAATTAGAAATCTCACGTTTTTAACAAAATTGGCTCTTTATAGATAAAACCCTCCCAAAAATTCAAGAAAATTGAAAAACTTGAGGTTGAAAATTCTGACTGTAATTTCTTTGATTTAATTTATAAATTTTAAAATTTAACATAAATAATATAATTTAGTATTTAAAATCAACTCGATACATATAACCGACTATGTCATTAATCTGTGTGCAAGAATTCAAAATACACACACTTTTATTAGTCTTGTTGACTACTACAATAACATGTACTTGACAAAACTAGCAACTCTAAATTGGTAGTCTTCCAATATACTTGACAAAAAGCATATAGTATAAATAGAATTTCTGCTACAAATTATTTATATTCATTAATTGTGTTTCAATAGCTACAAATTAATACCACAAAAATGAGTGTAGAAGTTCTTGATGGCGCCACAATCCTTAGCTTCGTGGAAGACGAAGAAGCGTTCAGTGAATTTATCGCTGAACGCTTCAACAATCTCGATAAAGATCATGATGGTATACTTTCTTATTCAGAAATGTCGAAAGAGTTGCAGGTAAGGGCATATCGAAGCCATATATTTTAAAGATTACTTTTTAATGAATATATAATTACAAAGATTATTTTTTGTTACAAACTTTTCAAAGGCAGGTAAGAATAATAAGGTCAGTGTACACATCATCTTCTAGAGAATTCACGTTTCAAATTACAATAACATCATGTTTTTTATGTTCAATTTCTCTAACTAAATTTTGAATATTATTCTTAATAAAATTTTTGATTTCACCACTGGTTGCAGGGGTTAAGGGTTTTCGATACACATTTTGGTATCGACGTGAAAACTGATCCAAACGAGGTTTCTCGAGTTTATAGTTCAATTTTCGTTCAGTTCGATCACGACTCGAACGGGACGGTGGATTTAAAAGAATTTAAACAAGAGATGAAGGAGATGATGGTGGCTATGGCTAATGGTTTAGGATTCTTGCCAATTCAAATGGTACTTGAAGAAAATAGTTTCTTGAAGAAAGCTATTGATAGGGAATTAAAATATTACTCTATATAATAAGAATGGTTAAATATCTTGTATTTTGTCGTATCAATTTACTACACATGGTTTATACATGCAATATCATTAAAATTTTGAGTTGTAATATTTTGAAATAAATCTGATGTATTATGAACTATTATAATTTATAAATATAGATTTTGTTTCGTATATTTCTATATAAAAGTCCCAAAATAAGAAATGACTTTATAATTTTCTGCGATTTAAAAATTTACTAATATTTTTCTAAAAATAAGTTAGGTTTCATACTTATTATCTTGAAAGTATCTATATATAACACACCGTGATACATCATTTAGATATATCACACAGTGATAGATCATTTTCCTTACCAATTATTATTACACCGTTCTCTATCATAGAATTCGAACTTCTAGGTAAACCGGGCGGCTTCTATGAAGAAGGCGGCGCAAAAGAGGCTCGAGGGCTTGTTAAGGAAGGCGGCAAGGGTCGACTAAGGGTGGAAAACGAAAAGCGTTTTCTGGTCCCCTGAGCGGGGGGGTGCTTGTGTGTGTGTGTGGGGGGGGGGGGGGGGGGGGGCACGATGAAACAAGGGATTGAAAGGCCGCTATGCATTGGATGCTCTTTAACCTCCCCACAATGATGGCTTGTTGTCTTGAGGAGCGTTGAAGCTTGCTTATTCGGAAAACTTTTCTTAGTCAGAAACACACACAAAAAAAGGGCAAAATATTTGCGTCTGCCGGGAGTCGAACCCGGGTCTATTGCTTGGAAGGCAATTATCCTAACCGTTGGACTACAAACGCTTTGATGACAAATTCATATTTAAAAAGTTAATATACATACATGAAACAAAACAAGAGTTGTGATTCTCATATAGTATACTTTTTAAATGAATTGAACCAATAAATGAACGGATTAATAATCAACCTAAAAGAGATATTGGGATAAGAGTGCAAAGACTTGTCACCCGTACATTTCAAATTGATAGTAGGTTTACGATACAGATAGTTAACTTGAAATATTAATTCCAAAGCTCGAGGAATCCAAATGTTTCTACATCAACAACTTCTACACTCATTTTTGTGGTATTAATTTGTTTATCTTGTTAGCGAAACTGAAGGGAACGAGAAGACTAACAGGTTGTTTGCTTAATATTAGGGGTCATTTACAATTTTACCCCTATATTTGTCTCGATGTTTAATTTAGGGAAAATATTCAAAAATACTTATTTAGTTTTCATTTATTAATTGGTTTTATCCTTGCTGATAAAATAAATTGTTTTTATTCTAGCTATTTATAAACTTGTTACATATACCCTTCAATTGGATGGAAAATATAAAATTACTAAAAATAATGTGATTTTACTTAAATTACCAAATTTATTTATAAATATATTAATTTAGTATCAATTAAGGAAAATTATCAATCTGAATTATATCAATAATGTACATGATTAGTATCAGTTAACAAAAAATTATCAACATGAATAAATGGGGAAATATGTTATAATTTTAATTGAGAGAATGAGTATTCCTTGAATTATTTTAGATTGGGGTATAAACATATAATTATTTTGAGATTTATGACTCATTTATGTAGTTTTTCCTTTATTTAATGAAAAAGGGAAGTAAGTTAATTAAAGTAATGATATGTATCTTTCTTATTGTGATTTTAATTTTTAAAAAAAAGGAATATATGTAAGTTGGTTCTATAATTTAGTCGATACATCATTCGATAACGTCTAATAATTGCTAATTCAATATCTATCAATCGGTATATTATTGATTGACTAGTTGATTAATACATTTAAAAAATTAATATTCAATAAGTTGATTGATTAAGTATAGCTATTTGTCTGATTTGTCCGATGAATAACTTTGATTCTATACATTTCTACGTTTTTGCGTGAATCCCACGCATCTCGAATTTACCTCAATAACAATTTTTCTAAAATATAAACATAACATAAATTAAATCAATAACTCTAAAGAAATTTTTCATAGGGTTTGTTTTATCACTTTATTATAGTTATATTTAATCCAAATTACATTTTCAAATCTGCGTAATATCATATAACATATATATTTACATTGCAAAGTCCAGAGACAAAAGTTCTAAAAATTAGCACAATATTATATTATGAAATAAGTAATTAACAATTCTAAGTACTAATCCTAAAAGAAGCCAATACGAAAATTCTTTTCATAATGAATATTACTAATTATTGAAAATATTGAATAGTTAGATTAAGACAATTTAATTGTGATTTGAAAACTTAATTTAGCAATAATACATATATTTATCTTGTATCTACTTATACAACTTGGAATTATTTTTCAAAACGTGACATCTCGAATTAAATTTTATATAAAAAAAAAAAAACTTTAAATAAAATAAATTAGTGGATTTCAAATGTGAAAATTGCTAGCCAATAATCTGTTGGCTTTGCAATACTAGTGCCTAAAACTACATATAGTGCTTTTATAGTTTTCTTAGTCTCAAAATGCATTTTTTAACCGTCTAATCTTTGAAATTCACTAGCTTGTTCTATTTAAAAAATTTCATTTTCATAAATTTTAATTTGAAATCTCAAGTTTTCAATAAAATTGTCTCGTTATAGATAAACCCTCCCAAAAAATCAAGAAAATTGAAAAACTTAAGGTTAAAAACTCCGAATGTAAAATTTTTTGATTTAATTTATAAATTTTAAAATTCAATATTAATAATTTAATTCAATTTTTAAAAAATTCAAATCAATTTAATCCATATATACCGGTATAACAAACCAATCTGTGTGCAAGAATTCAAAATACACACTTTTATTAGTCCTGTTGACTACTACAATAACATGTACTTGACAAAATTAGCAACTCAAAATTGGTAGTCTTCCAATACTTGACAAAAAACTATTTATCAACTCAAAATTGGTAATCTACCAATACTTGACAAAAAACTATATAGTATAAGTAGAATTTCAGCTACAAATTATTTATATTCATAAATTGTGTTTCAAATATCAATAGCTACAAATTAACATCACAAAATGAGTGTAGAGGTTCTTGATGGTGCCACAATCCTTAGCTTCGTGGAAGACGAAGAAGCGTTCAGCGAATTTATCGCTGAACACTTCAACAATCTCAATAAAGATCATATTACATACTTTCTTATTCAGAAATATTGAATATATATATATATATATATATATATTACTTTATATAGAATATATATTTTCAAAGATTATTTTTTATTACAAATTTTTTTAAAGGTAGGTAGGAATAATAAAGTCAGTGTTTACATTATCTTCTAGAGACCCCGTGTGTTAAATTATAATAACATAATGTTTTTGATATTTAAAATCTCTAAAATAAATTTTGAATATTATTCTTAACAAAATTCTTGATTTCACCACTGGTTGTAGGGGTTAAGGGTTTTCGATACACATTTTGGTATCGACGTGAAAACTGATCCAAACGAGATTTCTCGAGTTTATAGTTCAATTTTTGTTCAGTTCGATCACGACTCGAACGGGACGGTGGATTTAAAAGAATTTAAACAAGAGATGAAGGAGATGATGGTGGCTATGGCTAATGGTTTAGGGTTCTTGCCAATTTAAATGGTACTTGAAGAAAATAGTTTCTTGAAGAAAGCTATTGATAGGGAATTAAAATGTTACTCTATATAATAAGAATGGTTAAATATCTTATATTTTGTCGTATCAATTTGCTACACATGGTTTATACATGCAATATCATTAAAATTTTGAGTTGTAATATTTTGAAATAAATTTGATGTATTATGAATTATTATTATACTTTATAAATATAGATTTTGTTTCGTATATTTCCATATAAAAGTCCCAAAATAAGAAATGATTATTTATAATTTCCTCTGATTTAAAAATTTACTAATATGTTTTCTAAAAAAAAAATTAGATTTTATACTTATTATTTCAAAAGTATTTATATTTATGTATCACACCATGATAGATCATTTTCCTTACCAATTATTACTACAACGTTCTCTACCATATAATTCGCACTTCTAGGTAAACCCGATGGCTTCTATGAAGAAGGCGGCGCAAAGGAGGCTCAAGGGCTTATTAAGGAAGACGGGAAGGGTCGACAAAGGATGGAAAACGAAAGGCGTTTTCTGATCCCCTGAGCCGGAGGGTGCTTGTGGGTGGGTGGAGGGATGTGCCACGATGAAACAAGGGAATGAAAGACCGCTATGTGTTGGATGCTCTTTAAGCTCCCAACAATGATGGCTCTGTTGTCTTGGGGAGCGTTGAGAAGCTTGCTTCTTCGGAAGACTTTTCTTAGTCACACACACAAAAGAAGGGTAAAATATTTGCGTCTGCCGGGAGTCGAACCCGGGTCTATTGCTTGGAAGGCAATTATCCTAACCGTTGGACTACAAACGCTTTGATGACAAATTTATATTAAGAAAATTAATATACATACATGAAACAAACAAAACAAGAGTTTTGATTTTCGTATAGTATACTTTTCAAATGAATTGTACTAATAAATGGACGGATTAATAATCAACCTAAAAGAGATATTGGGATAAGAGTGCAAAGACTTGTCATCTGTACATTTCAAATTGGTAGCAGGTTAACGATACAGATAGTTAACTTGAAATATTAATTTCAAAGCTCGAGGAACCCAAATGTATTTTCACCGCTATATGTCATATAAAGGAATCCGTCTTCATCCTTGTTTTCCTCGTAAATTGCAGACATCAGAGCAGCTGCAACAGGAAGATATGTCAAGAGAAATGTCTCGGAATAGTATCGAGACCTTATGTTATAATCTACTTCACTTACCAGTTGGAGGCAGAATGTTTTTGACAAAGACAAATATGGCCTTTTCTGCACTGAGATTGATCCTCTTTCGGACCACGTAAACAAATTGGCCAACAGTCAAGTCAGCTGGGACGAGATACCTATGTCACGAACGTAACACAAATAAATAATGGTCCTGTCGGATCTACTTATACATAGTAATGAACAATCGGAAACAATTAAGTAGTATGAGACTAATTCTGTTAACATATTGAAGTTTATTGCGTAACAAGTATATGACACTCGAGCAGCAGCCTGTGTTTAATTGCGTAAGGAAGAAACACGCGAGGTACTGAAGCAAAGAAGCAACTTACTTCTTCTTATCAATGTCGGAGATATCACTCTTTTCTGCTCTCTCAACAATCACCTGAATGGGAAACATAGCCACGAGAAATAAGGGTTACTGAAGTATCAATGAAGTGCAAGACCTTTTTAACACCAGATATCATACCGGAATTCTGTCAGGATACTTCTCCCTGATGCGAGAAGATTCCGCTTGTCTCCTCTCTATTTAAAAAGGACAAACATTGATAACATCAGTATTCCGGCTTTTCTTAGGGAGACACCAGGAAGTAATCAGCTCAAGTAAATAAGGATATGCTCGAAAGAAAAAGAAAAGAACAGGCAACACATCTGATATCTTGAAGGCTGAAGCTATATGGAAAGAAAAGCATCAAAAACCATCACTTCCTGTACTAGTCGGCAATCCCAAAATCAGAATATCAAACAATCAACTAAATATCAACTGCAAAATCAGTTGGGGTCAGCTATTCCACTCAATTCATTCCCATACTAAATATTGCCTTCTAAGGCAAATAAGAATTTTTCTAATGAAACTTATTTCCACTAGTTGGTGTTGTCTATATGAATAAGCTGCGTTTTAACTAAAATCTGCAATTATTCCCTGATACTTCAGTAATGAATTTATGCACCTGATATATTCGTAGATTTAGGAAGACTAAGAACAGAACATATATAGACCATCAGACCATGATAGGATATAGATCAAAACTTCAATGATATCTGGTTGTTGCTTTACCAAATATTTACCTTTCGTCAATTAACTTGCCCTCAAAGAGGCATCTAGAAATATTCAAATATATACAATGTAACAAGGAGGTTACAAAGCATAAACATCACTAAACTGCCCACATCCTGGCACCTGCCAACCTAAGCTGATGTAGCATTTGGATGGTGGGTATAGTGGGTATAGTTGCACCAACAGTGTGTGCAAGCAAACTAACTGTGACGCCACCTACAGAGGATGGGTAAAGCAGGACTGGCCGAAGATGAGATGCGCATGACATGACTTGGGCAAATCCCACATCAGAATGGGAGAGGAAAGTGAGAGCTTCATAAAGCTAGCTCAAGTTCACATAGTACATGCATAATTAGGGTCCGATGTGCATATCCCGAAAGACAAATCCGTTTGGGCCTAGGTCCAAAGTGGACAATACGTGCTATGGATTTGAATCATAAAAATATGGTATGAGAGGGGAAAACCTTAGAGCTAGGACTTCTTAGGGCGTATTTGATGCCCTTGACAGAAGGCAAGCTAATGAGAACTTCTAAAGATGAGGTTCATAAGACATCTTAGACGAATCCCAGTAAGAGGAAAGTGAAGAGTTCTATACGACATAGTTCAAGTTCACACAGTAAGTGCTTTTATGGCCCTTCTGTAAAGACAAATCCTTGTCAGCCTAGGCCCAAAGCGAACAATACATTAACAAACACATGTATGTCTACAAATAGCAGACCTACATAGACACTATTAGCTGCTATAGCACAACTTTTCTTCAACCAAGCCCTACAATTTTATATAGGAAACTAGTATTATCATACAAATTAAATCAATTGATCACCACTCAATAATTATCCTCACTATATCCCCCCCCCCCACTAAGTCTGCACACATTTACTCTACAACAACAACATACCCCGTCAAATCCCACTACGGCAGACCTTACAACTACATCGTGGAGGTAGAGAGACAGTTTCCGAAAGACCCTCTACCTTGTAATCTCTGTCTACCAATAATTCAATTTAAACATAATCAAATCATGTCCATCAAAGAAAAGTTAAAAGAAAACATACCCAAAGGATGTTCAACCTTGAAAGAACTCTTAGCCATTGAAAGACTCAAACTTTTATCTCTTACTGCAAATTTCAAACATCTAAAGAACATCAGAATCACATAAATATACACTTATAAACGCAATTCAAGCAAAAGGGTATCTCTAAATTTACTCAAAAACGCCAAAAAACCAAAAAAAAATTTAACTTTAATATATGAATCTTTTCTACACATCAAAATTAAGAATCATAACTATAAACAAAATTCTTACCAGAATTCAACAGAGAACAAATTGTTTTTTTTTTTTTTCTGATTTCTGAATCGTACACGAAACTTAATGATTTTTGTTGAAATTCACAAGAAAACTCTTATGAATTATTGCGAATTATTTACGTAATTATCTGTATTTATATGTTTGGATCCGGTAATAAAACGACATCGTGGAGTAACTTAAAAGGAATAAACGACTGCGTTTTGTTTGCGTGGTTGTGGCGGTTTGCGTATATGATGGGACTTGCCATATTAGATTTAGAATTGATTAAGGAAAGAATCTATTTTAATGAATTCTTTAGTCAATTAAATTACAAAATTATAAAGTCTTTTTCTTTTTAAAAAATAAATTAATATTGCCATAAATTTAACCATTCAAATATCCTAAACTCACTAATAGTAGTAGAAGGTGATATCTTGCCTTGCTATTAAGGAAAATTATTTTTTTAAAAATTGATGCGCAACGCATTATATGTTTATGCAAATTAAAAAAATTTTATACCGTAACTAAATGTGATGGAAATAGTCTACTCTGATTTGAATTCACACTAATGGAACTGACCACTTGTCTTGCTAATAAGAATAATCATAAAAAGATTAATTTGATGCACAAAGCATTTCACATTCACGTAGAATGTAAGAAAAAATTACATTTCCCCATTTATACATCTTGATGCGACTAAAAATTATTAGTTCCACAATTTAAACCTATAATATCTATGTTTTTACTCAAAAATAATTTCATAATTTTACCATTGCTTGAGAACTTTTTTAAGATAATAAGGAAGATCATATTGCAACTGAGAAATGACATTTTAACACATGATGAAGATGGATCGCTTATGTTATTGGTTGGACGCTACTAAAATCATCATAATATCATATATTATTAATAAATACTATTAATTATTATTATTAAATTATTAAAAATGAAAAGCTCCTAACCAGTGAAATTATCATTTTGTCTTTTCATTTATCCTTAACTTTAAAGTTTGATTATTGTTTTGCCCTTCTACTTATTTAAAATGATTAAATGTCTAATTAAATAATAATAATTTAATTACGTAATTACATGATTTGAATTCCATGAGTTATACTTTAATTCTTTAATCATGACATTACAAATTTCTTTTGTTTTCTACTTCTTTTTAGCTTCCATACCTTTAAAAAACTTTTCATAGCCTGTCAATTTATTTTAATGTTTTATTTTTTTAAAATGCTCAAAATTTGGTGTATGCACAACACTCTCTAGATAAAGATATAATATTTTTGTATTAGTTTCTTCAATTAACTTTAATAAGTTGTGTAGACCTCTGTGTTACTTTTAATAAGTTTTTCTTCTCTTTTGTTCTTTGTTGTTCATTGCTTGTATCTTCAATCTTTAGATTTTGTTTTAAATTAATTATGTGATTTATGTTGCTTGATTTTCTTTTGAAATTCTTGTATCTACTCAATTTTTTTTATTTTTTTACTTTAAGAATTTTATACTAATTAACATAGCATACACGACATGTAACGCACGTGTTTGAAAACTAATTTACTGTAATGATAATGATTTTATTCCAAGAAATCAATCTTCGGTAAAATGACATTCCACAATTTGCTAACACCTCACATAAAAAAAAAAACAATTTGACTTCTAGCAACCCTTATTGCAATATACATTCATGAGTTATATGAGTTAATTCTCACGAAATTTTAAGATTGAGCATGAAAAAGAATTGGTTTCTTGAATAAGTCTTTAAGTTCTATGTATTGTTGGTGTAAAAATATTTATACAATTAGGCTATGTTGCTCGAACTCTTCAAAATGTCATTGAGTGTGTGTTGAATCCTTAAAAATAGTCATTTTTTTGCATAATTCAACACGTGGAGTTCAAACAACATAGCTTGCTTGTGCATATATTTTTTACATCGATGATAGCTAGCACTTAAGAATCATTCAAGAAATCAACTTTTTCCCTACAATGTCACGATTGTATGTCGAATTATCCAAAAAAATATTTAATTTCTTGAGGATTCAACACAAGTATAGCAACAACATAACAAATCAAGTGATATTAGCATATAAATCACTATAACATACATGAATTGATAACCTTACAAAAAAAATTTTACTAACCTGATAGTATAAAAATTATTTTTGCAATTACTATTTGAGTATTACTAAGAACCAACTAGCCAATTTTCTCAAATATTTATAGGTCTAGCTGGGTTTTCTTGGAAATCATCAAACACAAAAATCTTCCTTCACTTATGGACAAATAGCTCTTAATTAAGAAGCAGAACCTGTTTTATCCTTTTTCTAAAAAATTGGTACATTGAATTGAATAACATATTCCACTTAAAATTTCAGAGACTATATTACAAGGAAAAAAATGAAAAAACAGAGAGATAATTCATGACAATAATAAATATAGTCAGTGTAATTTCAGAACTGAGGTATGATAATATGATGTATATGCGTGCAGTCACAACTTCTATTTAGTAAAAGTAGAAATATTGGTTATGATAATCAACGACTTATATAATAACAATAAATAATGCAATAATTGAAGTAAAGAAATTTATACTAATTAACATAAAATACACGTGCAATGCACGTATTCGAGAACTAGTTTACTATAATAATAATAATTTTATTCCAAAAACCAATCTTTGTTAAAAATGACATTCCACAATTTGCGAACAACTCCACACGTAGAAAAGGAAACAATTTGACTCCTAGCTACACTTCTAGCAATATACATTCATGAGGAGGTATAATTCCATAACTATAATCATCACGATATTCATCTTTTTATACATTACATATTGAGCACTTTAAGCCCTAAAGTGAGGCGCAAAACACGTTGAGCACTTCACCTCTCTTCACGTGCACTTCAGTATCATCATCAAGGCTATAAGACGTACTTTTTCTTACCAATTGAAAAGGTGACACTAAACAAATGATATTTCACTTTATCCGTCCTTCTTCTAATTTCTTTGTCTATATCTTTGTTATTTTTAAATAATGAATCTTACCCTTAGACTATATACACTAAACATATTTGTCTATATGTTTGTTATTTGTCTGTATTTTTGCGTTTTTCGCCTTTGATAGCACTGAGCATATCTACTTCGATATCTGCTGTTGCTGTTATGTTTGAAACTATGCTGCTAATTTTCTTTTGTTATGCAAGTACCAACAAGTAGAAAATTTCTGAATTCGTATAATTGTCATCATTCAAGTAACAACATGCCTAATCTTATTCCTGGAAATAGTAGTAGAAAACTAGTTTACTTCTGTCTTGAATCTGTACTGCTTGAACTACTGTTTGACTCCCTTTTAGCCTCATCTAATGCTCCATTTTGCTTCTCATCAGTCCCTAAAGTTTGTGGTATGAAAGGATTATAGTAAGAAGAATATGGATGTAATGTAATACAGCTTCCAGGTGCAATATATCTATAAGAAGAGGGGTAAGGGAATGGAGCGATCGCATTAGGTTGAGGCCAATATACAAAAGGCATGACAGAGTTTGGTGGATACATTGGGAAAACAGGATAAGAACATTGGTTATGGTAGTGAATATTGGGCGCAGTATTAGCCATTTCAGGTTTTCGCGTATCTGCTGGTGCTTGAGGTGATGGTATTGGTATAGTCATCTGACTTGGAGACGAGGCGTAGCCCATTAGTCCAAATGGTTCAGGAGGTGGGGCAGAACATGAAGGTTCAGAATGTATAGTTGTAGCTTTTTCTGATGTTTTGGTCTTAGAGATTGCTTCTCTCTTGACTTTCGATGACTTCGTTGATGCTTTTTTCCCTTTCTCTGAAGTGGGACTAATATTCTGGAACAACATGAACAATTGCATCAAAAAAGACCTTTTTAACAGGAATAAAAAGGTATATAAGTCTAAAATGTGAAAGCTGAACTCAAAATTGAGGGTGATGTTTTCACTTGATGATTAACTTTGAAGTCACAAACAATGAATATCTTGCCTAGCATAACTTATACTCCCTCCGTTTCAATTTAAATGTCTTTAGTTTGACTAAGGTACAGAGTTTACGAAAATAAATGAGACTTTTGAATCTTGTAGTTACATTAAAAGAGTGTGAATTGAAAAAGTTTCCAAATATAGAAAGAGGTGTTCTTTTTAAAACGGAATAAAAGTTAAGACACTTATATTGAAACGGAAGTAGTATTCATGAGAACATTTAGGCAGGAATTATTATAAGTGACTTGATCTTGATGTAACTGAGTTTTACTTTGCATCAGAGTTGCCACAAATTTTGGAGAAAATGATTATGAGTTGCAGATCTTACAATAGCATCAGTCTCGGAATGTGATAGAAATAACTCCTCCTTTTCTGCATCCTCATCTGTCCTGCAAATATGGATATGATTTGACAATAAGAAGAATCATTAGAGCCCAACAAAATCGAAAAATTGAATGTCTGTGAACAAGGTAAAAGGGCAGCCAGGTGCATGAAGCATCCCTCGTTCATGAAGGGTCCGAGTAAGGGCCGTACCCAAGGGGATGTGATGGTGGCATCTTACATTGAATCAAGCATCAGTCGCTGATTCTACAGATCGAACATGTGATGTGACCTCGACAAACTTTACATTGCTCCAAGACTCGAAAAGGTTTTCTTTTTCTTTACATTTGCTTCCTTTGATCAATTCGGAGTTGTTTTTGTGATACCAAATCATTTATAGGCATCTGATAACTTGTAAAAATGTACTCCCTCCATACCGATTTATGTGTGTTTCTTTCAAAAAGAATGTTTTTATATATTTTGTATGTTTTGAATTCTAACATTCCCATTTTACCATTACGACCCTCGCTTATTGGAGTGTACAAGACATGTTCAAGACTACAAGACACAAAGGGTACTTTTAGTATGTTATACGCACCTTAGCTTAATACCACAAGATTCAAAAGCCTTGTTTATATTCTTAAACGTCATATCAAGTCAAACTAACATAACGAAATGAAACGGAGAGAGTATGTACTCTTTTTCCGCGATGCACTATAGGCTACTTGATAAGTACACAAGACAAACATGCTATGCAGAATACCTGTAATACTTCTGTAAGAGGTCCAAGTTCTTATATTTGGTTTCTCTTTGAACCAGGTCATTAGGAAAGCCAGCCATGAAGAGAAGTGTTATTCCTAAGGCCTTAAAGAAGAAGCTTCCGCTGCGAATATGGATCAGCATAGCCATCCGACATATCACCGGACCAAAAGATTTCAGTTTGTTTCTTCCCATTCGCTGCCGGACATATCTGGTATGACAATGCATCAATTTACAGACTAGTAAATTTCATGTTTGTGCCTTCAGACAAGATTTTGATATATATAGACAACTAAAAACTCAATTTTGTTGTAATGTTAACTAGATCATTCAACAAGTTATATACATTACAATGTAAAGGATTTTTACACTATCACTGCATTTTTTAGTTTGTCATATCAGATTCTATATGTAGAGTTACCTATAGGTCAACTGAACCTACATTACACAAAAAAATCCCTTACATGGTCAGTACATGAAACATAAAGTCGATATTATTGCAACTAGATGTACTGAAATTCTATAGTTGAAGCAGTCTTGCTCATTTTGAGGAAGATTTCTTGTCCTTCCTCCATACTTTATGCATAGGAATAAGCATGACGGGCAGGTGGCATCCGAGGGACGCATAGACTTCTCCTCTTCAAGTATTTTAACAGGACACAAGGTTGGGTTGTGTCTGTTGGGATAGAATATCTTCCTCCGAAATCCAGGGTTGTCGTATAATACATGCTCCTGGTACAGAACATATCAAGTCAATTGAAATTTGAACCACTTGTCAGTATAAGAAAGTGATACGCCAAAAGTTTTAGACATTCATGTTTTATAAAATAACTAAATGTATAATATGTGTATAACCCTGGATTAGTAAACAGTGAAGCGACATATAATTGAAGTTTAGTAGCATACCCCTGGATTTTTTGAATCTATATATGGTTCTCCCTTGTGTAAAATGCTGAAATGATTGAAGTCTAGTTCATACATGTCTTCACTCCCGTGCCTTGTACCAAGAGGTGCGAAAACTAAGATTTTTCTCATAGTATGAGATTGAGCATTTTCAAGTGAAAGTTCTTTTGATCCTAGCATTTTCTTTACTTCCTTGGGACAGAATGCCATCTTTAGGGACTTTTTATGTGACGATGCACTTCCCCGTCTTCTTATTTCATGATCAATAGGACAGGCTTTTGAAAGCTCCTCGTATGCTTCGAGCATATTAGTTTCTTCAATATTTGCGTTCTTGCAGACGTCCTTATCTGCATGATGATCACAACTTTCCAAGACGGGTGGATCACTTGCTTCACCGGTATCTTCTTTCAGTTCATCGCTCTCCTTGTCAATTTGCAAGCTCTTGACATTTCCTCTATCTACAATGTCAGTATAAGTTCCACTGTCCTCGGATTCTTGGTCATCTTCGTCTTCACTATCATCAGGGCTGTTATCTTCTGCTGAATCACTGTCTTTGGATCTTTCAAAATTCAGAAACTGAGTATCATCCATGCTCATCCAATTCACTAGGCAATGTTCTGTATGAACGTCTTTCGTTAGGAAAATTTCCATATGATCCTTCACCTCTGAGTCCATTTTTCGTGTTCTGTCCTCATTAGGGTAGATGTCGATAGATTGTGCTACTCTTTGTCTCTTGAGCTTTCTGAAATGCCTTTCGTCTATACTTTGACTACTGGCCTGTGATACAGATACATTAAACACGACATATTCCGTTAGTACACAGCTTTGAACACATACATATTGAATATTCATAAAATTTATCAGAATCTATTCAATTTCAATTACTATGCTCAACCATATGCTTCTGCATTTTTTTGACTTTGCAAGTGAATCACGTTGTTTCATACGCTCCGAGGAGAACTCATGGTTGAACTTTTATAAACACTTATAACCTATGTTGCTCACTCTCCAAAAATGTTATCGTATACGTGTTAGATCCTCCAAAAATGCACTGAGGATTAGTCATACACCAGTCGGCATTTTTGAAGAGTTCAAGTACATAGCTTATAAATCATTACTTCACGGCCTAAGCATAAACTTGCTAGCTATTGAAGTTCAAACATCTATTAACTATTGAACTCTGCTACCAGTATCTTTTAACTAACTGTCCATTTGAACATTAAGTCTTTAAGAAGAGCAAAACATCATGAAAAAAGGAACTTCGTAGATATCTGATATCAGATGAAAATAGACCTCGGGTTCCTAACTCAATCTCTAAAGCTTAGCTCGTGAGATGAGAACTGTCTCCGAGACCATAAAAGGAGACAACAACTCATTCCCTTAACCAGTGTGTGGCACACTTACCAATACTGAAGCAAAAATAGCTAATATACATAATAAAAAGTTGAGCTGAGAAATCATACATTTCCATTTGAGAAGTTGATGTCTTTATGTTTTCCTTGTATGTGAGATTCAAGAACTGATATTCTCTTCATTAGCTTCGCGTTTTTCTGTTTTTCCCTTTGCAATTCTGCAGATATCTCAGCAATATTGACATTCAGAGGAGTTCTCTCTTCTTTCAGTTGTTGCTCAACAGTGCAACATGTAGCAGAACCATTCACCATGCTGTTTCTCAACATTCTTGTTTGTGATATTTCACCACAAATCCACAAAGAGAAACTAGTTTTATTATTTTTATGTTGGCAAGAGGCAGAGTTAGAGCGTCGTTGAAAAATTATAATGTATATACAAGATCAAAATTACCAATTGTCACATGTTGAATCCCTTTGTTGACTTTTTCGTATATTTACTTCTTTATATTATGAAGGCCAACACTAGTCTCTCCCTATAAGTGGAGTCTGGTGAAGGATAAAACCACGTTGAGTCTATTATATAGTAAATATTGAGTCTGTATCTTGACTTCTTCGTGTGTTTACTTCTTTATGTTTTGAAGGGAAACACTTATATAAGTGGAGTCTGGTGAAGGATAAAATCACGTTGAGTCTATTATATAGTAAATATTGAGTCTGTGTCTTGACTTCTTCGTGTGTTTACTTCTTTATGTTTTGAAGGGAAACACTTATATAAGTGGAGTCTGGAGACGGATCGAACCACATTGAGTCTCTTGTAGGTAGTCTCTGTTGGGTTATCCCACATCGGAAGTGGAAGGGGCTGGTGGTCAATTTATAAGTGTGAGGGAAAGCCTCAACCTTTGAGCTAGCTTTTGGGTTGAGAAGGCCCAAGACCACCCAACATTGGTATCAGAGCCCAGGTTGTCAACAAGTCTCAGCCCACCGGGAGGAACTGGGTTGTCGTTCTCTCCAACCCAAGGCCCGATGTGTGAAGGGGGAGATTGTTGGGTTATCCCACATCGGAAGTGGAAGGGGCTGGTGGTCAATTTATAAGTGTGAGGGAAAGCCTCAACCTTTGAGCTAGCTTTTGGGTTGAGAAGGCCCAAGACCACCCAACAGTCTCCCTGCATTTTTTGCAGGTTTTTTTTTCGTACGACTTTCTAGTCAAGTTTAAGACCACAAAATTAAAGTGCATATGGTACGTTCTACATATCTTTAGTTTAAGACTACAACATTCAAAAATCATTTTTTTAAAAAAAAAAGTTTGTATCGTCAAAATCAAATAAATAAATTAAAACGGAAGGTGTAATAAAAATAACTTGTGTGCAACAAACAGAACACTCAATACTTTTACTAAAACAAAATTAAGAACTATATGTCTTCAAGATTGATGCATAGGTTAAGGAATCTGTTTACTTCTGTCATTCAATTCTTTGGTTGATTTTTCTTTTTTCTTTTTATGGCACAAAAATTAAAATAATACTTAAGACAACAATTTTAAAAAGGAAAGCTTTGCTGTTAAGTGAGTTTAGTTTCCCAATAATATTAAACATTAGGAGCATCCTAGGCTATAGTTTGATGTTCCTTTTTTTTTTTTTCTATTTTCAATTCTGTCGAAAATTCTGACTTTACCACTGAACTGGAACAGAAATAGTGATAGAAATCAATGTGCGAGTTCGATCAAACTCATAGTTCTAATATCCAGAATTTATAATATACAAAGTTCAAATTTTTACTCTGTATGCACTTACTTTTCTTGTTCAGTATTCGATTAAGTTTGACTAATTCAGATTTATACCAAAGCTTCTTACTAAAAAAAATTTCATATACAAAATTCAAACTTCCAGCGTATTATATTCTTTGATGGTGATCATAAATATTTCATCCCTCCACTCCACGTAGTAAACTCCAAGAATCAACATTTATTAAAGACCTATTCTTTTTAAGGAAAATTATACAAGTATTCCTTCAATTTATGTTCGAAATGTCAGAGATACGCTTATACTATAATAAGGTTCTATTACCCCTGAACTTATTTTATAAGTAATTTCCTACCTGTTTTTTACCTACGTGGTACTGGCTTGAAAAAAAATCAATCAACATTGGGCTCATAAAATAGTGTCACGCAGATCGAAAAGGACTAAAAAATTATTTATAAAATAAGTTCAGGAGGTAATAAAACCTTATTATAGTATAAGCATATTTCTGAAATTTCGAGCATAGATCGAAAGAATAATCATATATTATCTCTTCTTTTTATATTAATTTTATCTTGGCATATGAGCCCAATGTAATAGCAATGACAGTCTGTTTTTTCCAAGACAAAAAAAAAGAGGAGAAAGTGCACACGTGCACATGAATATAATATGAATTTGGAGGTACAACATAGAATATTTATATTAACCTCACGTGCAACTGACAACTCCAAAAGATTTGTCTCCATTGCAATTTCTGCCGAACATAGGTTTAAAACGGATAATATCATATCGAGCAATTAAGTATATTTTTAAATTATGTTATTTTAATAATTAATATCAAAGCTAATGATTTAACGAGTGTATTGATAGTGATAAAGTGATAGGCATGAGGTTTAGCTTATTGTGTTTGTTACATTATACAAATTAATATTCTAGTACTGATAAAATATTTTAAATTAATTAGTCAACATAAATTGCTACTCTTGATTCATATTTCATTTTTGAAAAAAAAAACAGTTGTGATAAAAGGAAAGAAACATTTTGTTGGAATAATAACTGAGATGGAATCCTAAGTCGTTTAGAATTTGTTATTTTGATATTTATTTAATTGATGTCTACTTAGAATTTATTTATCCTAATTCATATACGATATATATTTTCTAGTCCTAATTTAATAATTGGATGCATTTATTATAATCAGAATGTCGTTAGATATTTTCAATATACAAAAAATACATAAATATACAAAAAAAATACATAATAAATATAATTTGAAATAAGATTTAAGAATCTTAGAAGTTTATAAATAAAACATTTTTCTTCACGCCTGACAAAATAAGCAAATTTGAAAGCTGTCGAAAAGCCTACAAGTAAAATTTATAAGAAAAAGTGTTAAAAGAACAAAAAGATAAAATCACGGAAGAAAACAAAAGATAGACAGTACCATTCCATAAAATTTTGTCGTATTTTATGTTATTCGGACTTTAAAAAATATTGTAATATTATTAAATTCTCTAAAAATGCATTATTTTAAATAAATTATCATCTTCATATTCAGTGCCGGCTCTTGCCTTAGAAATTTTAGGCTATTGCCTTAGACCCCCCATTTTTGTGGCCTCAAAATTCTATAAATAAAAAATTATGTTTAATTTTTTCATGAAAAAAATAATTATTTATATAAAAAGTATATATAATATATAAATATATATATATTTGCTAACACTCACAATATTTATTTATTTTAAATCTTTATGCACTCTATTTCTTCAAATTTTTAATAATTAGAGTAATATTCTGTCAAAAATATGAAATAACCGAAAAATATTGAACAAAGTAAATTACAAGAATTTTTTTATTTTGTATAACTTTTCATATTAAAGTAGGATTGTTTACAACAAATTTTAAAGTGACAAAAAATAAATTGTAATCACAAATAAAATCTGAAGAAACATGATTCTATTGATAAATAAAGCGGGTACAATTCTGTTGATCCTTGATTTTATTCTCCTAGGATTTATCCATAATTAGAGGGCCGTTAGTGGCGAATTTCTCAAACTAGGATGATTTTGATTTGATCTCACTATATGAATAATCCATCAATTTGCGAAGTATTCGAACTCTTGATCTCTTTATGAAATTTTTGAGATGCCTTTTAAGAGAATTTAGGATAAACCAGGGTTTAAGGTTGAGTAGCCTCCAAGAATCATAATTTGAGTTGAACACAATTTATAGAGTCCCAACTCAAATTGAACGCATCTTGTAGAGTCCCACAAAATTTCAGTGTCTACAGATATATCAAGTTATCAATTTTTTGAATCAGACTATATGATTTTAACTCTTATCTTTATTTAGAATTTATCAACTTATTATTTACGTAACTATATTATTTATTCATTTAATAATTGTCTCAATAACATTATATTTTCAATGTTAAATTGATCAAATCTTGATTTAAAATAATAATCAAAAAGTATTTGAAAAACTCATTTAGCTTAATCTACTATTTCTTCTCATAGAAATGTTGATTCTCAAGCAAACATGAAATTCAATTTTTTTATACTAATGTCTATTGTATTATTGAAATTTGTTTTTTTTTCAAGTTTTGTGAATGTTTGACAAATCAATTTGAACAACACTTTTGCTATTTATAGAGTAGCAATTTGTGCTTGGTCGTCCATGTTTAAAAAGTGTTTATGGGAATAAATGTTATTTTTTATGCTTATGACATTTATGTTACTGAGAGCCTACTAAAAACGACCTCTCTATTTATCAAGATAAAATTAAAGGAATCGCTTATACTCTTCTATTTTCATACCCAATTTATGTCACTATACTAATATGTTGTCAAAATTATGTCACTACTCAAAAGTGTATCTATTTCCCACTCTCGATAACTTTTTATTTTATCAAAAAAGGATATTTACTGAGATTAGCATACTATAGATATGTTCTATTCTATATTTGCCAACTATTTTTAGTTTAAGTAATTAAGTGGATAATTACTTTAGATTATTCTTTGCAAAAATGAAATACTTTTGGGCTTTTCACAATTTTGACTAAATAGAATATGGTTTGGATTCATTGAATAAATAAAACGACATGCTACGGTTCTAATGTAATCTACGAGTGAGGATTGGGGATATATTGAAGTTATTTCTGATAAATTCTCGGTTCAAAAGGAAAATATGTAGCACAAGATTATAAAAGAAAAAAGACAATAAAATAGCAAGATATATACTAACAAATCAACCAATAAATAGTAATACACATCAAAATTACTCCTTTTTACTACGAAGAATGCACAAAAATTAAATGATAATTCAAACCGTCCATTTTTATGTGATAGTTAGAAATTATTAAATTACACGTTTTAATGAGCACGAAAATATTTGATGCAATAGTTTAAAATGAAATAGGGGAAGAAAATTAATATACGAAATAATTGGATACAAGGTGAAATTGTTAATGTAAATATATAAGCATACCATTTAACTTAACCTCGTATGCATGTGTACAAGTAGACACTTCAACTTGTAAAAATTTGAACAAATAAACACAGATGTCCTACGTTGCATCCTACATGACAATTTATGTTCTATATAGCAATTTGTGTCCTACATGATATCCCACATGTGTTATGTCACATACATTGGACTCATGTGTTTAACTTTTTACAAATTTAAGCGTTTACCTATACACACCCAAAGTTACAACGCATAAATGTATAATAAAATAGTTAAAAGAGCACATTTATGTATTATACGAACTATTAAACATGAAAAACTTCCAAATGCTTCACATAGACATCAGTCTATTAACATCTTTAAGGAATTCAACAGCATTAAGGTCAACAAAAATCCCCTCTTCTTTTTCAAGCATAAAGCTATATTCAGATTGTCTTGTTATAATCTCTACGGGAGGTCAACGTCACAACGCGATCCACACAAAATTACGAAGGGGGATCAGATACATTACAAAAAACTCGAAATATACCATTAACTAGCTATACACACATTTTCCACGCGAACTCAACCTACACGAAAAAGGTCTCATGTACTCCAGTGCTATTTGAAGATAGCTGAAGGATTGAAGAAATATGAAAGTATGTTAAGTTACTGATCCTCTCGTGATAGACATCTCTCCATCGTGCTGGCTGGTGAACGTTTTCTGCTCGTTGCAAGGGTAATTTGCTCTCGATGCACTAGAAAAGCTTTTGTTGTGGTTGTGTTGTTCCACTTCTCATCATAGCACAGAACTCCTCGTAATTGATCCTACCGTCCTGTCCAAATGAAAGAGTTGGTATGAAACTATCCACACTAAAGAGTTTCAACGTCGAGCGTTTCATATAACACGACTTACATTGTCAGTGTCCACCTCTGCGATTATCTCCTTGATGGTGGCCTCATCACCCATACCATATTCCTTCATAGCGTTTTCCAATTCATCTCGCGTGATGAATCTGAATAACATCAACAACAATAAAAAGTGTACGCGTTACTTGCGCGGAAAAGGAAAAGAAAAAAGAGGTGAATCTGTAAGAATGTGTGAAATGTTAAGGTTTGATACAGGCCACACCCAACTCATATACTACAGCCATCAAAGTACAACAACAACAACACGCCCAATGTAGTTCCACAAAGTGGGTCCAGGGTAGACCTTACCCCTACCTCAGAGGTAGAGAGGTTGTTTCCGATAGCCCCTGGGCTCAAGAGAAAACTAGTCTAAAGCAGTCCCGAAAAAAGCAACTGAAGTACGAGAAATAGCAGATCGTAACAAAAACAGCATATAGTGAACAGTAACTACAACAAAATAATATGATAATCGAAGTATAAGAAACAATAGATAGTAACAGAAATCTAAGGACAAGAAACTACAGGGGCAACACCACAACTACTTGTATGGAGGGATAGAGCCTTAAAAGTACAATGCTTCTAAAAGGTTCAAAAAACATAATAAGATTCCAAAATAGCCGAGCATAGAAACAAAACTTAGAGAGATCAATATGTTACACATACCGTTACAAAGATTTAATTTTTAACTTAGGAGGATGTCTCAGAATCACCTTTAGTCCTTGATTTTATAAACCATAATACTGTTGATTTAAAATGATTCCCCTTGGTTCTTTATACTCCGGAAGGTTTCATGATGGAACTACCTATGCTAAAAACTATGAGGGTCCATCTGATAATCGGGTAAGCGTTAAGCATTGCTGTATTAACTCTCCCAAATTAAATAAATTGGAAGCTACTCCCCTTTAAGCTTATGTTTTTTGGACTTCTCTAAAATGCTGCCACACCCGTACCGGATCCAACAAAAATACACTACTTTGGAGAATCTAGCACGCACCTGTCTACATTTATTAAGAGTCCGGCCAACACAACATTAAATAAATGAATTATATCCAACCACTTATGGGCAATCCCACCTATAACTTAGCGTAAATTAAGCAATTAGATGGCTTAGGAGGTTTTACACACAATATCTCAATGGTCTAGCATCAAAAGTTATCACTTGCAAAACATCCGGCCCCTATCAAGCCATTGATTACCCTATTGATGCCATGAATCCATACAACAACAAAAAACAACAACATATCCAATGTAATCCCAGAAGTGGGGTTTGGTTAGGGTAGGATGTACCTTTGTGGTAAGGATATGTCACTATGTCATAATATAAGATATACTATATTTTTCTTTTTGCTTCTGGAAAGAATTATCTTTATTGATCCGCAATGGCATGTGGAATATTTTCTGGACCCACCAAGATTAGGAAGACAAAATTTCATTTAGAAGGTCAGAAAAATGGAAGCCATGATCATATTTATGGACTTACCCACTATGGTCCTTGTCAAAATGCTGAAAAGCTTTAAAGAGATGCTCATCCCTTTCTAGCCGATGTCTATGCATCGTTGCAGTTATAAACTCAATGTAATCAATTGATCCATTTCCATCCACATCAGCCTGAAATGTCAAGCCATATACAGGTCAGAAACTGAAATAAAGCAAAATCCTATCTAGTCAGAGGCATCATACTCAGTTACTTACAGCTTCCATGAGTTGCTTGACTTCAGTCTCCGTTAGCTTTGATCCAAGCCGAGCCAATCCCGACTTCAGTTCTTCATAAGTGATTGTGCCACTATTGT
Organism: Solanum chilense; assembly: GCA_032847665.1. Lineage (NCBI taxonomy): Eukaryota > Viridiplantae > Streptophyta > Magnoliopsida > Solanales > Solanaceae > Solanum > Solanum chilense. Next base: position 5,429,947 of record CM064965.1, read on the forward strand.
CCGTATCAATGTTGTGAAACATAGCTTTCAGACCCTTGATTTCTTCTTCAGATAAATTTTCCGCAATGACCTAGGGAAATTACAAATGTAACAGAATAAGAGCTTACTTCAAACATCAAATGCCTAATAAATACTACATCTTCTAGATAATTCAGTATGGACGGCATCCCACATCATGTTTGCTACTGAAGAACCAACAACGATAGTCAAAGATTCTGAGCAATAGCAGTCTCGAGAAAAATACTTAACCACCTGCAGTGCCAAAATAAGAATGCAATATTAGATTCTACCTTCAATGCGAGTTTTTTGAGCTTGTTCATTGCTCTGAACTGCTTCATTCTGGACAGGACTGCACTGTCTATTGGCTTGTCTGATGCTTCTCCAAGTCGAAGCCATGGATGTTCTGCAGAAACAAGCACCACGAATGCTAAGTATCAAACTAGCAAGCAGAACTTAAACCCAGCATATAGAGTATTTAACACAAGCCGCCTCTTGCTTGCAGTCAAAGACCTAAGAAATCTAGGAAGTAAATTGGACAGAGAGAAGGGGGTTCTACACTATATCCAGAACCCTAGCCACTCCAGATACTGCTCTTTCCCAGATTTACTTTCAACCTGGAGATGGTTTCAACTCAAAGGGCTCAATCAAACCAAAGTTGGGATTGGCTATATGAATCATCTATGACTATTCCACTATATTTTATCTAAGATCATCCCATTTCTACTTTCTTTGTAAATAATTTGTTTTTCAAGGCAAATTAGGAACTCTCTAAAACTAGAGGTTCTCCAAATCACAATTTATCTCTACATTGGCATACAAATCTCCAAGTAGACTAGAAAAGCTCCTATATAACGCCATACCCAATGCAAGTGTAACAACTGATAAAATCTTAAGATGCAACCAGGGCAGATCTAGAGGGGCACGAGAATATTTACCTGAACCCCCTAGGCAAAAATTACACTGTATATATAATGTAAGGTAATTTTTTATTTTTTTATTAATCTATATATATTTTGAGTCCTCTGAACACAAGAACAGATGTTGGCTCAATTGTTTAGGGGTTTCAAATTCATCTTGAGGTTCTAACTTCATATCCCAAGCACTACATTGTTATTTTTCGAACCTCTTAGTGAAATCCTGGATTCGCCACACGATGCAACAAATAGATAAGCCTAGTCGCCAATATGGATCTTCACTTCTATTTGTGTTCTGTTCTTAGCTAAATTTGAATCAAGTCTGAAATATTGTAGATTTTTTAGATAACTGTCCTTCATTTGATTAGAGTCTTACGTCATCCTCTTTTAGTGTTTTAAGCATTATACTATTAATTCTATAGAACAATGCATATGGAGGTCTATGTATGTGGCCAGATCATCTCACACGACCTTGACTCATTTCCCTATGTATGCTTACTTGCACCCTTAGATAGACTATGATCGTTTCTAATTTTGTTCAAAATTGTATGACCGCACATGTATCTCCATTCACGTTGTAGACATAATACGTCTTAGAGGCCTAATGTACACTCTCACATAAAATTATATGTCACACCACTATTCTACAAAACTTGTATATCACTTTGGTAAGAATCTTCAAGCCCATAACTCTCATCCATTTCAGTCATCTTATTAATTCAATGTGTGAAACATTCATTAATCAGATCATTTGTGCGGACAATTGCCATCACCAAATCACAGTGTGTTAGTGAAGTAAAGATCCATAATCTATCCAAAGCAACACCAAGATGAAAGCCATACACTATGGGAAAATGATAACGTATTGGCTATGCTGTAATCAAGCCAATGATTTCATTAAGGTCTGTTTTTGACAAAGCCATGGAAAAGCAATGCAGCTTATACTTGGAAGATCAACTAAATGCATGCAAAACCTAAACATGACTACACCATATTTCATAGAACCAAATAAAGACATGACACGCTGCTGTAACTTTTGATTACAGAAAGGGAAAGAGAAAAATACCAAGAACTTGCGCGGAAGTAATTCTCTTCCTTGGCTCCTGTGTTAGCATTTTCCGAATAAGGTCCTTGGCACTATTTGATATGGATGGCCATGGATCACTTTGGAAGTCAATTTCTCCTTTTAGTATGGCATTAAATATTCCCTTTTCAGTTTCTGCAAAGGATTCGGGAAGACACATTAACAGAACAGAACAGAACGAGTAACACGAAGTAAACCATCTTATTAAACTTCTATTGTCATCCTTACCAGCCCAAAATGGAGGTACACCACTGAGTAGAATATACAAAATAACACCTGCACTCCATACATCTGCTTCCTTCCCATAACTACGCCGCAACACTTCAGGGGCAACATAATATGCACTACCAACTATATCACGGTACACCTTCCCTGACATTTATAAATGAAACATAAGTTCATCTATTCTAGATTCTAAACAGAAGAGTGGAGGAAACAAAAGATAATTGAAGTCAACTACTGAAATGATCCATGCTGGAATACTCAAATAGCGGCAACACAAACATAAAAGCATAAAAGGTATGTTATATTGAATCAGATGAAGGTCTAAGTCTAAGTAGTCTGTGAATTCAGCTAAAGTCATAGAGCCCAAGAAACTCAGATCAGAAGACAAGGGGATGTGCTTATACATATATCCCAAAAAAAAGAGTGTAAAATAATAATTAGAAATAACAAGGCAAAAGAAAAAGCAAAAGAAACTGAGATTGTCCTCTAGAGTAAGTTGGAATGGATCCACTAATATTCTAACTTCAAACTTATGCATCACTTACAATCTTTTAGGATGCCAGTACCACTGATCTAGGATATTCTACAAAGATCCAAGTGGATTTTGTCTGGTTGACAACATGCTATCTTAGACAAAGAATTTATTAAGTCCGCTCTTTAAGTCTTAATTGTTACTTTATTAAATCGAATTAAAAAATTTATTATCTCCTTGTAGGAACAAATGAGTGATTAGCTCAAGTATCAGCCGAATTTTTTAAATCCAGTTAAATGGGAAAGTAACAAAAAAAAAAAAGAGGGACAAGTTTTTTTTATGATCGTGCTGTCCAGGCTGGCTTGCACACACCTTGACTATACAAACGGGTAACTTAGCCAACCAAGGCCTATGCAAATAGGAAGAATCACCTAATTGATTTTTTTGCCTTCACCCTGTGATCTCATAGTTCTTCTCTCACTTCATTAACCACTAGGTTACACCCTTGGGTAAAAGTTAAAACGAGGGGAGAGGAGAGTTATACAAACTTTTGTTGTTTCTGTAGTGATTTTATGAATCTGTACTTTGGGAGGTTATATCTGGTTTTTGGCTCTAATCAATAAATATATTCCTACACTTCAGATGTTCTAGGATCAACCGCAGCCACCATTTTCTCTTTCATGCATATATGGGTCATGACTCGTGCCTGACTCAGCCAAGGATATCTTAAGGGATAGAGAACTCAAATACACCCTCTCTTTTTTTGGTTAGGTAATAATTCTATTGATTTGGGATAACTCTCTTGTATACAAGCAATATACGAGAAAGTAAACAACCTACACGATATGGTTGTAGAAAAGACATGCAAGCATCTCTACAAATGGGGAACTCGGGGTACACCAAAATAAACCAAAAAGGAGGATATTTTCAAATACTGCTCCCTTTTGTCTAGCACAAATCATTGCTACGCGGTTTATTTGGAACTCTTCGGGACGATAAACTCAGTCACAATATACGTAATCTGGAACGATTTTTAAAATTAGTTGTGGATCATGGACATATATATTTACAAATATGTTTAATGCCACTGATTTCTATAAACTACTTCTCGATTAGCTAGCATGCAACTTTAACACTTAATAAATGAGTACAATTTTTATTCCTAAACTTGCAGTTTTCTTGGAGAAACTTAAAACTCTTCCAAGGTACTCTAGAGTCTAGACTGGAAGAAAAGAATTCTTGACATATTCACCGAACAAGTGCTCTATGCCAATCTTGTAACAGACACATTGCTTTACCAGGAAAGGGATAGTTCAGTGATGAGAGATGCTCCTACAGAAACTCACACCCTCGGTTAAAGAGTCTTACTCAATCACCTTCACAACCCACAGGCCACTGACGGCAGCGAACAGTAGCAAGATGAAATTTGGGGTCAGGAAACTAGATTGGATCATTATTATAGCATGAAAAATCCTCTTAGATTATCAGAACTATGATGGCGAACTGCATTACAGAACATAGAAAATACAGATCTGCGAGATCTTTTGAAATCTTAGTAGCTGCAAGACCTGCCAAGTTCCCACTTGATCCTGCAAGTCTAAAATCAATACTTTTTGCATTCATGGTAATCATTGATTGCTTGTTTGATTGGTAGGATTGAAGCGATTCTTATTCTAGCTAACACAAGAATACACTTCAACAAAGATTTGTGTATCTTTACATTTTACCCCAATCAAATCTCTTCTTTTTAAAAATTTGTCAAATAGGTACTAATAATGTGTCTTAGAACTAAAAATGTTGGCATGCATTACCAGACACATCCCAAGTTGCTTGGACTCTTCACTTTCAGGGACATACCCATTTTGACACGACGAGGATGTGGGTGAGGGTGTGGGATCTGTACCGGATATGGTCAATCGATTTTGGGTACTTTGACCAAAATTGACAGAGAAATTTGGGACAGATCTAATGATTTCTGTAATTATAACAAAAGCAAAGGTGAAACTGAAGATATATATGTAACTTGTCTACAGAAATTCCTATGTCAGTCCTTTTTGTTATACTTCTTCTACGATTCTCCTAATTTAGAGATATAACTCTATTTTTAGATATACAAATTAATTTTTAGCCGAATCAACGCGCTCATATCCGTATCTGGATCCATACCCTCGTATCTTAAAATTCAAATCATGAAGGATCACCTCTAGATCCACACCCGTATCGGACACCTGAGTCCGAGAAACTTTGGACACATCCAAGCAAGAAAAGTCATGTAAGTATATAAAAAGTAACATAATATTGACAACGCAACAATTTCTTCTTGAAAACTCAGCTGTAATTTTATTAATCTAGAGGGGCAAGAAACTGACCTTCTTCAATGAAGACAGAAAGTCCAAAATCAGTTGCCTTCAACATAGCATTTTCATCCTTACTAGTCAGTAAGAAATTCTCTGGCTTGAGATCCCTATGCATGACACCCATGAAATGGCAAATGTTAACAACATTTACAATCTGTCTAATAATCTCAGCAGCATCCTTCTCTGAGTAGTATCCACGGGCGATAATCCTGTCAAACAACTCTCCTCCAGCACAAAGTTCCATCACAAGGTGTACTGACTGCCTATCTTCATAAGCACCCTTGAATTCCACAATGTTTGGCTGCCCACTCAAATGCTGCATAATCTGAATTTCCCTCTTCATATCCTCCCTATCATTCTTGCTTACAAGCTTCCTCTTAAGTATGGACTTGCAAGCATAAGGGTTCCCAGTTGAGTTCTCAGTACAATAGTAAGTCACTCCAAACTGACCCCTACCCAATTCTTTCCCAAGTGTATAGAGCTTTCTAATTTCCTCAAAAGGCTTTCCCAATATGTTATTCATATGGGGTCCTTGCATTTGGTCTTGGGGCTGTCCAGGCTGCACAGTAACAGGAACAGGGTGGGGCTGAGGTTGTGGCTTTGGTGGTGGCGGTGGCTGATATGCTGGCTGTGGCGGTGCCTGATATGGCCTTTCCGGCTGGGGCTGGGGTTGATATGGCCTTTCTGGCTGGGGTTGTGGTGGTTTTTGATATGCTTGATTAACACGTCTTCCTGCCCTATGCCCATTAACATCTTGTTGGGTATACTTCTTGCTAAAACAACCACCCATTTCTACAGTCTATTCAACAAGATTGAACTTTGGATACTTCAATTCCTCAACAAGTTACAAAAAAACAACAACCTGGGGTTTAACAGAACAAAGATAGCAACTTTAACAAGATTGAACTTCAACAAGTCACAATAAAACAACAACTTGAGGTTTAAAGACCAAAAGATTACAACTTTAACAAGATTAAATTTTGGGTTCTTCAATTCCTCAACAAGTAACCAGAAATCAAGAACTTGAAGTTTAAAAACCAAATGATTGCAACTTTAACAAGATTGAATTTTGGGGGTTTTCAATTCCTCAACAAATTACCATAAATCAACAACTTGGGATTTTTAGCAGGGTAAAAGATTGCAACTTTGACAGAGATTTAAATAATGAAGCTCAAATTAGTACCTAAAAGATATTCCACAGATCAGAAAATGCCAAAGTTTTGAATACTCTTCATTGACTTCATGTGAAAAAACTCCATGAAAATGCTACACACTTTCTTTGCCAGCTTTTGCCCTTGTTATTTTTCTAGGCTTTTTCCCCACTTGCAAAAATAAAGCGGTGTTCTTGTGGAAAGTAGGTCATTTAATTGGTAGTTTAGTCTCTTTTTTTAGCAATTTATTTGTATTCTCTAATCAAAACGACTAAAATTCCAATTGAAAAGTGGAGTTATGAAAACGAGTGAAATAAGTAAGGATGAAACAACATTGGTATCTAGGATTATGTTATTATGTAATTAATTTTATTTTTTTCGTTTTGATTCAGCTATAATCAATTTTTTAACGGTGATTTCTTGTGATTCCAGTGCAGTCAACCTTTTCATTGACACGTATGTGCACCTCTTCTTTTTTATTCGAACGATCTATCTACATTTCATTTTCCTTTTTTTTTTGTTCTCTATGGAAATCACTCTCACCTGGATATGATTGCTAGGTTTTTTGCTATATATGTGTGTCTATACGAATGAATAATATTGTACAGATTTATTATCAAGCATTACATTGTATTAGAGCAATTTTATTTTTGTAAGTAAAACTACAGGGTGACGTCGCCTAGCTATATTAAGATGAGCCAAAAGTTTTATTAATAAAGTTTTGATTGAGACAATAATAAAATTGTGGTGTAATTTTAACAAAATATACTACCATACTCGTAAGATTTGATGGAATATTCATGAAATACAATCTAGTTAGTAGCAAAAAAAAGCACAAACACCAAATAAGTGTTTTTGTTAGCTAGGCCTCTAATAAAAAGGGATACAAGTGTTGTGACCTAAATACTAAGAAGGTTATGGTCACAATGAATATTACATATTTTGATAGGGATGGACATTCGGTATTTCGATTCGATTTTGATTTTTTTTTTTTATTTTGGTTCTTGTAAATTGTAAACCTAAATTTCGATTCGGTTTAATTTTTGTTATTTCGGTTCAGTTTTTATTAAATTCAACTCGATTTTTTTATTTCGATTTTAATAGGTCGCCGGTTGAAGATGAAGCCGCTGCAGGCGGCGAGGGCTGCTGCTGCTGCTGCCTGAAAGAGAAAGAGGAAGAATAGGAAGATGAAAGACGAAGAGGAAGAAGAGGAAGAGGAAGAAAATGAATAAGGTTTCACATACTTTTTTCTTTTTAAAAAAGATTATTTAATATTAATAATTATTAATTAATATAATATAAATTATAGTATAATATTTCGGCTTAAACCGAAATATCAAAAATCAAAATAATATGTAACCAAAACCAAACAGAAATACCAAAAAATACAAAAAAGTAAATCAAATACCGAACCGAAAACCGAAATCAAAATTTTAAAAAAATTTGATTCGGTTCGATGTTTCGATTTTCTGGTGTTTATGTCCACCCCTATATTTTGAAACTCTTCTCGAAGGAGAAACATAATGACGATTCCATGAATGATAAGAACTCTAGTGACCTCCCATTCGAGAAGCAAAAGGATTCACGTTTTATGATAAATAAGAAAAATAGTACTTTTGATAATAACACTACATAAGGTAAGAGATCTTATCTTAAATAATGAAAATAAGAAAATCGAGATAATAAAATCTTTTCATGATATAATCAATGATAAAAACAGAAACAAATAAGAAAAATAAGGAAATTGCATATTTACATGAGAAGAAATTGTAATCAAGGAAAAAAATTAAGGACTCTTAGTATAACTAAATGTTTGTTCTGTAAAATCTCACTGACATACAAAATAATTATTCATAACCTACTTCTAATTTACGTCTTGTTACTTTAGACATTGACCTAATTGTCAAATGTACAAGGTAAGAAAAGGCATTAACTATCTCTTGCTAAATTTTGCGTAATATAGAAACTTGTCCCTTTTTTATATACCTTTTTTTTCTCAATTATCTGATATGGAGTTATTGAGAAATGTCAGGATGCTTTGACATTTTCTGAGTGAAAAAAGTCAATTCTAGCATAAATAAAAGTAAAACCTGAAAAATAACGGAACTATCACATGGAAAGGAAATAGTGGGTTGTAGAGGATATTCATCTTCAAATTAAAATCAAATGATTCCTTAGAGAAGTATAAGGCACATCTCATACCAAAATTTACCGTTGGTCTAATCATTACTTTGCTGAACTTACCTTCAAGCATTTCCAACATTCTTATCGCAAAATATCTAAACGATCAAGCTATATTTCACCTACACCGCTCCAATATAATGAACGTCATTGTTATCAATTTCCCCCATTTTCTTGAATTAATAACCTAACTAGTACTTGGAACTCACTCTTTTGGGTACAACTTTATGCATCAAGTTTCACTTCCACCAAGCTAAGGGTTGACCCCTACTGAAATCTCATCACAACTTGGAAGTTTCTTAAGTCATCTCTCACTGGTTAAATTTTGATCTTGGCTCCATCATACATATTCTTAATTGTCATATTGTAGGTTATATGTACACCTTTAAACTTCAAAGTACCTCCTCGTGAACTTTATCATAAACATTTTTTAAGTCGTGAATACCATGTGTAAGTCTTTACATGTCTTTATACTATTCCAACAATATCCCCACAAGTTCAATGACTTTTGCAATCGACACTGATTCTCAAAAACAGATACATCACTCCAATCCTCAATCACTCTCTCCCAAACTTCTATAAATATGACTTAGTTTAAAGCCCAATAGTTATTGTCATATGCTACCTATATTCTTGTACAATAGGATCATTGCACTCCACCTTCATTCTTTAATATTTTAGTGGTCTTAATTATGACGTTTAACAACTAAATTAACTATTTCATACCCGTCTCACTTGTGTTCTTTAAAATACATCGAGTATGCAACCACGACACCAAGACTTCTTATGATATATAATTTTATTTTATGTGATAATATTTGATTGAATATTAAAAAATTATTTAAAAATTAAAATTTATGATCTAAAATATTATCAAAGATAAAGCAATTATATAAACATTAAATTTCTTTTTAAACATAGAAAATGCTAAAAGAATTAAGTAAACAAAAAAAAAGTATATCGTTTAAGTTATGCACACCTACTCATTAAGGATGTAAAACTTGACCTTGTCTCTTGACAAAGCACTAGGGGTAAGTATTTTATTAAACAAAAAATATTAAAATGTTTAGTTTTGAATTTATCGATATGGTACAGACCTGATTAGCTAGCTAATCATTTAAGCTATCATACTTTATCTAAATAGTTATATACAATATGATGTGACATTAATATGAGGTGCTTTTGACCATGAAAGAGAAAAAATATATATTCTTACTTAGTATTTATATTAGATCTTTTTTTATATTCAAATTTTAAAATTAAGACGTTTTTATTAAAAAAAATTGAGACAACTCAAAACTCAATTATTTTTTTATGAATTTGTTGTTAGAAATGGTAGACTGCACAGGAAAGGATTTCGGGTGGGGGAACGTCTACCTCCTCTCCCAAGCTTGATGAATGGGAAATGACGCTAGATCTATCGGATAATCAAGTGATGGGAGAGATCCACTAATTAATTCCATTATTTCAATGTGTTGTATCCTCTAAAGGGGTGCGCAATGTTCAGTAGTAGGGCAAAACACTAGCAAGGAGCTTCCCTTGGGATTGTTTTCCCAAGAATTTTCCTTTTTTGCGCGATAAGTATTACTCTCTCCGTCCGGTATTGTTTGTCGTGATTTCTATTTTTAGAGTCAAACTATAAAAAAATTTTCTAACATTATAAGATGAATTTTTTCATCATATTAATATGCAAAAAATTATAACTTGTAGTACTTTTCATATAGTTTTAGAATTTCAGACGGAGAGAGTATGATTTAAAGAATTTTGTTTAACTTTTGTGCACTAACATTTACAATATTATTATATACTACTACAATATTATTATATACCACTAGGTTAACAATATAATTTTATATGAAATTTTTGACACATTTAATTATTAAAATGTCAAAAGGTGTTACTACTCAAATTATGTTTATAGCAAAGATGTAGAGCACATGGTTAGATATTCAAATATAATTTTACAAGATTTAACTTTATTCAAAAAATAAATAATAATAACACTGTATGACTTTTTAATATGTTGAATAATAATTAATAATGACACATAAATTATCTAAAACAATTTACAAAAATAAATAAATCTGAACTAATGTCTATTGGAATGTGGGCTATTCAAATATTGACCAATTCAAAAACGTTCAAATAATAGTCAAACTAAATTTATACAACAAATTTGTCATTTTTTTTACAACATCATCAATAGAAAAAAAAAAAGACAAAGGACAATGAAGGAGCAAGTTCCCTCACCATCAACTCTTTCCTATTCAAAGACGGATCTAGAACGGGTAAATAAAACTCGATTTATAAATATATATACAAAATATATTATACTATTGCTACATATAATAAGTTCATTTTAAATACGTACGCTAATTATAAAAAAATTTAACTTCGTCTCTGATGTTAATTAACTTCAGGAATGCTTTGAAGACGAGGCTTCCATGATTGTTGACGTTGAATATTTTCAAAATCAAAGCTATTATTGCTAGAATTTATAAATCCAGACAGTAGTTGCTCCATTGTAACTTCCTCCATATTGTCAATTTTTCCAGCTAGAATTTGTTCAAGCTCGTTTTTCGTAATTCGTATTTTCACCTCTTTGTAATTAATCGTCGAAGAAGAAATAGACGATGATAATGATGACAATGATGATGATGATGATGAGGAGGAGGAGGAGGAAGACGAAAATAACTTTTCTTTTTCTACGATCAAATTTTTTGGTGATGCGACATATTCCCACTCATCATCATCGTCTTCAACATATATCATGTTCGATCCACGTTTACAACAATTTCCCATCTTAAAATAACAGATCTTCTATTAGATTAGTTGAGATACTGTAAACTGATCTGAACAATATGATTATAATTTTTGAAAATTGAACGCTTTTGAATATACTAATTTTTCATTAATATGTTTGTGAAATGAAAGAGGTGGAGATTTGGGATTTACATGATACACCTATATTTATACCCTTGAAATGATTTTTTTTGGGAGGTGGGTGGGTGGGGGTGGGGGTGGGGTGGGATGGGGGATAGAATAAGAAATGGTCTTTTTCTATGTGTATACAATTTTTATTATTATTATTATTATTATGGGTGGCAGACAAAGAGGATTAGTTCAACAATCTTTTTTTTTCTCAATGTACTCTATCTATATTTTGCTTTGACAAATTATTTTGTCAATTTTGATTTATGAGGTAAGTTCAAACAAATTAATTTTTTTTTGAAATTTATCATCATTATAACATGTCATATATGTGTTTGAAATTATTAGATTAATATAAAACTTGTAATTGGAAACATTTCATATTTTGTTTCTTATTTAACAATATATAATGAGAAGTTTAAATCAATTAAATTATGTTTAAATATCTCAAAAAAAAATTGACCAAACGTTCCCATATTTTGCATGTGTTTAAATTTACGTCAAGAAAGCTACAAATTTTGAAGAAGAAAAAAGGTCTTTTAGAAAAAAATTAATCTTTTATAAATATTTATCATCATGAAGTTAGATTTATTTAGTATTTTTATAATTTATTCAGATTCACGCTATAAATATAAAATTTAGTAAATAGAAAAATGTTATATACTCGAATTTTTCAATGCTTATATTTAAAATTTATAATTATCGATCCATCAAAAGATTTTGTGAATCAATTCTAGTATAATTCTCAGTGATCATGTTTATATTACCTACCATTATACCAAAATATATATTTAAGTACCCACATTGACATTTTTTAATGTGAAAGGAATAGAAAGATATATAGGATCTAGAAAGAACAAAATTAAATTAATTAAATAAGGAAAAAACAAATTGAGTAAGATAACATGTGAACATGGAATTGTCAATGGAATCAAAGAAATATGTGAACCAATTTTTGTTCCTACACATTTGTATTTTTTTTATACAACTATAATTCTTGGATTAAATTTAAGTCTACCAGTAAGTGAGAAAAGTTCTTTGTCTTAGAATCTTTTATAAAAATAGTTTGTTGAAGTTATTTATTTTATCTAGTCGATATATATTCTTTTATTATATAAAAGCGCTTTGGATGACGATCGGGAAAATAGAGTTATAGAATATAAGGGATTGTTTAGTTATTAGAGAAGATAATATATGTATAAATTTGATATTGTTTTTATTATATGTTATATTTGATATTATTTTTTGTATATAATAAAGAGTTAATGGTAAAATCTCATTTAAATTATTGTCTTATTGTAAATTTTATATTTTAGAGTGAGTTTGGTGGAAAATGTTTTTCCAATTTTTTCATGTTTGGTTGGGACAAAAGTTTTGAAAAATGTTTTTTCAAATCAATTAATTTTTTCTCAAAATTAAGGAAAATGAATTCCCTTCAAAAATTAAGGAAAATATTTTCCAAAACTCTCCTCCAATTTCATTTTTTTTTTTTGAAAAAGCATCAATTTTAGAATAATATTTTCAATTTCAAAATTTAATTTTTTCACCCGATCCCTAACCCTCCCCCTCTCCGGCCACCCCCTCTCCAAAAAATTAATTTTTTTTTTTAAAAATATTTTCAACTTCAAATTCTTATTTTTAAACTCCTATGTACCAGCCCCCCACGCACCCTCAACCCCTAAAAAATTAATTTTATTTTAAAAAAATACTATCAACTTCAAATTTTTATTTTTTCACTCCTACCCCCACCCTCTACCCCCACCCCATCCCCATCACCACCCCAAGAAACTAATAATTTTGTTTTTAAAAAAAAAAATTTAATTTCATAAATTATCTTTTTACTCTAGTAAAAATAAAAGACGTCTCTTATAAATATTTTTCATTCATAAGTCAAACACTAAAAATCATTTTCGAAAAATATTTTCTACTCACTAACCAAACATGAGAAAATAAGTCTAAAATCTACTTGTTTTCCAGGAAAACATTTTCCTCCATACTAAACACACCCATAATTATCAATTCTTTTCTTTACTTACCTCAATTATCACTTCCTCAGTATCAAAATGCACCTCAATGTTGAGTTAACCACATATTATTTTCACTCAATAACATGTACATGCAGGCAAACCCAACATCAAAGTATGTTTTGATATAAAAATTAAAAAGTTACTGTATAGATATATTAAAATTGGAACAATAAATAGTTAAAATATGAATCTTAGAAAAACGATATGCTAATTTAAGTATGCATTTGACCATTTGTTCTATAATAAATCATTACATTTAACAAAATAAAATATTACGTGTTAGTGACATTTTATTTCATATTCTTAAATTTTATTTTAATACATCACACACGCTCGCGTGCACACACACATTCATATTCATAGAAAAGGGAAAGATATCAAAGTGTGAACTTAAAATGGTCGATGGAATCTTGGACATTTTTCTTCACCAACTTCAGCCTCTTAAGTCTTAGCTATATATAGTAAGTCAGTAATAATATATATTTTTTTTTTACGAAAGGTATTAGTGAGGGTTAAGCTAATTATCCATTGGATATCTGCCACCTATTCTAATTAGCTTGACCTAATTTACAAGGTGAGGATGAAGATAAATGTATAGTTTTGAAAGAGTAGGGCTCATGATTATTCGTTTAAATCTATATTGAATGTCATATGTATGAAATAAATTGTTTAGTTTACTTTTATTTGTTAGAAAAATTATGTTATTTTATTTTTAAAAAGCTTATTATTTTTCAAAAAAATTAACTTCTTTAATAAGCTTAAATAAAAAAATTTCAAATCATACTAAATAAATTGCTATGTGTAAAATATATTTTATACATTAACTTTAAAATAACAAAGAATTAAAATTTTCTCCTTATATGATATATAGACATTGCTACAAGTCAAGTTTTCACTCTAAAATTTATTCACTAAATCAAAAATAATCTTCAACGATAAAAATTAATTATTATTACTAAATATGTATTTTTAGGAGCAGTTACTATACATTCTGAAAATATCGCTAAAGTGTATGGTGAAATTAGATTTAAGAACAATTTACTAATCAATTAAAGTATATATTAAGTAGGTTAACAACACATTATCTAGTATTCATTTACAAATTTAGTCAATATCTTTTAACATATACTCAAATTCAATTAAATATTGTCAATTTTGATTTCCCTAGGGCTCTTCAGCCACTGAATATATATTCCTATTCTATTATGAAAATTCAAAATTATATATTTCTATATATGTACTATCTTATATAAGATATAATTTCTATTATAATAAAGTGCTCCAATTACAACCTCGTAATTTTACTCCTCACATAAATTAAAACAAATCGAATTTTAAAATGTTACGAAAAATCAAATAATAATTAAAAAAAAACAAAAACAAAAAAGTATGTCATGCGCTAAAAATGTATCATTTGGAACATGACTTTTGATATATTTAACATTTTCCAAAGAGTGCAACCATTTTTTATTCGATTTAATATTCGTATTAAAATTTAAATAAATTTAAATTTATGATATTTTTTTAAAGAATGAATAAGTATTTATGGTTTAGAGCCAATTTTTTCATTATCTTAGTGTGGGGTCTTATGCTAATTCATACACAGCTTATTCTTCATTACTGCATCTTACCCCCACCCACTTAAGAGCAACTCATTAATGGCTGCCTCAACTTTTACTTCCCACTGCTCTTTCTTCTAGTTTCAGTTTCCTTTTTCTCACATTGCTGAAAAAAAGGCCAAGATTTGCTGCTAAAGTTCAACCCTTTTGGGTTTTCTTGCATTTGCTGTTTCCTTTCTACTTTGGGTCTTGAAGAAAAGGAAGGTAGAGATGAGAGGAGGGGTCAGTGAAAGTTTCAGACTTGACCTTCTTCTGGTTGTATTTATACTCTTTCTTTGTAAGTATGAATCCCCTTTTTTATTTTCTGTGCTCTGTATCTTGGTTAGTTTGCTTATTTCTTGGATGATTTGTGAATACATTCTTGAAATTTACCAAATTTTGCTGAAAATTCCAGCTGGGGTGTGATAAAGATTCATGCTTTAAGCTGGTGTTTGGGGAAATTGGTGATCTAGTGGTGGCTTAAAGTATCTGGAATTGCTAGAACAATGCATCTTCTATCTGCGGCTGGATATGTAGGTCTTAAAGATGATCGTGATTTGCATGTTACTTTAGTCTATGCTTAGGGTATGAGTTGAGCTCCTTTACTAAGTTTTGGAGGCAAGCAGAAAATTAGTTTTAATTAGTTGTCTGTGAAAAACATATGTGCATTAGAAAATTTAGTGTGAATGAGTAATTGAAACTGTTGGTAGGATCATTTAAGTTGGAATTGAGATGAGACAGTCGAGGTTTACGAAAATGCATTTTGTTAGAGTCTGTTGAAGAATGAAAAAGTTCCGCATTGATGCTTAATGAGATGGGGTGATCTCCTGTAAAGGCTTGGCAAGCCTCCTCCGTTTGAGCTAACTTTTGGGGTGTGAGTTAGACCAAATACCTAATCTTACAAAGTCTAGTAGTTTTGCATTATGTTAATCTTATTTTAGCCTCTGCATTCGCTGGACAAACTATTTCTGCTCCAAGACCTTATTTGAGTGATTGATGTTCTCTTTCCCTTGCATCTCCTGCTGGTGGAATCAGTTGTACTGTTGTGGATTGCTTTGGATATTAGGGGAGGGAAATGTATCCGTGGGAATTCCTCGATTTAACTCTGAATATAAAGTGGTATAAAGAAGCGCAGAGCAATGTATAGTTTTTACAAGCTATGAAATGGTTTCCTGAGCTAATACTTAATGAAGTGTCACATAGTGTTTCTGTGGGTAAATATAGATTTGACCCAAACTGAATGAATCAAGGAGAAAATCCAGTTACAATGATATTGGATTTCTCTGGATATACAAGTTTCAATCTTTGAAATCTCAACACGGGGTCTTCCACAGACGAGGGATGATGATTCAGCAGAAAGTGATTGCTTGCTGTCACCTTTTTTCTTTTACTGACTACATAATCTGCTGGTTTAGTGGTTTCTGGTTGAATTATTCATGTGCATTCATGAATTATTTTTATCTTGGTACATTCACTTATGATGCTTTCACCGTCGTCCCATATATTTCTATCTATGTGCATTTGCTGGTATTTCATTTGGATCCAGTGCTATTTCAAATTTATGATGGATTTGCTACTTTTACAGGCCTCCAGGAATCCAGTTGCAGCTCACTAAATCATCTAAGAAGCTCTCTAATCATGGACATAAAGGAGGATACCCTTTTGCCAGAGACGTTACCAACTGCTGCTCCACAACCCCTTCTCCCCCTTCGTGCACCTTCTCCATTGGCACCTTTCACAAACAGCACTTCACCTAGACTATCTGGTTTGTTTCAGAAACTAATTACATTAAAGCTCTTGGTCCTTGGTGTCGAATAAGTTTTAATTTACATCAACCTTCCAATTTTGGAGCAACTTGGAGTAATTAAATGTATACATGCAACAGTCTGCCAATATAATTTTTTCCTGATCTGGAACAGTCTGAAAGGAGAGCCTCGGCATAACTGGTAAAGTTGCTTCCATGTGATCGAGAGGTTATGGGTTCGAGCTATGAAGCAGCCTCTTGCAGAAATGCAAGGTAAGGCTGTGTACAATAGTCCCTGGTGGTACGGCCCCATAGTGGGAGGTTAGTGGATTGGGCCATCGAGCAGTTTGCCAATATTTTTTTATAAAGCACTGCTTGGGATATAGCAGTATAACAATCTGATTTAGTTTGCTTTCACAAGCTAACTAAACTCTTACTTGCATACCTATGTTATCTGTTTTGTTTCAGAAACTACTTATGTCAAACTCCTAACAACTAAGCAAGAACTATATCCTAAGAGTCAAAAATGCCAAGGTCGAAACATAAAGCAGCATAGATTGGATACATGAGTTCAAATCTTAGTGGAGACAAAAAACACTAGGTTAGTTCTTTCCATCTGCCTAAGGATTGGCAGGGCAGAGTTTTCGGTACTTGTGGTGGTGGGAGGTGGGAGGTAGGAGGTACCCAATAAAATAGTCGAGGTGTGTGTAAGCTGTCCTACACACCACCAATCATAAAACAAAATATATAGCAACATAGACTTAGAGAAGAAATAGACCTCAGAAAGACCTAAGGTTTTCAATATCCCATGTCTTCTCTTACTTTTCCTTTCACCCTCTCCAGGACTGTGTACGCTGAACTTTGATGCTGTGAAAAGTATGATGGCCGTGACATCAATAGATTGTGTAGCTCCATTTGCAGAGTATCTGGCTAATGTCATCTGTTGCCCTCAACTAGAAACAACTCTTGTTATTCTTATTGGGCAGTCTAGTAAACATTCAAATATGCTTGCTTTAAATGGGTCTCTTGCAAAGCACTGCCTTTCAGATTTTCAGCAACTCCTGGTCAGTCAGGGTGCCAATGATACTCTGCAGAAGATATGCTCTCTCCATCCGGAAAACCTTACTGAAGGTTCTTGCCCAATCAAAGATGTTAATGAGTTTGAGAGCACTGTGGACTCCTCTAGCCTACTTGCTGCCTGTGGCAAGATCGATCTTGTGAATGAATGTTGTGAGGAAACTTGTGGAAATGCTGTAACAGAAGCTGCTAAAAAACTTGCACTTAAAGCATATGATATTTCAAGGATGGGTGGCCCTCATGTGCTGTCTGATCACACAACTAGAGTTAACGACTGTAAAAGGATTGTACACAGATGGCTGGCAAATAAACTTGAACCTGCTGGAGCAAAACATGTTCTTAGAGGACTTTATAATTGCAAAAACAATAAAGGTGATAAGTTCATACAAATTCTATTCCATAACAACCTTGGATTTCTCATTGCATAGTTATTTGCTAGATGTGCTTAAAATTGATAATTTAAAAGCCTTCATCCCATGAAGTGTAGACTGCTAGATATGTGCTTAAAATTGATAATTTAAAAGCCTTCAAGCTGCTAAGATCCGGACAGCAGCTATGTACTTGACGGACACAGCCATGCTGTGGTGGCGACGGAAAAAGGCTGATATGGAGAGAGGGGCTTGCCAGATTGATGATTGGGAGCAGTTCAAGACTGAGCTCAAACGACAGTTCTATCCCCAGAACGTCGTCCACGAAGCCCGTAGGAGGCTGAGAGAGCTAAAGCAGACTGCCTCCATTCGAGAGTATGTGAAGGAATTCACGAAGTTAACACTTCAGATTCCTAGTTTGACGAGTGAGGACTTGCTGTTCTACTTCCTTGATGGCCTTCAAAATTGGGCCAAGCAGGAGCTGCAAAGGCGCCAAGTACATAACGTTGATGAGGCGATCGTAGTGGCGGAGTCGCTCAACGACTTCCGTGGTGATGCTGCAAAGGGGAGGGACAACAGGAGCAAAACTATTCCTCCCAAAGTCGACAACAACAACAGGGGCCGGAGCAGACCAAATACCAACCGAGGTAACGACACGAGAAGCAACGCTCGTGATCAACCTTCAAACTTCCGGAAAAATTTTGAAGACCGCAAGAGGGGTGCTTCTCAGCGGGAAGGCTGTTACCTCTGTGGGGAGACAACCCACGCTGCTCGGTACTGTCCGTCGTTGAGCAAGCTGAGCGCCATGGTGGCTGCCGAGAAGCAGCAAGAGAAGGCTGCAGCGCAAGCGGAAAGTTCTGCTGGTGAGAAACGTGGGCAGAGTAGCGGAGCTGACAAAGGAAAGAACGTGGCCGCGGGCATGTTCAGTCATATGGCGCTGATCAACCACATATCCATTGCTGCCTTGGCTGCCAAACCAGCTAGCGTCAGGCCTCGAGAATCTCTGTTCGTCGATGCCAGGCTGAACGGCAAAGACGTGCGGATCATGGTAGACACTGGGGCAACTCACAACTTTGTGACTGAACAAAAGGCCAAAGAGTTGGGCCTAAGTTATGTTGCCAGTAACACCAAGTTGAAGACCGTTAACGCCACTCCTACTACTGTCAATGGCTTCGCGCCTAAAGTACCGATTGAGTTAGGAGAATGGGCTGGGCAGACTGATTTTACAATTGCACCCATGGACGTTTTTGATGTCATCTTAGGACTTGACTTTTGGTATGAGGTCAATGCCTTCATCTCACCGCGTCACAATCAGCTGCATATTAGTGACGTTGGAGGGTCTTGCGTGGTACCCCTTATTCGGGTACCACAAACTGGAATACACTTGTCGGCTATGCAGATCATCAGGGGCTTCAAGAGAGGCGAGCCAACATTTCTTGCCACTCTGATTGAAGACGCTGAGAGCTGCACTGAGGCAGTTCCATTGCCGCCTTGCATTGAACATGTCCTTAGCAGCAACAAGGACATTATGCCAACGGAACTTCCCCAACGGCTGCCACCCCGGAGGGAAGTTGATCGCCAAATTGAGTTGATTCCAGGGGCAAAGCCACCTGCCATGACGCCCTATCGCATGGCACCCCCGGAACTAGAGGAGTTAAGAAAGCAGCTCAAGGAGTTGCTGGATGCTGGACACTGGACACATCAGGCCGTCCAAGGCGCCGTTTGGTGCACCTGTGCTATTCCAAAAGAAGAAGGACGGGACGCTGCGGTTGTGCATCGACTACCGGGCCCTCAACAAGGTCACGGTAAAGAACAAATACCCTGTGCCTTTGATTGCAGATTTGTTCGACAGGTTGGGACAAGCGAAGGTGTTTACCAAAATGGATTTGAGAAGAGGGTATCACCAAGTTCGGATTGCCGAGGGTGATGAGCCGAAGACTGCTTGTGTAACGCGTTATGGTGCGTTTGATTGGCTGGTGATGCCATTTGGGTTGACAAACGCACCGGCAACATTCTGCACACTGATGAACAGACTGTTCCACTCCTACTTGGACCAGTTTGTTGTGGTGTATTTGGATGATATCGTGGTCTACAGCAACAACATGGAGGACCATGTCGAACACTTGTGCAAGGTGTTCAAGATTCTGCGCGACAACGAGCTGTATGTGAAGCGTGAGAAGTGCAGTTTTGCACAACCAACTGTCCATTTCCTTGGGCACACCATCAGCCATCAGATGGATAGCGACAAGATAGAGGCTATCAACAGTTGGGAAGCTCCAACGAAGGTCCCAGAATTAAGGTCCTTCCTTGGCCTCGCCAACTACTACCGGCGCTTCATCTTCAATTATTCCGCAATTGCTGCGCCCCTCACGGACTTGCTGAAGAAGGACGTGATTGGAATTGGACGGAGGCTTGCCAAGCTGCCTTTGAGAAGCTAAAGGCTGCTGTGACGAAAGAGCCTGTGTTGGCGTTGCCAGACTTCTCTAAGGCGTTTGAGGTCCACACCGATGCTTCAGACTTCGCTATCGGTGGTGTCCTAATGCAAGAGGGCCACCCAATAGCCTTCGAGAGCAGAAAATTGAATGATGCAGAGCGACGATAGTCTGCTCATGAGAGGGAAATGACAGCCGTGGTCCACTGCCTTAGAACGTGGCGTCACTACTTATTGGGAGCTCACTTTGTCGTCAAGACGGACAATGTTGCGACGACTTACTTTCAAACCCAAAAGAAGCTGTCCGCTAAGCAAGCCCGATGGCAAGACTTCTTAGCGGAATTCGACTTCACTCTGGAATACAAACCAGGGAAAGCGAATGTAGTTGCCGACGCACTTAGTCGCAAGACTTCCTTGGCTGCTATTGTGAGCTCAAGTTGCAGCTCACTTGTTGATGACATAAATGAGGGATTACCGCGTGATCCCATGGCCAAACAACTCTTCGCCTTGGCCCTACAAGGCAAGACAAAGAAGTTTTGGGAGGAAAATGGCCTACTTTACTCCAAGGGCAGGCGAGCGTACGTTACGAAGTGGGCTAATCTTCGACGTACTTTGATCAAAGAAGGTCACGACCCTACTTGGGCCGGTCACCCAGGGCAGAAGAGAACCTTGGCCTTACTTGAGGCTTCTTACTATTGGCCTCGGATGCGGGACGACGTCGAGGCCTATGTGCGTACTTGTCTCGTTTGTCAACAAGACAAGGTTGAAACGAAGGCACCGGGAGGATTGCTGGAACCGCTACCCATCGCTGAAAAGCCTTGGGACAGCGTAACAATGGACTTCATTACCTGCCTACCAAACTCGGAAGGGTTTGGGACGATCATGGTCGTGATTGATCGCTTCTCAAAATATGCAACTTTCACAGCCATGACGGCTAACTGTACAGCCAGAGAAGCTGCCCGGACCTTTCTGCGTGACGTCGTTAGATATTGGGGCATCCCCAAGCATATCATCAGCGACAGGGATCCTCGGTTCACTGGAACATTCTGGAGGGAATTGTTTAGTTTATTGGGGTCGGAGTTACACTTCTCGACCAGCTTTCACCCTCAGACAGACGGGCAAACCGAGAGGATCAACGCACTATTGGAGTGCTATTTGCGGCACTATGTTAGTGCCAATCAAAAGGATTGGGCCAGATTGCTAGATACCGCCCAATTCTCTTATAACTTGCAACGTAGTGAGGCGACGGGAAGGAGTCCATTCGAGCTAGCAACGGGGCAACAACCCAATACGCCCCAATCCTTACCCGTCGATACCGGTTTCAAGAGTCTGGGCGCCTATCATATGGCCAAATCATGGGGAGAGCAAGCCGACCTCGCACGGTCGTACCTTGACAAAGCCGCCCGAAAGATGAAGAAATTCGCCGATCGGAAACGGCGTCCGGTTAATTATCAACTTGGGGATAGAGTAATGGTAAAACTCAACCCAAGGCAATTCAAATCGCTACGCAGTGTGAATCAAAATTTGATTCGCAAATATGAGGGGCCTTTCGCGATTATTGCCAAAGCTGGCAAGGTCTCTTATCGGGTTGATATGCCCCATCATTTAAAGATTCACCCCGTCTTCCATGCGAGTCAGTTGAAACCATACTTCGAAGACGTGGAAGATAAGGAGCGGGGGCAATCCGGAAGAGCTAGAATCTTCATCACTCCGCCTACCATGGATAAGCAAATCGAAGCTATCATTGATCATCAGCTTGTTCGTGGGAAAGGCTGGAACAATTCTAGTTCACAGTTCTTAATTCATTGGAAAGGGACTGCACCGGAGGAGGCTACATGGGAGAAATACGAGGACTTGTGGCAGTTCCGCGACAAAGTCCATCATTATTTATAGTTGTGCGGCGCCGGGGTCGTCGCCAACACAGGTGGGGGAGCGTGTACCGCCCCGCAAGGCAGTACATTGAAACCCGACGATTCCAACTACGCAGCGGCGCCCCGTCGGACAAACTTGGTGCAGCGCATGGGCCAGCTGGCAACAGACAAAAGCTGTCCAGCCACATGGAAAAAGGCAAAAGCCGTCCAAGCCCACATGCAACGGTCAAAAAAGCTGGCCTGAAGTTCAGAGCGAGTACAAGCATGACGTCGAAGTCACAACGAATTGAAGAGTCTGTCCAAGACAAGGAGCCAGAGGTTCGGAGGGAGCCTTCCAAGAAACGTGACAAGAGCAAGGTGAGAGAACCTTCTTGTACCCCATCTCTTGTTGGAAGAGCTGCTGGCGAAGAAGAAGAAGGCACGAGCAATAGCCAACTCGGCGAGAAAATCACCGGAGTTGAGGCAGAGTTGCGAGCCTTAAACAGAAGAATTGTTGTCGTTGAAGACAACAACCAACTCGATGACAGATTCATCGAAGTTGAGGCTGGGTTGACATCCTTGAATACAAGGATTGGTGTCGTTGAAGACAACTTTCGTTCCCTCGAGTCCGTGACCTTTGATGGGATTGATGAGGTGAAAAACAACCTTGCTGAGCTTGAGGAAGTTCATAAAGAAGGCTTGTCCAGCCTTGAACTAAAGCTCACCAAAACCATCTCCTTCCTTCAGAGGGAGATTGAGGCATTAAGACGGCAGGTTGATGAGGCTGCCGAAACGAGAGTTGCTACTCCCGTTACAGTGCGTGAGACACGCATTGAAGCACCTAAACCCAAGGAGTTTCGAGGGGACAGAAGTGCTCAAGACGTCGAAAACTTCATTTGGCAAATGGAGGCCTATTTCGAACATGTTGACATGCACAACGAAGCTGCTAAGATCCGGACAGCAGCTATGTACTTGACGGACACAACCATGCTGTGGTGGCGACGGAAAAAGGCTGATATGGAGAGAGGGGCTTGCCAGATTGATGATTGGGAGCAGTTCAAGACTGAGCTCAAACGACAGTTCTATCCCCAGAACGTCGTCCACGAAGCCCGCAGGAGACTGAGGGAGCTAAAGCAGACTGCCTCCATTCGAGAGTATGTGAAGGAATTCACGAAGTTAACACTTCAGATTCCTAATTTGACGAGTGAGGACTTGCTGTTCTACTTCCTTGATGGCCTTCAAAATTGGGCCAAGCAGGAGCTGCAAAGGCGCCAAGTACATAACGTTGATGAGGCGATCGTAGTGGCGGAGTCGCTCAACGACTTCCGTGGTGATGCTGTAAAGGGGAGGGATAACAGGAGCAAAACTATTCCTCCCAAGGTCGAGAACAACAACAGAGGTAGGGCAGTGACACGAGGGGCAACTCTCGTGATCAACCTTCAAATTTCCGAAAGAACTACGAATACCGCAAGAAAGGCGTTCCTCATCGTGAAGGTTGCTACATCTGTGCATAAACGACACATATAGCCTCCTCCGGTGCAGTCCCTTTCCAATGAATTAAGAACTGTGAACTAGAATTGTTCCAGCCTTTCCCACGAACAAGCTGATGATCAATGATATCTTCGATTTGCTAATCTATTGTAGGCGGAGTGATGAAGATTCTAGCTCTTCCGGATTGCCCCCGCTCCTTATCTTCCACGTCTTCGAAGTATGGTTTCAACTGACTCGCATTGAAGACGGGGTGAATCTTTAAATGATGGGGCATATCAACCCGATAAGAGACCTTGCCAGCTTTGGCAATAATCTCGAACGGTCCCTCATATTTGCGAATCAAATTTTGATTCACACTGCGTAATGACTTGAATTGCCTTGGATTGAGTTTCACCATTACTCGATCCCCAATTCGATAGTCAACCGGACGCCGTTTCCGATCGGCGAATTTCTTCATCTTTCGAGCAGCCTTGTCAAGGTACGACCGTGCAAGGTCGGCTTGTTCTCCCCAGGATTTGGCCATATGATAGGCACCCAGACTCTTGAAACCGGCATCGACGGGTAATGATTGGGGCGTATTAGGTTGTTGCCCCGTTGCTAGCTCAAATGGACTCCTTCCCGTCGCCTCACTACGCTGCAAGTTATAAGAGAATTGGGCAGTATCTAGCAGCCTGGCCCAATCCTTCTGATTGGCACTAACATAGTGCCGCAAATAGCACTCCAATAGTGCGTTAATCCTCTCAGTCTGTCCGTCTGTCTAAGGGTGAAAGCTGGTCGAGTAGTGTAACTCCGACCCTAATAAACTAAACAATTCCCTCCAGAATGTTCCAGTGAACCGAGGATCCCTGTCGCTGATGATATGCTTGGGGATGCCCCAATATCTAACGACGTCACGCAGAAAGGTCCGGGCAGCTTCTCTGGCTGTACAGTTAGCCGTCATGGCTGTGAAAGTTGCATATTTTGAGAAGCGATCAATCACGACCATGATCGTCCCAAACCCTTCCGAGTTTGGTAGGCAGGTAATGAAGTCCATTGTTACGCTGTCCCAAGGCTTTTCAGCGATGGGTAGCGGTTCCAGCAATCCTCCCGGTGCCTTCGTTTCAACCTTGTCTTGTTGACAAACGAGACAAGTACGCACATAGGCCTCGACGTCGTCCCGCATCCGAGGCCAATAGTAAGAAGCCTCAAGTAAGGCCAAGGTTCTCTTCTGCCCTGGGTGACCGGCCCAAGTAGGGTCGTGACCTTCTTTGATCAAAGTACGTCGAAGATTAGCCCACTTCGTAACGTACGCTCGCCTGCCCTTGGAGTAAAGTAGGCCATTTTCCTCCCAAAACTTCTTTGTCTTGCCTTGTAGGGCCAAGGCG
The DNA here is from genome assembly GCA_032847665.1 of Solanum chilense. Taxonomy (NCBI): domain Eukaryota; kingdom Viridiplantae; phylum Streptophyta; class Magnoliopsida; order Solanales; family Solanaceae; genus Solanum; species Solanum chilense. Next base: position 5,455,212 of record CM064965.1, read on the forward strand.
AAGAGTTGTTTGGCCATGGGATCATGCGGTAATCCCTCCTTTATGTCATCAACAAGTGAGCTGCAACTTGAGCTCACAATAGCAGCCAAGGAAGTCTTGCGACTAAGTGCGTCGGCAACCACATTCGCTTTCCCTGGTTTGTATTTCAGAGTGAAGTCGAATTCCGCTAAGAAGTCTTGCCATCGGGCTTGCTTAGCGGACAGCTTCTTTTGGGTTTGAAAGTAAGTCGTCGCAACATTGTCCGTCTTGACGACAAAGTGAGCTCCCAATAAGTAGTGACGCCACGTTCTAAGGCAGTGGACCACGACTGTCATTTCCCTCTCATGAGCAGAGTATCGTCGCTCTGCATCATTCAATTTTCTGCTCTCGAAGGCTATTGGGTGGCCCTCTTGCATTAGGACACCACCGATAGCGAAGTCTGAAGCATCGGTGTGGACCTCAAACGCCTTGGAGAAGTCTGGCAACGCCAACACAGGCTCTTTCGTCACAGCAGCCTTTAGCTTCTCAAAGGCAGCTTGGCAAGCCTCCGTCCAATTCCAATCACGTTCCTTCTTCAGTAAGTCCGTGAGAGGGGCCGCAATAGCTGAGTAGCTGAGAATGAAGCGGCGATAATAATTGGCAAGGCCAAGGAAGGACCGCAATTCCGGTACCTTTGTTGGAGCCTCCCAATTCTGGATAGCTTCTACCTTGTCGCAGTCCATTCTTATCTCACCATGGCTGATGGTATGGCCAAGGAACTGGACAGTAGGTTGAGCGAAACTGCACTTTTCTCGCTTCACGTATAGGTCGTTATCCCGTAAGACCTTGAACACCTTGCACAAGTGTTCTACGTGATCCTCCATGGTATTGCTGTAGACGACTATATCGTCTAGATAGATCACTACAAACTGATCCAAGTATGGATGGAACAGTTTGTTCATCAGGGTGCAAAGTGTTGCCGGAGCATTCGTCAATCCAAATGGCATTACCAACCATTCGAATGCTCCATAACGCGTTACACAAGTTGTCTTGGGTTCATCACCTTCGACAATTCGGACTTGGTAATAGCCTTTTCGCAAGTCCATCTTTGTGAATACTTTAGCCTGTCCCAATCTGTCAAACAAATCAGCAATTAGGGGGATTGGGTACTTGTTCTTTATCGTGACTTTGTTGAGAGCCCGGTAGTCAATACACAATCGTAACGTCCCCTCCTTCTTCTTTTGAAACAAGACAGGCGCACCAAATGGCGCTTTGGACGGCCTGATGTGCCCAGCATCCAGCAACTCTTCGAGCTGCTTCTTCAACTCTTCTAGTTCCGGGGGCGCCATGCGATAAGGCGTCATGGCAGGCGGTTTTGCCTCGGGAACCAACTCAATCTGATGATCAACTTCCCTTCGGGGTGGTAGCCGTTGGGGAAGTTCTTCAGGCATCACGTCCTTATTGTTGCTAAGGACCTGTTCAATACAATGAGGCAGGGGAACTGCCTCCGAACAGCTTTCGACGCCTCCCACGATGGTAGCAAGAAAAGTTGGCTCTCCTCTCATGAAACCCTTAACGATCTGCATCGCCGAAAGATGCATCCCGTTTTGTGGTACCCGAAGGGGCACCACGCAAGAACCTCCAGTGTCACTGATGTGCAGCTGGTTGTGACGTGGTGCGATGAACGCGTTAACCTCATACCAGAAGTCTAGCCCCAGGATTATGTCAAATACGTCCATGGGGGCAATGGTGAAGTCAGTCCGCCCAGTCCAATCTCCCAAGGCAATTGGGACTTTCGATGCAAAGCCCTGGACAGCAGTGAGAGCGGCATTAACTGTCTTCAATTTTGTGTTGCTGGCAACGTATCTCAGGCCCAACTCATCGGCCTTCTGCCCAGTCACAAAATTGTGTGTGGCCCCTGTGTCTATCATAATTCGAACGTCTTTGCCGTTCAGTTTGGCATCGACGAATAATGATTCCCGCGGCCTGATACTATCTGGTTTGGCAGTTAAAGCAGCGATTGAAATGTGGTTGATCAACGCCATGTGGTTGAACATACCAACGGCAACGTTCTTGCCCTTATCTGATCCGCTATTCTGCCCACGTTGCTCCCCCGCAGAACTTTCGGTTTGCGTTGCAGTCTTCTCTTGCTGCTTTTCGGCAGCTACCATAGCGTTCAGCTTCCTCAATGACGGGCAATAACGAGCTATATGTGTCGTTTCTGCACAGATGTAGCAACCTTCACGATGAGGAACGCCTTTCTTGCGGTCTTCGTAGTTCTTTCGGAAATTTGAAGGTTGATCACGAGAGTTGCCCCTCGTGTCACTGCCCCTACCTCTGTTGTTGTTCTCGACCTTGGGAGGAATAGTTTTGCTCCTGTTATCCCTCCCCTTTGCAGCATCACCACGGAAGTCGTTGAGCGACTCCGCCACTACGATCGCCTCATCAACGTTATGTACTTGGCGCCTTTGCAGCTCCTGCTTGGCCCAATTTTGAAGGCCATCAAGGAAGTAGAACAGCAAGTCCTCACTCGTCAAATTAGGAATCTGAAATGTTAACTTCGTGAATTCCTTCACATACTCTCGAATGGAGCTAAAGCAGACTGCCTCCATTCGAGAGTCTGCGTGCCTATCATATGGCCAAATCATTACCCGTCGATGCCGGTTTCAAGAGTCTGGGTGCCTATCATATGGCCAAATCCTGGGGAGAACAAGCCGACCTTGCACGGTCGTACCTTGACAAGGCTGCCCGAAAGATGAAGAAATTCGCCGATCGGAAACGGCGTCCGGTTGACTATCGAATTGGGGATCGAGTAATGGTGAAACTCAATCCAAGGCAATTCAAGTCATTACGCAGTGTGAATCAAAATTTGATTCGCAAATATGAGGGACCGTTCGAGATTATTGCCAAAGCTGGCAAGGTCACTTATCGGGTTGATATGCCCCATCATTTAAAGATTCACCCCGTCTTCCATGCGAGTCAGTTGAAACCATATTTCGAAGACGTGGAAGATAAGGAGCGGGGGCAATCCGGAAGAGCTAGAATCTTCATCACTCCGCCTACCATGGATAAGCAAATCGAAGCTATCATTGATCATCAGCTTGTTCGTGGGAAAGGCTGGAACAATTCTAGTTCACAGTTCTTAATTCACTGGAAAGGGACTGCACCGGAGGAGGCAACATGGGAGAAATACGAGGACTTGTGGCAGTTCCGCGACAAAGTCCATCATTATTTACAGTTGTGCGGCGCCGGGGTCGTCGCCAACACAGGTGGGGGAGCGTGTACCGCCCCGCAAGGCAGTACATTGAAACCCGACGATTCCAACTACGCAGCGGCGCCCCGTCGGACAAACTTGGTGCAGCGCATGGGCCAGCTGGCAACAGACAAAAGCTGTCCAGCCACATGGAAAAAGGCAAAAGCCGTCCAAGCCCACATGCAACGGTCAAAAGCTAGCCAGCCCACATGCTGACCAGCTGTAAAGCAGAAGGGCATGGCTGCCAACTTTCCAGCCTGGCAAAGGCTGCCTCTTAGGACCTTTTCACATGGGGTTGTCCCCCATTTCGTTTTGGTTTGCCTATAAAAGGCATGTATATTGTTCTTAGATAGGACATTCAGAAATAGACAAGCATCTCTCTCATATAGAAGATCTTGTAATCCTCTTGTAAATCATCTTGGAAGTTTATTAAGAAAATTGGCTTTGTTGCCTCCCAAAATACTTTGCCTTCCTTTCTTGCTTGCTTTCTCGTTTGTGATTTGAGCATTCGACTGTGTCTTGCTTAAACGTTCCTTTGTGTTTGGGTTGGACTGAAGTTTAGAAGAGCAGTGGAAGCCTTCTTTACTGTCCCACGAGGCTGAAAATTTCCGCTATATTTCACCCCGTGACAACTGCCATGAAGTGTAGACATGGATATGGAAATGAATAGTTACAGGCATCCCAAATAAAATGTGTACACATGAAGGTTAAAAATGAACTTGTTGGGCTTTTCTGTCTTTAACCCTTTAGATTTGAGCTCTTTGCGGCAAATGTGTTTCTCAAGCTTTATATGGTTAAATAATGGAACTGATCTCTGATAAGCACATCATATATATATATATCCTACTACACTTATTTGCTAATAAATTTCATTGTGATACATCTTATTAGCTAGTGTTGATCAATAATGTTAAAAGATTTTGTTCTTGGAATTAAGAGGAAAGGATTAGATGGTTGATTGAGTACTTCCCCTTGGCTAAGGGCTCATCCCCCCCCCCCCCCCCCAATCATTACTAGGAGCAGTTCCAAAGTTCATGACCTGGTGAAGCTACCAACAACAACGAACCCAATGTAGTCCCATAAGCGGGTTCTGGGGAGTGTAGTGTATATATAGCCTGACCTTACCTACATTGAGAAGGTAGAGAGGTTGTTTCGGAAAACCATCGGCTTGAGTAACGAACATCAGAGAGCTAAAAGAAAAATACAGAAGTAAAGATGAAGTATGTTTTCTTTTAATGTTATGATTCCACTTGTTGCCCAAAACCAAACATAGTCTTGGTTATTCGATCATCCTTAATGCTGCTGGCTCCACAAAGTTACCACAATTCTTGCTACAGAAATTAGAATCTAGCTTCCATTCTCACCTTCTATCTTTGCATTTCCATATTATTATAAATCTACTAATGTGTTTCTCATCCCTTAGTGTGCCCTTTGGTTTTTCCTAACATGAAAAATATTACAAAGGCTTGTGGAGATGGGATGAATAACCAAACAAGATGCTGTAATACTGTCGAGAGGTATGTGTCTCACTTACAGAGGCAGAGCTTTGTCACCAACTTGCAAGCTTTGGATTGTGCTGCCTCGCTTGGATTTAAGCTACAGAAAGACAATGTTAGCAAAAATGTCTACAATCTCTGTCACATTAGCCTCAAGGATTTCTCCGTACAAGGTCAGTTTTTATTTGAATGCTCTTTGGTGCATTTTACCGCATTCAAATACCTTGAACTGACCTTAGATTTTGATCTTGTCATGTTTATGGCATCTGGTTATCTTCAAATGACTACACTACACCAGTTACATCAGAAGGTAATAAACCTACTTTACGTGTTTACTTTGTTGTTTTGTTCCTTAGTTATCACATCTTGTTACTTTCTTGGACAATTAATACTCCAAATATGAGATATTAAAATTTTCGATTAGGGTACCTTGGAAGATTTTGATCGAGATGCTTTGATAGATATGACTAATTATGAACTCTAAGAACATTAAGACTAATAGAACTTTTCCGTAAAAAGAGCGTCCGAATTAATGTTAGCTGTACAGAAGAACTATTGATTGAATTAAATTGGATATCTTTGAACCTCGGCTAGTGAAGTGTGAAACCTCTTATGAGAAGAGAACTGTGTATTTACTCGTTAAATATATATTATTACTCCAATTATTTCAATTTGTTTGTCTATACTTTTTGTTTTTCTTTGAAATTGGTAACGGGGAGTCTTACTTTTCCCTTTTTTTTTTTCTGTTTAAAGAGATGCCTCTTTCTTTGTTTGGCAACCCTTTAATTCTATCTTGACAATTGACATATTTACAACCACAAGATTAAAGAGCATTCCATATCTTTAGTTTAAGATAATTTTACTTTCTTAAACTCTATGCCAAGTCAAAATCTGTCAAACTAATTGAAAATGAAATGGTGGAAGTACATGTTCATATCCGTTGCGAGATTAGCTGCCTTGTATACAACAACTCTATGACATATATTTACCTGCCTCATCCTTTCTTTCTTATCTAAAATTCTTACAGCACTAAATAAAAATTTCCTCGCGTAGTTTGAGATTAATGCCTAGTTGTTATCGTTGTTATAGTAGTTAATAATTATTTGTTGTTCTTTCTGTTGGAATAGTTTCAGGGTGTCTTTTGTCTAGTTTACCATCGGATGCAATACTGGACAAAACTGCGGGGATCAGCTTTGTATGCGACTTAAATGACAACATTCCGGCTCCTTGGCCATCTATGTCTCAGTTACCAGCTTCATCATGCAAGAAGTGTATGTTGAACGTATTCCTTCTTATTACGTTCACTTTGCAAAACGTTTTCTTCTTATATGACTGGTCACTGATGTATATCGGAACTTCCTACTTTTGCAGCTGTGAGAATTCCTGCACTTCCTGCTGTAGCATCGGGGCAAACAAGTAAGAATATTTACTTACACATTTGTAGTTTTTACCTTCTTAATGTAGGCGTAAGACCGCGTACACAGTACACACCATCCTCCCCAGACCTCACTCGTGGGATTACACTAACACCATCTTAAGTTGTTTCTATTCTACTCATTTCTTAGGGCTGTTCATTGACACTGATTTCTCGTTCATTCGTCAGGTTTTAGAGGATTAAATATATGGTCATACCTTCTGCTGGCGGCCTCGATGATACTGGAAGTCTGCTGTATATATAATGCTGCCATTCTTCCTTACTAGCAGTATTTCGTCGAAGCGTAAAATCTTGACCAGAAAGGGAAGTGTCTGAAGATGTCTCATTGACATCAAAAGTTCAAAATGTACAAATGCAGGAAAATCAGTAAGTTGATTCCAAGATCAGTTTTGTGACAAAAAAAAATTACTATGTTTTGCATGTTTTGGTAATAAGAATTGTAAATAATTAGAAAATAGGTAGACTTTTCATGTAAATATTTTCAGTTGACAAAAACTTTGCCATTTTATAATTTGGAAATCCTAATGAAGCATTTTTAACAAATGCACATTAAGGCAGGTTTCTATGAGTTGGTTTTCAAGTTTGCATAATAATGTTCTTTTTAACATAATGCTAATTTTTCACATTCTACTTGGCATAAAACAATATTTCCTCTGTCCCAATTTATGTGATATTTTTTGGATTTAAAATCCAAACAAGTCTATCTTCGACTGTGTTTTTTATATATATCTTTTAATTATTTTGAATTGTCAATTATTGCGATTTATAATAATTTTAACATAATTTATAGATATATAAATTTCATTTCAAAAAATTTGAAGATTTCAGGCATAATTTTTTTTTGTCAAAATTAAACCGTTCGACTCTTGAAAAATGAAAAGTATTACATAAATTGGGTAAGAAGGCATACATAATTTTCAAGCACCTCAACTTTTTAAAAAGAAAATATCGAATAGATTGTATTATTTATTGTCATTATAAAATACTACATAAATAATGTGATCAGAATAGTGGGGTATATATATATATATATATATATATATATATATATATATATATATATATATATATATATATGGAGTAAAGCTACTATAGCAAAAACAAAAATAAGGTACGAAATAAAATATAATTATTAAATAATAAATAAAATTCAAAAGAGAAAGAAAAGAAGATAACGACACGCCAACATATCTAGTGAAATTCCATAAAATGAGATATGAGGAGGGTACAACATATGCAGATCATATCACTAGTTCGTGAAGGCAGCGAGGAAAAAAATAACAACACGATCATGCTAAATTGTTTGTTCCTTCGATATCCAACAACACTGCATGAGAAAATGTAGAAGTAGATACTCTTCAAACTTTACTCGTAGAAGTAGAAGAAAATATAAAAAAATATTTTCTTTCTCAGCCTCTTTAATTTCCTCCCAATTTTGATTTTCAACTTACAAAATTTCGCTTTCAACCAATATGATGATTTTTTTCTCTTAGACACAATAGAATCTGCTTTCTTTAATGATTTGTAAATCAAGAATTGTGCTTTTCTATGTTTAATATCTTCTTTGTCTTCATTTTCAATTTTTGAATACATATATGGTCGATTGAAACAAGTGTTCATTTTTTCTTTTTTAGGATAGTGGAAAGAAATGAATAATTTCGTGAGTTTGGAAAAATGGTTTGAAATATTTATAGTGAAAAAAAAAAGAGTTCAAATATTCAATGAAATAAATTTAATTGATTCTATAAAAAATTAAAAACCGTACATTATGGAAGAAATTAGGGACGATATAAAGTGCATGCCCTTTTTTAGAGTTTTAATTAATTTTGAAAAAACTAGAGGGTCGTTTGGTTTAGAGTCTGTTTGGATTAACTAATTGTAAGTGTCGAAATTGATATTATCAATAAACAGATGCATATTCAGATAGAAGTGTTGAAACGGATAATTAACAATTGATGTATTCGATAAAAGTAGGTTGATAAGTTAATTTTTTGTTAGAATAACTAAAATACCCTTAATCTTTTTTCTATCAAAATTATAAATTTAAGAGCTAGTATAAAATAAGAAGCGGTCGATACATGTTACAAGGAAGAAGAAGTAAGCTTATACACATTATGATATTTACCAAACGAGTAAATAAACTTAGAATTATTGTAATTATAAGCAAGTTTAACCAACTCATAAGCTTAACCAAATACGTTTTTTACAAACAAATTAGGCAGAAATTATAATGTAGAGATTGAAAAAAAGACTCCAAAGGAGTTTGAGATCTGTTTAGGGTTAGTTTTGTCAATTTTAAATATCGCAATCCATATATAATTAATCGTAATATTATTTTTATACGAAAAACATGATAGTAAAAGTATGTTCATGAGTGTTAATACAAAATTACATTAATTTATCATAATTAAGTGATTTAATGAGACGATATACATTAATTAGCTGTGATTGAATGGGATAACTCTACGTTCAATCTATATATACCATATACCAATATATCTATTGGAAAATAAATCTCGAAGATATCTTGAATAATTTTTGGCCAAAATATTTATCTCCAAAGTGTTATTTCATATTTGGTAATTTCTTCAATTGAATGACATATATTTATCTATAAAAAATTTATCACTTAAATCATTGTTTATTCATACATGTTTTGAAATTGATATGATTTAATGTATCACGTATGTATTCATATATCTTATAAAAAGATTAACTTACATGTTTAGTATATTTGTTAAACAATCTCGATTTTGATTCTACCAGTAAGATCTAAGAAGGATAGTGTATACATAACTCTACCTCTACATTGACAAACTCATAGGATAATGTAGTTCGGTCGGAACAGGCTTTCCAAAAACCCAACCCAACCGTCAATCACAGAGAATGAAGGGGACGATCCTAATCATATGTAAGCTTTGTTGCAGTTAGAGAAAAGCATGGTAACTCAAGTCAGACGCAACGTAACTAAGAGAGTCATTCTATCTAGAGCGAGACAAAATAAGAACAGGCAACAAAATAAGCTTTTCACACACTGCCTTCTGAAAAAAGGGAAAGATTCTTCTTGTGCTTACCAGGATAAAGATCATAACTGCACACACTAGGTTTCTACACTCCAACATATATGGAGCTCTTGTTCCATGATCTCCGTTATTATATATCACAATTACATGCTTTCGTATCCTTGAGAAACTGAGACCACCACGCGATTTATCACGTGCCAATAGCTTAGGCGCTCACAAAGAGTCTGTCGCCTTTTATGTTCAAATTGAGTTTGATACAATTTTTTTCACATCAAACCTTCCTTATGAGAAGGAAAATCTTCTGATCAAGCTCAAACTTAGCTGCAATGGATGGATCTCCTCTCAGCTGCATCAGCAGTCCTCCAAATGAAACAAAAATGTCACTGAAGACAAATAAAAACCAGTAAATCCATTGTTATATCAGTAAAATACTCGTGATTTGCTAATTGGAAACCAACAAATCGAGTAGTCCCAACAACCAGAACATAGAAAACTCTCAAACAATATATTTAGAAGTTAAAACTAAAAGAGAATATACATCAGACTAAAACGACAAAAAGACTAAGCCCAAAACAAAAACAGAGAAAAAGCAAGTACAGGAAAGTACATCTATATTCCACAAAATAAACTACAACAAACCACACCATACCCAGTGTAATCACACAAGTGGGGTCCAGGGAGGGTAGGATGTATGCGGACCTTACCTTTGTGGGGTAGAAAGGTTGTTTCTGATGGACCCTCGGCTCAAAAGCAAAGTTCACGAAGCAGGGTTGCAAGAAAATAAATTATATTCCACACATGCACACAATAGAAAAAAAAGACACTTGAAATAAGTCACATAAATCAAATTGAAATCTAATCTTAGGAAATAGGCACCTAAAAAGGTCAATCTAAGCCGACTATTTGAAACAAGAAGCTGCTAAGGTGTGACAGATTGACAGTATTGCACCAATGAAAAGGAAAGAACATCCAGAAATATAAATCCATGTTCATGGAATTGAATATGAGATAAGCTAACCAAACGTACGCTTTAACGTGCTTCCCGGAACCTTCCTCTGAGATCCTATATAGCTTCCCATGCATGACATATTCGAACTTGTCAGCAAGCGATTTCTTGTTACCCTGTCATCAGGTTGCAACACCATTAAATACCATGGGGATTTCTAAGAGTTTGAAACACCACAGTAGAACAAGAATGAGAAGGCAAACCAAAAAAGGAATAAGGAAATCCGTACAAGCATTTGCCTAACAGTTGTGTCAGGCTTTATAGCTTTAAGCATTAATGTGTTCCAAAAAGAAAAATCAAGTTTCATATTAAGGACTTCCATGAAAAGTAACTTCTTAAAAACATACTTTAAAGCAACAAGTACGCCTCAATTCCAAGCTAATTTGGGTCAATTATATGAATCCCCACGAGAGACTCATTCTACTGACACATATCTCCAAACAAACTAAAAAAATTACTAGCAGAACTCAAAAATTTTAAAAATATTCACTAAAGGCTCATGGATGTTAGAACGTTCAGTGTAAATACATTTGACGGACCATTTGTTTTTTGATGTAAAAGTTGCACACAGAAGGTGCTCCATGAGTTGTGGATTATTGCCATTTATTCTGACAAACCCATTTATTGGATTTGACCCTCAATCATTAACAATTCGATAAAAAAATTCCCTCTTTTTGCTCCTTTTCCTTCATTTCCGGTTCCTCAGCCTTGGGTCTTTCTCAAAAGAAAGGGTAATCCAAGAATAGTTCAAGGATCAAAAAACATTTCACAATCCTCCAAATAGCACAATAGATGGATCCTTCTGTGCTGATTTGTGATTGGATACATGCCAATACCAAACGATTATACCCTTTCACTGGCAGATACAATTTGTTTGTCCTGTCCATTATTTTATAAACCAATTGAACAGCCATCACAAGGCTATATCATAAGGAATCACACCTCCGTGAAACAAAAATAAATCTATGACACGTGAAAACAGGCCCCACAAAAAAGTTGATATATTCTATAGTTCCTAGTTCTAGTTAGCAGTTGAACTATATAATAGATGCGATGAGATTTTTAAACAATTCCAGATAAATAAAGTCAAAAACAACAACATACCCAATGAAATTCCACAAGTGGGGTCTGCGAGGGTAGAGTGTACGCAAACCATACCCCTACCTTGTGGAGGAAAAAAGGCTGTTTTTGGAGGACCCTCGTCTCGAGTACAACATATCAAAGTAGGTATTAAAAGGGAAAGTGCAATAACTTAAACACAATAAACAACAAACGAATGGAACCAAAATCAAGACACTACAAGAATACGGCTTAACCCCTCAAAAAGTAAGACAACACTACATTCCTACTAATCTTCTACCATAATACGCAACCTCCACACCCTCCTATCTAAGGTGATGTCCTCGGTAATCAAGAGTTGGTCCATGTCATTTCTAATCACCTCTAGATAGACAAGGTCACAAAACCTAAATATTTCTCAAAAGGGGATCACTTGTTCGAGGCGCATAATTTTTACCTTTTGAAAACAAAAACTGTACATTCGAAATGTCTGTATACAGCAAGTTAGTTTTTTTAACGGAAGTACATATATTTTCGCGTCATCAAAAGGCACTTAATGTTTCTTACTTTGACGGAAGTAATTCGTCATGGTAAGTTGAACACCCTCAAGTTTGACTGGATTATATTGTTTTCAGTTTCCTTTTCTGAATCTTTCTGATGCATTTTGACTAGTAAGGCCTACTATGTGGGAAAAAATCTCAGAGACTTCAAGTTAGCTTCAAGTACCATATTTTTATTTCTTTACACAAATCACAAAGTTAAAATTAAATCAGACAGGCTAACACTTGCAAATCAATTAGGAGACATAAACCACTACAGCAAATTACCTGAATGAAATAACCAGTATCTGGTGTCCCATCCAAGTTCAAAGTAGAAGCTAAAACCATCATAAATTTATCCTTCACGCGCATAGGATATATCTCAGTGTTTACATCCAGTAGCATGAACATATCAAACTGCTCACTCCGTGCTTCAATGCGATTAACTACAAAATGCAAGATATATTCGATCACACTATTTGCAGCAACAACAACCAAAAAAGTGCTGCTGCACTTTGATAATTCATGGTGACAATAATAAACTAATCATGGTTTTGCTAAGAAAATTGCATGAACCCCATGACCCTTCCTAAGCCCCCTTATTGCTCACGAGGAAGAAACTACAAGGTACAACTACACAAATGTAAATTTGAATCACCTATAGTGGAAACTATTGCAACGAAGGTCATGTAAGAGTCCATACCTTTGTCTCAAAAGGCAGCTCTCACTGTAAGTTCGTCATCCAGCAAATAAGAATAGACTAAGAAATTCACTACAGATGATCAATACTTAATTCACATTCATCTTGAATATTTCCAGTCAACTACATGAATACTATACTCTTCTTTTTCTAGAGGAAAAGAAGATGGCTTTGGTACACCATCTTGTCCTTAACATTTTATTTCTCCTTGCATTTGCCTAGAGGAGAATGTCATCCCAGGTCTACAGTAAACAAACAATTTAGATAATCCCCTCCAACTTATCATTCAAGTAGTGTACCACAGCCATCTTTTCACTTCCACTTGAAATAAAATTACAATGAAAAAGGTCCCAGGTTCAAACCCAAGCACAATTAATTCCTTCCCATCTGTCTTAACCTTGATGGACACAGTTACTTCTTACTTGTTCTGGGTAGAAGGTGACAGTTATCGGTACGCACAAGCTACCCCAAACAACAGTCATCAAAGAAATGATTTGCATTAATAAAAAGTTCAAAAAGGGCCACACTTTAAGGGATGTGATATAGACCATCTAATCTAATGCAAGCATTATAACTACTTCCACAGCTCAAACCCGTCAACCTATAGATTACAAGGAGACAACTTTACTGTTACTCCGAGACTCACTTCCATAGATAAAAAGTATGTAGATGACTAATTCAACATTACAATTAAAATCATTCATATCTACAGATTATGCGTTAGCTTACAGTTCAAAATTCATTCGATTACTAATGATGATTTTGCATACCTCGATCAAATTTTTTTCCATCAGGATCTTTCTGAGTGACTGTAAATATATCTTCAAACAGAGTTTCAACCATTTTGAACAACCTACAGAAATCACACCCATAAAAAGCCAAAAATATACAGAATCTACACTCTAATAACTAAAATTTGGCAGAAAAAATTGTGCATAAATCATTTCTACAGTTATCTAACCTCAAATTTGTGAATTTTGCTTCTAGAAAAATCCACTTTGAAAAAAAAAATTGGATTAGGATTTAGGGTTTAGGCGAACTTACAGGTGTTAGCAGTGATGGCGACGAGAGGAGGGTTTGCCAATTTCTTCGTACTATTTACCAAAAATAAAAATTAAAAATACTAGTATAAAATATTAAAACTTTATAAGATTTAAATAATAATTTTTTTTATATTTATATACTTTTAAAGAAATAATTGTGTAAATATTTCATCGAATTATTATGGAAAAATATATAAATTTTCCCTCATATTTGTTTCGAAAAGTTTACATGCTTTAACTATAATAACAACATATTAATACCTATTTTTGTTCATCCCAAAATTAATGTGGAATAAAATAGAATATAAAAATAAATAGGTGTGTTTGAGTTGAAAATAAAGTTAAATAAGTAATTTTTTGACCCGCCTCGCTATATCATATTCCTCTTCTCCTATTTCCTTCAGAATTTTTCTCGAAATGTTAGTTTATATCACAATTTTACAATTTGTCACTCAATTTTATTTTTTCTTATCATATTTCTATAATTTGTCGCTCAATTTCATCATTATACCTAAAAAAAAGTTGAGCTTTTATACAAATTTCACAACAATTTCAGGAATGCAAGACTTTGTTCTCCTCGTGAGGCTTTATATGTTTATTTTGTTTATTTTGTATCTGTTTGAATCAAATTCTAACTTCATCAGTTTTAAATTATATTATTGTCATTAGAACTAGCCCATTTGTATTACTACATTAAGAAATTACATAATTCAAATGTGACCCAAGCCTCGGGTACAATTTAACTTGAGAAAAACTTTACCCAAGAGATCTCATTAGCGAGAAAAAAAGTCTAGCTAATCTATGAGGTATTTCGTTCAAACATCTAGGAATTTGTATAAAATCGCATGATCATGAATCAAATTCTCATTTTTAGAAAATACAAGAGAAATATTGAGTATATAATAACTAGGTCTTATATTATAATAACATGTTTTGAATTTGTGTGAATCTAGGCCTGGAATAAACAATATTACTAATATGGTGAATCATTACAGATGGTATCAGAGTCACTTATGTGTTGACCTTATTGATAATGAGTCAGAATTCTATTAAATCTAGGCAAATTTAGGAAACGAGCAAACCAGTAGATATACTGGATATATACATAAACATGTATTACGTGACAATAACACATTTTAAAATTATGTGAGTAAAACAATATCGCTTACATTGATTAGAATGTTACAATATTATTCATTTTATTTTATTTGACTAAGGTCTGAATATGATATTTAAGAAAAAAAATATCTATTTTTGAAAATATGTAACCTACATGTCATAACATTTGTGCATCAATAAGACTTTAAAGTCTTCAGTATTAAAAACTTAAAATTTGAGTTGAGTTTTTTTCAATTTTAAAAATAAAATTAATTCAACATAAACATTATTTATATATGGAGTTACTAGAATCACAAACCCCAAACCATTGAATGATTAAGCATTCATTTGTCTTTCAGTATATTCACATCATCAATCTTAAGTATCATGTTTGAAATTTAATAATTTAATTATTTCTAATTTGAAGTATTTTCCTTTAAAATAAAATTTTAGTATAAATTTAAATTAATTGAATTACAAAAAAATATACCATATATTAAAAAATTAAATAGAAAGAAACTATAGCTATTGAAAAGACAAATTGAGAAAACAAATCATAAGTCAATTTCTTCATTTGCATTGAATAGATTTACTTTCACCAAAGAGTGAATAAGTACATTGTATATGTAAACTTAAAACAAAGATGAAAAATGGAAAAGGAAAATTAAAACTTTTTTCTTTTCTTAACTATATAATGATTCATCTAATATTACAACCTTTATGATAATAATTGACATTATTTATAGATCAAATTATTTCGTAATTTAAATTTCACTTAATTGTTTTTAATTTTATTGCATATGCTCGAGATAGAAGTAATCAGAAGGAACTTGAAGTAAACACAGCTGGAAGACTGACAATAGTCTCTTTACCTCCGATCAAACTCTTCAAATATTTCAATTGACAAATAAATTGCTTGTAAAATCCAATTCTTGAAGAAGAAAATGTAAATAATATTCTTTTTTTCAGCATATTTAATTTCCTCCCAATTTTGATTTTCAACCAATATGAATTCTTTCTCATAGACACAACAGAATCTGCTTTCTTCAATGATTTGTAAATCAAGAATTGTGCCTTTCTATGTTTGATATCTTCTTTGTCTTCTTTTTCAATCTTGAAATAATTAGTAGCCATTTTTTGGTATTTATGATATTTGATGAAATAGTGGAGTTTTTTTTTTTAGGTAATTAAAGAGGTTTATGAAATTTGGAAGTGAGAATTGAAGGAAAGAAAATATAATATGTATTTATAGTGTTTTTTTTTTTTTTGAAAGGTCAAGAAAGAAAAAGAGGGGGTGGGGTGGGGGGTGGGGGGATGAAAATAGTGCATGTGTCACTCTAAAGAATATTTTGTTGTTAGTTCTCAAAGTCAAAGAGTTTAATATGGAACCTTTAGTTGTGATTGATTTATAATTTATAATTTAAATTTGATGATTTTTTAAAATATATATTTAGGATAGTATTTGATACGGAGAGAAATTAATATTTTATGATGTATTTTTTAATATGTTAATATGCAAAAATTGCATATTATAATAATTTTTGTATAGTTTTTAAATATCTGAATTGTTTGTTTAAAATATCGAATTAATGTAATTTAATTTAACTTGAAAAATTAGTTAAATTGATTTTTTAAAAACATAATATAATAATTAAAAGATGGACGAAAGGGATATTAATTAATCAGATAAATTAAATTTCATAAATGACATTTCATATTGTTTAATGTTCTATCCTTCCCAAACTCCCCAAATCGCCTATATTTGCATTTCGTTTTCAAATGAACCTTTTATCACTATTAAACTCATAATATTTATCTAAACTAAATATAAATTTTAATAAAATATAATATTTTGTATTTACTTATCAAACGTGAGAAAAGAAAGTTACATATTATTCAGGATACAAAAACATGCTAGCTCTTTTCTTATCATTGAGCTCATAGCACTTCTAAAATTATTGATTCAAAATTTAATCTATAAATCATCGTAAAAATATCGAATTAGGTTAAATCCAATATTTATACACTATCATATAAAGAAATACGTTATTTTTTAAGTCGATAGGTTATTAAAAGCAATCCCTCTATTTTCAAAAAAAAAAAATTAAATATTATATTTTATTGACTCTATCTATAAAATTACATCAAATATAATTAAATGTTTTACTATATGAAGTTTGAATTATTAAAAAACATCAAATAATTATCACAAAAAGAGACAGATGTCTGTCAATGAACAGCTATTACAACTCTTAGAGGGACATTGAATATTATTTTATTTTTTTCAAGAATTGCAAATAATTATAATTTAGTAATATAATGTAAAGTGGCAGCTAGAAATACCAGCAGAAAGTCAGGAGCCAATTATAAAGCAATTAATACTTTATATTATAAAATATATAATTAAGGTTACCACATATGTCTGTTCAGTAGTAGTTAAAGCCCCATTAGTTTTATTAATGTCAACCACCATGTCTGCCGGCTTTTTTTTTTTCGGTGTTTGATATTCATATTGATAAAAACAAAATAAATATATGAATTAATTGAAAGAGGCTCAATATACTATATATCATATATACATAAAAAGAATCATTTTAATCATATATAATTATTATAATTTTTATTGAAGAATTATAATTTAAATAACCTCGACGTAAGTTGACTCTATCCTGATTACAAGGTTTCTAACATAAAAATGCACGTTTTCCTTTTAATGAATTAATCTTTAATTTTTGCTCTTTGACAATTGAAGTTATGTCTAGCAGGATATAATTCATAAGAAACTAAAGTTACATCTGGATATAATTGTTTATTATTACGCAAAAATATAAATATATTCCCTGCAGAAAAATTATCAAAAAATTATTTTGTTACGAGGGACAAACATTATAGACCAACACAAAATTGAATTGTGACAATTATTATTAGACGGAAGAAGTACATTTTAAAATTAAGTTCAAATTAAAGACCACAAATGACACTATATTTGAAGGTGACAAATGGACAGGTTGAATCGAATGAACCTCTTATAATATTTTAATTAAAAGCATAAATAAATTTAGAAGATTCAAGAATATCATATTGATTTGCTTTTTAAAGTTATTTTTAGGTATCATCTCGACCTTTTGACCTTTAGCAAAAATTAAAAATATATATAATTTATATAATATTATATACTATATACATACACACTAATTTAAGTTATCATATATTATTTTAGTTTGTTAGCTTATCAATTAACGTGATTATGACTACTTTTATATATACACTCTCGTCATCTATTTAAAAAAACATTAATTTAATTGTTTTTTCTTTATGTAATATGAATATTATTCAATAATGTTAACAAGTACTTTTAAACAATTGGCTGACTTGCCATAATAATAGCGTTTGACTAATATTTTCTCTGTCTTTATTTATTTGTTCATATTTTTTTAGTTGTTTCTATTTACTTGTCTATTTTGATAAATCAATAAAAGGATAATTTTTTTTCTATTATACCCTCATTTAAACTTCATGAAAATTTCTAAATTTTAATTCATCATTTTTAAAATTATAATTAATAAAGATAAAATTATAACTTTACTATGTTATTAATTGCTATCTTAATATGTATGTATTTTTAAAGTGGACAACTAAATAGGAACAGAGAGGGAGTAATATTTTATAAGAACCATCATTTATATGATTAATTAATTATAATAAATGCTAATTATTTCATAATTTAAAAGTTTGAGTCAACTATACTGTTAAACAATTTAGATGTAGCTTCACTAGTCAACAAGTATATATACAAAAGCTCGTCAACTATAGTGTTAAACAACATGCGTTAATTAAACATATTTTTTATCGAATTAGTTTATTGAAAAAATATATGGTGAAAAACAAATTTTTATTGAAATATTAGAAAACTTTCTAATTTTTTTACATTTTTTCATTGATTCAATCGAAATATTTATGAAAATATTCATTATATATTTTTCAACGGAAAAGTTAAATACGAAAATAATAATTTTTTAATAGTGTTAGGAAGTGGAAACAAACGTTTCGCATCGAAAACATTAAATTCAAATGAACCTCATCCCAATGTATGCATATCCTTTATGTTCGATGAAAATCACATGTTATACTATATTTTAAGAGAAAAGACATAGAGTGACACTTGAAGTTGTCCCGAATTTTTAAAAAGACACTTACATTATGCTAACATCCTATTAACCCCCTAAACAATTCTGAACTGATATTATTACATCATATTTTGTCTATCTGGCATGGAGAGTGTATCCTCTCTCTTAAAGAGCGTGAACAAACTAAAAAAATAAAAATTTTATTTTTAAAAGTATTTTGCTATAAAATATATTTTCTTGTTTTTCTTATTATTTTAATTTTTTCTCTTTATTAATTTTCTTTTTTCTTTCTTCCTTCTTCTTCAAAAATTCATTGTCATTTTCATGGTAACTTTTCACTTTCAATGTCATGTTATCACAACCGCACCTCCTTTTTTACTACTATTAGTTTAACTCTCTTCAACTTTAAAATTATATTGAAATATTTTATTACATTTCGAACAATTTGATAACCCACTAGATTTCAAGATGATTAGTAGGTATTATTTATTTTTTAAAATTCAAATTTCACTTAATTTTTTTCAATTTTCGGAGAATTCTTATTCTTACGAAATTATCATTTCTAGTTTTGAAGTTATATGAAATGAGACAAGTTAACTGATGATACCTTAAAAATTTTAATTTTCTTAAAAGAATAATTAGTTTTGTTATCAATATCACAATACTAGAAAATAATATAATTTTGAAAGATTTGAATTTTGACCGAAGAAGAAGAAGAAGAAAAAAAGGGGTAGGGTGATGTGAGGGTGGGAGGTGAAGAAGAAGAAAAAAAAAAGAAAATGAAGGGTGGAGTAACTTGAAAGTAAGGGTGAAAATAAAGAATTTAAAGTGAAATTAAAATTAAAGCAATAAAATTAAAATAAGTCAAAAGGTAAGAGAGAAATAAATAAAACTTAAAATTAAAAAAATACATATATATCTAATTCAATTAACACGTGTCACCCAATGATTGGTGTGTGATAGCCACTTGCTATTCAAAATCTGATATTAATCAGAAAATGATGTAATAGTATATTATCAAAATTGTTTAGGGGAGTAATAGAACGCCCGCATAGTTAAGGTGTCTTTTTAAAAATTCGGGACAATTTCAGGTGTCACTTTATGTCTTTTCTGATATTTCAATTAATATGTTTAGAGATATCTCTTAGTAGTGTCTAATGGCTACTCGAGTGATTTCTATAACTAGACACCCAGAGACGAAGAAGGGCATAGTAATTGACTAAATGCTCGAAGAAGCTGAAAATAAGCATAGATTCAAAGATTCACGATATATTGATGTGCAAAAATAATACAATATTTCACGATCTTTTATTTTAACATTTCACGATCTGAAGAAAAGACTTAACAAGTACTAATAATGCTAAAAAATAAAAACCTTGATTTCTTTGATCTCTAATACAATCAATTTGGGATCCATCTACAAAAGTTTCGGGATGAATTACAAAGATAACAACATACACAGTGTAATCCTACTAGTGAAGTCGGAAGAAGATAGAGTGTATGCTGAGAGGCAGAAAGGTTGCTTCCCATAGACCCTCAGATCGTGGAAAAGCAGGACGAATTACAAAGATATTAAGTAGAAGATAATGCCTTGATGCATTATTTACAAATGTGAATTTATGATGCAAAGTTTTCTTGTGCTATAACTTTACAGATTACAAAACCACTACCTACTAGCAATTAGCTTTTATTGACTAATTTGAAATAGTGCTTTAACCAACAGATCCTTCAAGTTTCAAACTCATTAGCTGGTTCACTTCAGCACCAAATTCATCAGGAAGTTCATTGAAAACGTCTCTGCAGAAACCCGATATCATTGCAGCCATTGCTTTCTCGTAGTCGATTCCCCTCTGTTGGAAATAAAATAACTGGTCTTCACCGATCTTTGACGTTGTCGCTTCATGTTCAATGCGTGCAGTTGGGTTTTTGCTCTGTTCAAATGATGATAACATCAGTAGAAGGAAAGTGCAATGTACAATTTATGCTTATCTCATACTAAAAACGGAAAGAGTGGGGGGTTTTGGTTCAAATTAGAGGAGGAAGGTTACATAGTTAACATGCAGAACAATCATCCGCGGAAATTCTTGACCTAGCTTACATGATGCAAGTTACATTTAGCATCAAGTTCTTAATGTATTTCCAATGATGTTAGTATCAACCATTGGTTTACATAGTTGACTCGCAGGGAATGACGAAGGATGTACAACTTAAAGCAACCCCCCCCCCCCCAAAACCACAACCACAACCAAACCACAACAAACAGAAAATAATAGAAAGACAAACTCTTCTTTCATCATAAACCATGGACACTTTCTCACATATCCTAAAACCATAATTCCAACTTAAGAGCACTCTGAGACTGAATCTGTGTCTCTAGCCTAATTTAGATGATTCCCAGACAATGAAAATATATCCCCCCCCCCCCCCCCCAAAAAAAAAATAATAAAAAAAACAATACATAAATACAGTTCAATAAATTTATTTTAATGAGCGGGAATCTATCTGGAGCCAACTGCATCTTTCGGAACTTGGGGTTGATGAGCGCCCCTCTGCCTTTCTCCATTTAAAAACTGGACTTAGTTTGTTCTGAGTATTAAATATATTAACTTGTACAGCAACAGCATGGCAATAACTTCTGATCATACAGGTCTATAGACATATTACACCAGCACATCTTCCTATCACCAAGCACTTCGACCCCTCAACAAGCAATCCAGCTAAAATAATTATGCAGCCCTAGACTAATTAAGTATGAGAAACATTCTCTGGAAGTTAAGAGGAACAAACAGTTATGCTCAAAACAAAAGTGGGCATAATAGGCTGCACCTAACAGCCCATACGAGAGGTCAAACAAATTTTAACACTAAAGTTTGCCTTGGAACCTTACAAAATATTGCCTGCATCTCTCAAACATGAATGACATCCTAGGAGTTAGTATAGCTTGAAGAAACTAAATTCTAGGTCCTATAAGTCAAAAAGGACTATCAAAAGCCTAATAAGACCTAGAGTCCTACGTGGAACATCTAAGCTGCCTGTCCCAACATGGCAGCTTGTGTAACTTCTTCTAACCGATTGTTTTCCGAAGAAGAAATAGCAACAGTCCTAATGAACTTCTTCTCTCCTCTGTTCTTCATATTGCGGATGATTTGTAACTTCATAAGGAAGACTTCTCTTTTCTTTTTTCTACATCTCGAAAAGAAGAAGTCTTAGATGTTAACTGGTGATAAACATATTGTCTATTCTATGAAAAAGGTCATGTACAACTTAAATGCACCAACATAGTGCAATATCATGCATAGCAAATGTCGCCATAAAACGAAGAAAAGAAAAGGAGAACACTGCATAAGTAGCAAGTCTAGCATGCTGTAACTACAAAACAAAAATGAAACATTACTTATTGCTATCAAACTAAGCCAGAAAGGGAAAAAAATTAAAGTTCACAAAGAGCAAACTACCTGAATGTATGGATAAGTGTTGGCAGCAGCAGTATCACCAATAAGCATTGAATCACACTGAGAGGAGTTCTTGGCATTGTCTGCACTGGACAACACCTGAACTAGTCCTCGATAACAGTTCCTAGAATGTCCTGCTGAAATACCCTTTGAAATTATCCTGCTCCTTGTATTCTTCCCTTTGTGTATCATCTTTGTCCCTGTATCTGCCTGCTGATAATTATTGGTTAATGCCACGGAATAGAACTCACCAACTGATTCATCACCCTCTAACACAACACTCGGATACTTCCAGGTAATAGCTGATCCTGTCTCCACTTGTGTCCACGAAATCTTCGACCTAGCCCCAGCACAAATTCCCCTCTTTGTAACAAAATTATAAATCCCTCCTCTACCTTCCTCATCTCCCGCATACCAATTCTGCACAGTGGAATACTTAATCTCCGCACCTTCGTGGCAATACAACTCGACCACAGCAGCATGTAACTGATTAGTATCATACGAAGGTGCAGTACACCCTTCTAAATACTCCACAAAACTACCTTCCTCAGCAATTATCACAGTCCTCTCAAACTGTCCAGTTTCCATTGCATTTATCCTAAAATAAGTCGAGATTTGCATCGGACACCTAGTGTTTTTAGGTATATACACAAAAGATCCATCACTAAACACAGCCGAGTTTAAAGCCGCATAAAAGTTGTCTTCAGGGGGCACAACTCTCCCTAAATACTTCTTAACTAAATCAGGATACTCCCTAGTTGCCTCAGATATTGAACAAAAAATCACACCAGCTTTCTCTAAAGTCTTCCTATGAGTTGTAGCAATAGAAACACTATCAAGAACAGCATCAACCGCAACATTAGCCAAACGATTCCTTTCATTCAACGGAATACCCAATTTATCAAAATACTTAACAAGCTCAGGATCAGCCTCATCAAGACTATTCAAAGTTGGTTTCTTTTTAGGTTCAGAATAATAACAAATATCTTGAAAACTAATTTCCGGGTATCTATTATCAGACCATTTAGGCTCTTTCATTTTAAGAAACTTCTCATATGATTTCAATCTAAACTCAAGCATCCAATTAGGCTCATTTTTTCTACCAGAAATAAGCTTAACAGTTTCTGCTGAAAGCCCTTTTGGTAATGAAAAGGAATCAATTTCTTGATTAAAACCCCATTTATAGTCTCTTTTCAAGAATTTCTGAAGTGGGTAATTTTCATTTGAGGTTGAAACAGAAGATTCTTTACCTGGGCTTTCAATAGTTGCCTCATAGCTCAATTCTGCAGCTTTGACCTTCAAAATTCTTGAATTAGGGTTTCTGGGGTTAGCTAATTTTAGCAGAAATTGAGACCCTTTAGATAGTTTAGGTTGCTCAGTGATGGGTTGAGGAGAAAAACATGAGATTCCATTGGTAACAAGAGAAGCCATGATTGAATTTTGAGTTCTTGGAGATAGAAAAATTGGAGCTTTATTTGTTCTTTTTTGGGTGGATTTTATAGATTAGTGTTTTTTATTTTTATTTTTGTTTTTGTGGTGTTTGAATTTTAGAAGGGACTTGTGCTGGCCACATTACCTTTTTTTTTCAGCCATAAATATTTTAAATATTGTTATAATTATATTTTCTAGGTCTAAAATTATTTATCGTGTTAGATATGAAAAAGATAGAGTGTGTACGCAGATATTACCTTTATCTTATAAATAAATGAAAAAGTTGTTCTCGCACGTGTCTAATCTTTTACGAGCCTTTTTTAAATAAATATGTTAATTATTAGAGGGAGAGTTTGATAAGAAGGAAATATTTTTTATTGAAAATATAATGTTTTTCTTGAAAATAAATGAGTTTCTTACTTGTTTTCTATTATTTGGTAAGTGAATAAGAAATTATTATTTTAAGAGAATTTATATATTATCTAGCAAAACACTATAGAGGCGGAATGAGATGACAAGTGGAGGTTCGACGGATCAAGTGAGTGGAGAGGAGATAACGAACTTAAAATATGCAATATGGTTGTTTATTTTTATTAGGGATATCATTTTTCTCGATTTGAAAGAATTTATTTTCGCAGAGTTAATATTTTCTAAATATATTTTGTTTAACCAAATATAGAAACAGAAAAAATATTTTAAATTATTTTCTCTTTATTCATCACATAGTTTAAATGTGTAATTATGATTTGTCATAATTTAGAGAGATTCTTATCTTTTATCCCTAAATAAATAAATTGACTTAACTTTTTCATTATAACAAATATTTTGGTGACTTGTACACTAAAATGAAAAATTGAGATCAAGAAAAAATCAACCCCAAAAAATAGGTGAGAAGAAAACTTCATTAGGAAAATAAAAGCAAGATCTTTATTTATTTTTGTATGAGCAATTGGTTTTAGAAAAATCTCAATTCTTTATAGAACAAAGAAAAAGGTAATTTCTAGTTTCTCATTCATATATATTATATATTCATCAATTTCAAGAATTAACATTCAAATATGTATTCTTGAAATTAACATTTATCAGATCCATTGCAATTGTTTAAGTCCATGTGAATTTCTAGCCTCGTTTATGTTTTTTTTGAGTCGAGGATCTATCAAAAATGATCTTTTTGTGAGGAGGTAAGATTTATGTACACTTCATTGTTCGTTGATTCCACTTATGAGATCGGATTGTGGTAAGATTACGTACACTCCACTTTTTCTTGACTCTACTTATGAGATCAGATTGTGGTATGATTTTACGTATACTTTACTTTTTCTCGACTCCACTTATGAAATCAGATTGTGATAAGATTTTACGTACACTTCACTTTTTTTTACTCAATTTATAAGATCAGACTGTATATGCTATTTTTTTGTTGTTGTATAGATGGATATTTTTGAGTTTTTTTTTTTCACTTCATGGAAATCTTATGACTTATGACTTATGATTATTCATTTTTTATATCTTTTATTTCAAGAGCTAAGAAATTATTATCTAAAAATTGCCAATTAGATAATTTGAAGTGAAATTTATATATTGATGATGATCATGAAATTGAAGAAGAAATTGTTCAACCCAAATAGAGGAGAGTGGAGACATCAAGAATTTCAGGGCGGAGCTAGAAGACTACTAAATAAAAAATTTGATTAAACTCAATAGCTTTAGTTTAAATCGTTTGTATCAGGAAATATGCACAAAAATATAATTCGGGATCAAATTAGTAACACTTGATGTCATTATCGTAGAATGTAGAGCTCTTTAAGTTCAAATCCTGGATCCATCATATATATATAGTCCACGGGAGAAATCCCAAACTCAAACTCCATAAAGTTCAAATCTTGAATCCACCACTTAGAAATCTTATGAAGGAAACAATAAACAAAGGATTTATCATCTCATTTGTCTTACAACTTTATTTTGAATCCTTTGGATTATGTGCACTGTGCTAAAATGAAGAGTTGAGGATTGAGATAGTTGACCACTAACTTGTTTAGAATCGAGACGTAGTTATTGTTTGAGATTATTTAATCCTAGTGCATGTGCTTGTGATACTAATCCATGATAAAAAACTAATGTCTTCAATTACATGTAGTGTGAAGGTTTACACATAATGAATGATCAAACTAATCAAGAAAATCCCTCTCCTCCAACAATCCTTCCAGCAAAACGAAGGCGCGGCCGCCCTCGGAAAGATGATGGTCCAGCTAAAAGAATGATCTTGCAGACTCCAACAACTCCAGCACCAGAAATCATGAGACAAAAAGATATCACTACAGATGAAAACATGTTAGGACAGATAGTTTCTGGTGTCATTGATGGTACTTTTGATGCAGGGTACTTCCTTTCTGTGAAGCTTGGGAACAACGCCACCACGCTCCGCGGATTAATCTTTGAGCCGGGGCGATTCTCTCCCATAACAGCAGCAAATGACATTGCCCCACAAGTTAAAATGCATCACAGAAGTCAAGTTATAACTCTACAAGATCAAGAAAATGGTAGTACTAATGAGCAGCTGAATGTGTCTCCAGAACAAGTTTTGTTGCCTTCTGATCATCCATCAGTACGTAACGATCAACGTGTTAATCCAGATGAAATGATCAAACATCAACCACAGTTTACCCCTTTACTGGAAAACCTTAGAATGGTTGAACAAGACGAGGTGATGGAGGTGTTTGAAGTCGCGAACCAATCAGGTCTCGAGTTAAATGCAGAACAAGGTAAATGTACCAATGGACAGAAGAGTACTCAGAGCCAACTTATAGACTCAAACTCAATAATTCAGACAGGTACTCTTGTTTGTTCTGATATCAACAGCTTAAACGACGAGATCCATCATAATAATGTTGTCGATGGATCACTAGAAATGGGATCGAATCAAAAACAGATTGAAGCTGAAGTGGAGAACAACAACAAGTCTAATCTTGAAACTTTAGTTCAGCCAACAGAGTTGGTTCATTATGAACTAAAGAAACTCGAGATCCATCGAGCTCCTCCTATAGATGCTCAAACTCAACTCATTCCAACAATCAATCCAGAGCTTCAACCAAAAGAATTGACACAAAGTGGACAAGGGAATCAAGATTTTCAACCTCACCAAACTCCGTCATTCGTTGAACTTAACTTTCTAGCTCAAGAATCAGTAGCAGCAGAAAGTGAAGTAAAGCCAAGTGATTCAATTCAAAATGAACTACCTTTTGTTGACATGCCTCAACATAATGACACTCAAGAATCAATCAGTGAATTAGTAGACTTTTCGATGGAAACGCGAAATTCTCCAAAGGAAAAGCAAAGTGCTGATGTTGGAACAGAAGTTGAGGTTGTAGGAAAGGAAGAAACTTAAAATGAAAGGGAATAAGCAAGTGATCTTAGTTTATGATATATTTTTGTATTAGGTTCACATTGAGTAGTACAGCTAGAAGGATCGTCCCGTTCCTATAGAACTTATCACTAAACTACCTCTAGCTAAGTGATTATCTGATAATAAACCAGAGTTATTCGTATTTCTGCTAAACATGATGGATTGGAGTCAGAAATTACTAGATGTATGTCAACTAAGTATCGCAGGTAAGTTGCTCCATATCGTTCAATCATTTAATTACCAGAGTCATTCTTTGATAAGTGAATCATACAAGTTAGACTCAACAGAATTTGATCTATCCTACTTTGTGTTAAAATGGAGAATTCGAACCGTGAATTCTCTTTCTTCGTCCTCAATTGAACATATCTTGAAACTCAAAACTTAGAAAACAACTTATAACTTATTTTCGAACTCATTTTTCACTTTTGAAGTTATATTTAAATAGATTGAAGCATGGGCATTAAATGAAGTTTCTTTACAAAGACATCTTCACTTTAAAAAATTCCAACTCTATAGATTTCAAATAAAGTGAATATTTTATCTTATTTTGATTTAAAATAGATGCTTATTATAGCAGATTCTTTATTCGGTCTAAAATTGACAAATGTCAAACGTAAATACTCTATTATCTTAAACAGATCACATATTGGAATTAAAAAAATTATCGAACAGGTAAAGAGACATTTTTTGAAAAAGAATAGATTAAAAATAAGCAAGACTAACAAATTAAAAACAAAAGTACTTCGGTTAAAGCAGTTTTATACCCCCAATAAAATCTCACAAGTGAAATCCACGACAATAGAATGCATATATATATATATAGACTTAATTACTACCTCAGAGAGGTATAGGTGCTCCCGAAAGACCCTCGATAGAGTAACAAATCCATGTACAATGAAGAAGAAACAATAAAAAGAAAACATTGCAATAATCAGACTGGAAAGAATATAAAAAGGGGATACCAAAACACAATAAAGAGTACATGATCAACGCTTCAAAAGAAAGATTATCACACAACACAAAATAAATTCCAACAATGAGTAAAATTTTTCTTCCAAGCAAAACACTATTTTTAATCAAAACACCATACCATTGTTTGTCCATACATAAATTATAGCAGATTACAATATACGTTTACCCGTTATGTATAACCTCTTTGTGCCTTGTAAAAACCATACTAGAACAAAAATCCAAGTACCAAGTTGGACTCATGAAAAGTAAACATAAAAGCGCAAAAACCAAAAAGATCAACAAAAAAAAACAATGAAAAATAGCAGAAGGTAACTAATGAAAAAGTAAGCGATGGTTGAACACAACCATAAATACTGATCTTCAAGAACCAGCCTACAGTAGTTTATCTTATACTAAATCTGATGCAAACTTTGAATCCATGCCCCTCCCTTTCTACATCGTTGCATTACTGTGCTAGGAAGCTTTCGACGACTCCTTTAACCAGCAGAGATCACTGCACAGCCACATTAGAACAGCAACAAGTATTAACAATATGTAACAAATTTATCATGCAATATCATCCGTCAGTAGTAAAATTCATTCTTTAAGTTGTTGAAAGGGTAAGGCAAAACCTGTGGTTGTTGCTGCTGTGGAGGGTAATTTCCATACCCAGCGTAACCCCCATAATATAGATTTGGATCCTGAGCAGGTTGAGCATAACCATAGGCAGCGGCAGCGGCAGCATCATATCCAGCTGAATACCCATAATAACCACCGTACTGGTTTGGGTCAGCCTGAGGCTGGACAACCAGAAGATGAAACATTGTGTATGTCATGCACTAAGATTAGCGTCAGAAACCAAAAAAATGATTTATGCATTAACTATTAACCTGCTGCTTGTTGGAAGGGCTACGACCCCATGAAAGGCGGATAGTTTGTCCACCCAGCTGAGTTCCACTTAATGCTCGTAGAGCTTCCTCAGCACAACTTCTGCAATTACAAAACCAACCATGTTAGTTATCATTGAAGTCAAATTAACATCTATTATTTTTTGTTGAATTAACATATGAACTTCAGAAGGGTACCTGTCAGCAAATTGAACAAAGCCACAACGTTTGCCTACTGGTATTTTCACATGAAGCAACTGTCCGTAATTTCCAAAAACCTGCCTTAGATGGTCATCTGTTACATTAGCATCCAAATTCCCAACGAATATCTGCAATCAATGTCAATTTAACATGAGTAGAAATCAACAGAAAATTATAGTACTTCCATAAGTAAATGTACTGACAGTTGTATTAGAAGGATCGTCCTCATTTTGAGTTCCATTGGTACTTTGATATGAAGCTGCAAACGGAAAAAAAGCATAGATGAGGGTAGATGCAGACAACTTTTTTTATCCATTTAAAAGAAATATTCCACAAGTATTTATCAAGAAAATGGAAAGAGGTGCAAACGAAATTACAAGCACCTGTATAATAAATCTTCAAACACTAGGAGCAGGTAAAAAATCAAATAGATTAGCGCAGCTAAAAGCATAAACATAATTCTGGTGCTGTGTTATAAACTTATAATACAAACAAGTTTGAGCAGTGGTTACACCTGGCATCTGAAAAGAACACTAAGGTATTGGGTTTAAGAGACAAGAAAGACACAGTGAGCTGTTGTTACTTCATAAATTATATGGGTTTCAATGACCCAAAAGAAAATCATCAGATATGAACGTTCAAGATCCATATTAACTAGTTTTAATTGGACCCCCCAACAACAAGCACACAAGAAAAGTTCATACTCCAGATTACTTTTTAGGTTCAAACTTACAAAAAAAGGGACGCAAAAATGCCAATATAAAGAGTGAAGGAGCAGTTGATTAACAATAAATATACTTGTCAAAAGGGTTCAATATTGTGACATGACCAACCACATCCTGTGATGTACTACCCCTGACACTGAACCAAATCCCTTTGAGCTTATAACTGTTGCCTAAAATGATCTCAGTATCACTAAAATAAATATAAATATGAAAATTATATTAACAAATCCGAACCCCGTCCCAACACCATCATATAAATTGGCCAATTGCGAGATCGTGTGGGAGAGACTCCTCTAAACCAGCCTCAACATCCCTTAATAACTTGTTATAGAAATCTAACTACTGAAACTTCAAGAAAAAAATGAAACAAAAAATAGTTGACAAGAATCTGAAAAATCTAAAAATAGCAACAATAAGTAAAGCGAACATTGACGTGGAATAAAGGTGTCCTACTGGTTTGGGCTTGGGACTTCCATGTTGGAGGTCTCAAAGTTTAAAACCCATTGCCAGTGAAAGCAAGGGGTTAGCCTTCTAGGTCGAGCTCGTCGCACCAAGCTTGTCTAGTGCGGGTTACCTCTCATTTGTGGTTTGCAAGCTATTGCATAGGTGTGGGGTTTTTACCCTATATGCACCCAAAGCCTATACACACCCAAAGGATAACCGCTGCGAGTTTCCCTTGCCATAAAAAAGGGACATGTTATGGCTGCATTAGCGTATGAAGGTGAGGGGAAACAACCTCCTCCCCGTTGCGGAATTTTTGTACAAGTAAAAAATAAAATGGCTGAAAAGTAAAGGAATGGATACAGGACCCAAGTATATTTATTCAGGAATTGGAACTGCGAAAAGCTTAAGGAAACTGAAGATCAAAGTGACACTCGTGGCAGGCTAACTAGATATAAAGAATAAAACAGCTGATAAGTAAAGATAGATAAACTGATAGAAAGCATAGTGGGAAAAGGAAGAAACTGGAAAAAATAAAAAAAATTAATGCCACGTGGATCTGCCATAATGGAAATTTTGCCACATTTAAATGAACTGACCTACAGAACATCACGTCCTAAAAGTTACTCATTTCAGCTGTAACAAGCTCCAGACCCCAAAATGATAGAGCCTCCAACCATTCACCCTGCTTCGAGACAATCGGAGTTTTATGAGATTTAATATTTCAAGGATGTCTTTAATGAATGGAAGGAAATGATGTTGAAAGCTGTTGCTAATCTTCAAGGAACGAGAGCAAGCATAACAGCACTGTTTAACCCAGTGAGGTGAGAACAAAACCAGCAATTGCCCCCAAAACAAACCAATATCATCATCAAGCCAACAGAACTCAAATTGTCAAAAGCACAAAATCGCAAATTTACAAGAGAACAGTTCAAAACCTAGGAATGCATATGTACTTAACTGCAAGCTAGATGCATTCCTTAACAGCTCTAGAGGATATCTATGTAGACCAGTACAAGAAACTATGAGGTTTGAACATACCTTGCACCTGACCAGGTACACTCTTCTTGTTAGCTGCAGGGCCTATCCGCATTGGCCTAGTGGAGCAGAACTTTCCATTCATCTCAGTCATAGCATGCAATTGCTCACTTTCATCTGCAAATTTAACAAACCCATAGCCCTTTGTGCGCCCAGTGACCCTATCAGTCACAACCTTTGCACCCTTGACTGAGGGGTAGTTGGCCCTGAATGTCTCCTGAAGCATATAGTCAGTGACATCAGCTGCCAAGTCTCCAACAAAAATTGTGTATTCAGGACCATTATCTGAACGTTTTTCACCCGAACCGAGTGATGCCCAGTTGAGTCTAAAGGGTTGCTCACTATTAGGCATCATGGAGCCATTATATGTTTGTAGGTTTCTTTCAGCAGCCGCATGACTAATAAACTCAACAAATCCATAACCCTCAGATTGTCCAGATTGCTTGTTGCGGATAACTTTAACAGAGGCCACCTGCATAAACAATAGTTAGAAGACTCACAAAAATACCATAAATTTGAAGAGGTGGGGGGGGGGAGGGGGAGGAAAGGAAATTAAAATAGCAGAAACACAACACTCATACGTCATGCACTGGAAAATGCAAGAATATTTTTCCATACGTCTACAAATCATGTCAATGAAGGAAACATATACACAATTATAAAGCAAGCACAAATTTCCACTTCTCCATAGCAGGAGAGGCCGATGAAGCAAAAGCCAAGAAAAATTTACAACTAGCAATTAGAGGACTTCAAAAGCTTCAACAATTATCCTGACATGGTCTACTAAGAATGACATTCCGTTACAAAACAAGATGAATGATTGTCAGACTGTAATAGTTTTAAAAAGAAAACAATAGAATAGTTTATGGAAGTGCTGGCTCCTCTCACAGTCGTTCAAACACATTGCTGGTATCACCAAAATGGTTTTTGGTCAAATACACCATTCAGTTCCTGTATTTGACCAAGAAACTTTATGTGCCTAACATCTCAACTAAAACATTTTCAAGAAAAAATATCTGCTTAACATCTCCCCAGCTACCTAAAACCTATGGACTGGCCTTCTCACAAAGTTGAGATCATAACCTATGACCTCTAAGTATATGGGCTCAAGTAAGAACCATGTTTGAGCCATGAGCCGTAGCACTCTACGTAGATTGAGAATCTTATCTAAACATCAAATTGGTTCAGACCAAAGTCCCAACGTCTACAAACCCCACATAATATGAACTCGAGGCAAGAACACATGTAAAACAGTTCAAACTAATGCCATCTAACCCTAACCCTAGCAATCCCTTTCTGCAAGCTAATTTTATCATTGGAGCAGCACTACCCAGAGATTTAATTGATATGTTTCCCGCACACATAAATCGTATATGGAGACCTATCCATTAATGTATTGCAACTCAATGAATTCAAACTAATCCTCAGTGCTAATTTTATCATCAGAGCATCACTACCCAGAGATATTAACTGATATGTACCTCGGTGCTAATTTTATCATCAGAGCATCACTACCCAGAGAATTAACTGATATTGTTTCCCGCACACATAAATCGTATATGGAGACCTATCCATAAATGTATTGCAACTCAATGAATTCAAACTAAACCTCGGTGCTAATTTAATCATTAGAGCGTCACTACCCAGAGAAATTAACTAATCTGTTTCCGACATACGTATATGGACACATACCCATAAAAGCAATTCAACTCAATGAATTCAAACTAAACTTTGTGCTGATTGCATCATCAGAGCATCAGTACGCACCGCGGCGGACCAGGATTTTCATTCAGAGAGGTACGAAAAATAAAAATATAAACGTGTAAAAAAGTCTTTAGAAATGGGAACCTTGATTTTTTGGGGGTTCAAAAACCACACTTTAAGCACATTTTTTAAAGTAGAAAAACACTTAAAAAAAAAAAAAAAACAGAACAGAATTTTTTTTAAAAAAAAAGACTGAAAAAAATAAATCACTTTTCCTGGGATTCAAACCAGTGACGCACAATTCAATTTCAAGGGACTTGCCACTGAGACACCAGCTTCTCTTTGTTATTGAGATGGTTCAAAATATATATATATATCTACTGAAATACAGAAAACTTACTTTATATACGGTGCAATTTTTTACCGAGGGGTTCGGATCTGGAGACAATGTGGGTCCGCCCCTGACTACGCAGAGAAATTAACTAATATGTTTATCACACAAACATATCATATATGGAGACCAATCCATAAATGTAATACAACTCAATGAATTCAAACTAAACCTCAGTATAACGTGTTCCTCGAATTACATTTAGAATACTAGGACAAAATACATCCATCGCACATGAAAGGAAAAAAACAAATTCTGAAAATTAAAAATAGCCAATCTTTTCAGTTGACACCTCATAGTTCAAAAAGCAAAACATCAACAGCCACATACAAACATATCTAGATATCAGCATCAATGTGATTTCCTGCCCCTATTATATTCAAGTATTCCAAAAACATATAGGAAGTAGAATGGATACAGATTATTCATATAGCATGGTTAGGATAGAGGTCTAGTAACTGTTATAGAACGCGAAAAACTTGAAGCGTAACACAACAATTAGTAGTTCTAAACGCAAATTCTCAAAAGCCACATACAAGCATATCTAGATATCAGCATCAATGTGATTTCCTGCCGACTAGTTTCAGGCTATATAAACTGGAAAACTTGAAGAAAACAAAACAGATATCGATTATTCATATCCGAAACTCGAAGCGTACCTCTCCAGTGTGAGCGAAGCAGTTCTGGATATACTGTTCATCCATCCAGAACTGTAGATCTCCGATCCACAAGCTCCGGATCTCATCGGAACTGGTTGGTTGAGCAGCAGCTGCCGCGGCGTTGTACTGAGGTTGTTGCTGTTGCTGGTAATAATACGCCGATTGCTGCTGCGGAACCTGATACGCTGCCGGCTGCTGCTGAGCCATCCAATGTTGCTGCGGCTGCTGTTGATACTGTTGTTGCGATGGAGCCGCCATTGGTTGTGGAACCATGGAATTCGCTGGTTGCATCCTTAGGGTTTCGGTGAGCAGAGTAGAGAAGAAGGTTGACGACGGCAACGGTAACGGCGGTTTGCGGCGAAAACCCTAAAGGGATTTTGGTGAGAGAGAGAAGGGAAATAGAATTATTACGTATTATATTTATTATGTAGTGCGATGCCACAAAAAAGGATAGTACGATATGTGCCCTCGTGGCTTTTTTCGCAAACAAAAGCTCAAACCATATAGTATACGATTTTAATTCTTTATATTATTTTTTTTTTTTTTTTAATTTTTCTTTTTTCGGTACAAGTAGGAAATTTATAAAAGGTAGCAATAAAATTTTATATTTTTTTGGGTGAAGTAGATCTTTTTCATGTTTGTGACCATTATTTGCTATAAAATGTACACGTTCATTTTTTTCCTTTTTTTCCTGACGTGGATAATGTTTTTTTTGTCGAGTTTAATAGGTACCCTTTTTGGATCATCTTTTGCCCAATGAGGTATCCTCCGTTTGTTGGTTTTCATTGGGTTTACCTTGTTCACAAGGTCGACCTCATGGCAGCAAGAAAAAGCGATCTTTTGCTATAATTCGGTGATATCTTTCCTGTCGGGACACGCAAACTTCTATCGTGTCCCAGATCACATTTCGAAACACCCTTGTAAGCCCCCAAATGAGAACTAAAGTAGGTAGGGCTGGGCATAAACACCGAAAAATCGAAACACCGTACCGAATCGAATTTTTTTGGTATTTCGGTTTTCGGTTTTCGGTTCGATATTCGGTATATGTTTTTGTATTTTTCGGTATTTCGATTTGGTTTTCGGTATGTGATTTTGTGTAATTCGGTATTTCGGTTTACCGAAATATATTATATTATAATATATATTTATATTATATTAATTATTAATATTAAATAATAAATATTATAATTAAAAAGTAAAAAGTAAAAGACTTTTTGATATAACTATTTTTAGCCCATTAAGTTGAAAATCAAATAAAAAAATTTGTAAAATTTTAAAAGCCCAACTAAGCAGGCCCATTAAAAAAACCGAAATAACAAAATCAAACCGAACCGAAATATTTCGGTTCGGTATTCGGTACACAATTTACAAGAACCGAAAACCAAAAAAACCGAAAAAAAAAAACGAAACCGAACCGAAATATCGAATGTCCACCCCTAAAAGTAGGGGACTACGGACTTTTTCAGAAAGAGGTTTAAAAAGCTACAATGTTTTGTACTTACTTTTCTTGTTGCATAATTCAGAAGGGATAATGTCATTGTGAACATCACAATTCCTCTTTTTGGGGTTAATGTTCTCAACGGTTATATGTAATTTTCAATAATAGTCGTAGAAGATAAAATTTTATGTCGTCTTATTGGATAAATTTGACAAGAAATAAAAAATATGTTTTCACTTCTAGTTCTGTATATTTTATGTTTTTTGTAAATTGTAGTACTTAATTATTCGGTAACCATAGTTTTATGGTGAGACTTCAAGTAGATTTTGTTGATCATCAATATTGAGATAGTTGGGTGCATCAACTTTTTTCTTTCATAGGAGAGGGGATAATACACTTGTGCTACTCAATCGATAAGAATACTAGAATATAATAGAGGCTTGTTTTCACAAATGAAAGAGATGTTATTATTTCTCACCAGTCGTATGAAATATATGATCTTCTTAGGAAGACAAAGTTATCGTATTTTAGTCGATATTCTATCACCAATCTCATATGTATGATCTTCTTAGGAAGATAAAATTTTCGTATTTTTGTCGATATTCTATCACCAATCTCATATACTGATTTTGTATTAATTTTTTCAATACATATTCTGATCCACAAAATCTTATTGTAGATATACAACATAGAGAGAGAGAATTTTCTATCTAATATGTTAAAAAGGATAATTTGTTTCATATAATTATATTAGTATTTGAATGAACTATGTAACATAAAGAAAGAGATTAGCTTGAATAATTATATGGAACATAATTAAGCTCTAAATTGCAAAAAAAAATAAAAATATTATTAGCTTGGATAATTATATGCTCATTGCACACTAAACTCACTTGCTTTAGTTTACAAAACAATAAGGAAATATTGACAAGGCATAGTGCTTATATTTATACTTATATCACTCTGACAAGTATTGAATCAAAATTTTTACTTAGATCATAACTGTATTTACGATTAAAACTATTAAATATTACCCAATTTGTAACTATTATCGTGACTCTGCATCGAACGCTAATTCATGATGTATATCTTGTTAGTTGGGTTTGAAAGTTGTATATGAGGTCCTTATACCTAGTGGCTGATAATTTTGGAGTTCTTTGTAGATTTGTAAAATTGACATAATGCAATCCAAATCTTTTTGTATATCCTTCTAACCATTCAAAGTTGTCCAGCAATGACCAAGCAAAATACCCTCTCACATTTGCACCTTTCCTATTTATAAAATTAAAATCAACCAAACATATATGTTAATATAAATATTAATTAATATATAACGTAAACAGACATTTATGAATCTGGTAAGGGAATTAATTGACACTCTTATGTCAAAAAACTTCACGATATAAATAGGTTATTTATTTTCTTTAATGTATCATAGTTGTATGTTGAATTAATTCTTCGAAAGGTGCAAATTGTATTCTATAATCTAGTCCTTTTATTCATTTGTATTCGTTATATTGCGCTTTTCGAAAGTCAATTTGACCAATTTTCAAAGTTAAGTTAAATTACATGAATTCGATATTTTAAACAAAAAATTTAGGTGATAAAAAACTATATGAAAAGTACAAAAAAATTGCTAACTGTTTTGTATATCAATATGATAAAAAAATACTCTCAAACTGTTAGTCAATTTTTTTAAAAAAATTAACTCTATAAATAAAAATTATGACAATTAAAAGCGGACGGAGGAAGTACTAGTTTTGATCACTTCCAAAAATAAATATGTGTGTTGAAGAGTGGAGAGAGAAGTACCTCGTTGCATTTGCCAAGGAATTCAAGTAGTTATGCATGTACTCCACTCTTTGAGTGTCATTGAGAGCATCTTCTAGGGAAGAATTTGGATCGTCACTCTCAGCAATACCTGTAAGATTTGCTCAATTCATATAAGAAGTTGTCGTCCCTAAAGATATTTCATATACCTCGTTACGAGTGTGTAGACATTGAAATTTTGTAAAACTCTAGAAGATGCATTTAATTCGAGTTGGGACTCTACAAACTGTGTTCAATTCAAATTAGGATTTTCGGAGGCTACTCAATCCTAAACCATAGTTTATCCTTATATAAAGGGTACTAATTTCCCTTAAAGGGCATCTCGGAAATTCCATAAAGAGATTAATATCTCGATACTCCACAAATTGATGGATTATTCATATAGAGAGGTCAAATCAAAATCATCATAGTTCGAGAAATACGCCACTAACGGCCCTCGAATCATGTATAAATCCTAGGAGAGTAGAATCAAGGGATCATGAACAGAATTGTACCCGCTATCTTGATGAATAAAATCATGTTTTTCATATTTTATTTGTATGATTTATTTATTTTCCATATGTTTAAAATTTGTTACAAACATAGTGTTCTCGATTTTATCAGAATAAATTTAGGGATAATGCACAAGTACCCTTCAATATATACCCGAACTTTTAGAGACACACTTATATTATACTAAGGTCATATTACCCCCGAACTTATTTTATTAATAATTTTCTATTCCTTTTCGACATACGTGGCACTATCTTGTGGGCCCAATGTTAGTTGATTTTTTTTCAAGCTAGTGACACGTAAGCCAAAAAGGGATAGAAAATTACTTATAAAATAAGTTTAGGAGTAATAAGACCTTATTATAGTATAAATATGTCTCTAAATTTCTGACATAGGTTGAATGAATACTTATGTATTTTCTCAAAATTTTATGATTTTTTGCATAAAATGCATATCATCTAATTGATATGCTTTAGGCTTGAAATCCATCGATATAAAAAGACAGATGTAACATAATTAGCTAATGATACTTGAGGTATGAAACTATATATGATATCCTCAAAGTATGATGAAGCATAAAATTAAGGTATTTCGTATAATATAAGATAATTTTTTATATTTTCCAATTAATTAATGCCATATTTTTGTGTTTCTAAAATTGCACAAATAAATGTAAACTTCAAGTTTTATGTTACCATTTTCAGTTATGATGATTGGAGTATTATTGAACCTATCCTTCATGTACATCACAAGCTTTTCCATCCCTTGAGGATACACAAATAGCCAATCCATTGTAGTCTGAATCATTTATAAAAAATATCAATTAATGTAAGAGTTAATTTTCAAAATAGGCAAATGAGAATTAATACACACAAAAAAATAAAATAAATATAAAATTTGAATCAAAAGTGATCAGTTAATATATTTTATTAGAAATTGAGGTGTTTAATTAAAATAATGTTTAGTTCTTCTTTCTTTCAAAATATAAAAGAGAAAGCAAACAAATTGAAGCGATAAAGCTTGATAGGTGCATTATCTAGTCGTGCGAGTGTCTAAATTGAATATTTAGACAAGTAATTTAAGGGGCTGATTATGTATTATTAATATCAATATTGCACATGATTTATATATATATGTATGTATAAGAAAAGAAAATTCAAACACATTTCAGTACATATAGCAACAATAATATATTCAGTATATTTTCACAAGTCGTGTAGTCTGAAAGAGTGAGATGTATGTAAATCTTACCTTATTTTTGAGTAAGGTAAAAAATTATTTCCATCAGACTCTCGATTTAAGCAAAATGATTTAGACACATGATACGTATTTTAAGTAAATTATTAAATTAATTAGAACACGTAAATTAAAACGAATTTTATACTTACAGGTTCTCCAATGTACACACCATCTTTTTCTGTAGCACGAAAATAAGAACCTTCTGACCAAGAAGAATATTGTCCATGTTCACAGACAGAGTACAAACAATCTTTAATATATGCTGCTGTATAATGATTTAAGCCAATAAAATCTAGGCCATTTTTCAGTTTTTTTATATCATTTCTTGAAAATTTAGGCAGGTTATTTCCAAGAATTTTTTGCATTTCTTCTGGATATTTTCCAAATATAATAGGGTCCAAAAACCTGCATATAACAATAATAATACATTTTATTAAACGGTCATAACTTTTTACTCAAATTTCAATTAATAATTGAAGCATTGAAAATTAGATCATGATTCAAATGTCGGGGCTAGATCAAGTTTGAGTAATCAGATGTATGGATTAATTGGGTCCAAATTCAGGAATCAGGGTCGAATTTTTATTTGGAAGTCAAGACAGTGTCGGGAGTTAGGGTTGGGTTCGATATCATAGTTAGGTCCCAAGTTAAATATCGAAATAGATTCTTAGTTCAACTGTTGAGTGTTGATTTAGGTGTTGGGGTCAGTTAGGGTTCGAAAGTCGGGTCTGGAACGAGTGTTGGGGTCAAATCTTGGCTATAACTATTGAATGAGTTGGAATGGAAGAAAACTTTTTTCAAGAAAATGTTCTGTGGTTCTTCTTTTTGTATTTATTTAGTTAAAATATTTTTTTAAATGTCTTTTACATAGATTACAAACTCATTAAAATTAGAAAAATGACTCACTTTAAAATTGAAAAAATATAGTAAATTTTATAACAGACATTTTATATTGATAATCTCCAAAACATTACAAAAAGAATAATAAAACCCTATAAAGAAAATTGACATAGTTTGTAAAATTTTGATCGATATCAAAATATTGACCTTTAGAAATCTCTTTTTT
Source organism: Solanum chilense (assembly GCA_032847665.1). Taxonomy (NCBI): domain Eukaryota; kingdom Viridiplantae; phylum Streptophyta; class Magnoliopsida; order Solanales; family Solanaceae; genus Solanum; species Solanum chilense. The sequence continues at coordinate 5,495,297 of CM064965.1, forward strand.
TTTTTTTTTTTTGATGTTGTATAACATATAAAAGTGACCTTGAACAATTGGTCTCAATCATTTCATATATATGTCTTTTAACTATAGATGTGTATAAGTAATTACTTAAAGTTGAACAACTTGACACATGATTCTTACGTTTCATAAAACATGTAAAATATCACGTAGGATACAAATTGTCATGTTGGATGTCACATAGGACGCTTGTATCCGTTTATTCAACTTTATACAATTTTAAGTGTCTATTTTTACACATCAAAATCAGAGGGCAAAGATATAAACTAAGGTCAAATTAAAGACCATATTTATGTAGTATGCTTCAGAGTTCCCTTTTTTATTTTATTTTTAATAGTGTCCTCCTTACCGCCAACATCTCTAACACACCAACCCAGCTCCACGTACCCTACCCTAGCCTACCTTTCCTTACCCCATTGGCGCATCCGTGCCCTCACCTACCTTCCTGGTATATTATGTTCATAATATTTATCTAAATTATATATAAATATTTTAAAATTTTACTTACGCAATATTAAAAAGGTATTTTTCATGAAAATATATATATTTATGGAATACAAAATACAAAGAAAGCTTACCAATTGTAAACAAAAGATCTTGCTCTCTGAGTTGCATAATTGTCTTCTGAGGAATTGCTAAAAGGTTCATACCATTGAGTATTCAAAGATATTCCAATCATCCCTCCATGTCGTTCCTTCATATATGAACACAAAAAAAAATACATTTTCATTATATTTCTTAATAAATCTATATTTCACAATTGCCATCCAATCTAATATACATAATTTGTTAAAAATTGAGTTAATTGTAAAAAAAAAATCTAAATTATGTCAATTTCTTTTTTACATGTTTCATACATCAACTATTTGTTGTTCTCTTTTGCTATCTAAATTATCAGTATTTACAAATTAAAATATCATTTCGAAGCTAACTAGCTGACAATCCGATACTATCAACACTTTTTTTACTGGAACTTTCACTATCTATTCGATTAGTTGTGCTTTAATACAGAAATGGTGGTACACTACTAAAAAATACTATTTTTTCAACTGAAATTTCTCGCTGATAAATGTTTAGTGGTTATTTTCAGAAATACTTTGGTTGGATCAAGTTGAAAAGAAAAAAATGACTAAATCCGATATTTCAATGAAAACTTGTTTTTCATCATGCATTTTCCTAATAATTTGATTCAATAAAATTAGAATCAGAAAATCATGTTTTATAGCACTTGCGGGTGGATGGGGGAATCTTTATTAGTAATAGTGATAATTCAAGTAAAAAAAAAGTGAATACACCATAATTAAAATGATTTTTTTTAATAACAATTAATTAATGACAATAGCTTAATTGCTGCTAAATATATTATTTAGAAGCAGATAACACTCTTCATAAATATTTCTAAAACTTATATTAGCATATAACGACATAAAATTTAATATCGATAAAAAAATTTAATATATGCATATTTATTACCGTAAAAAATAATTTGAACCTGATATTTTGTTCTGTAAATGTTGACAAGAGCAGCATGTGATAAAATCATATTGTGTGCTGCAATAAAAGGCTCTTTTTCTGAATTTCCAAAAGTGCAATTACCAAATGAACCGGAACATCGAACCGGAGGGAAAGTACCAAATCTATAGCCTCGAACCGCCATTACATTCGGTTCATTCATAGTTACCCAATATTTAACTCTATCCCCAAAATATTTGAAACATATATCTCCATAATAACAAAAATCATCCCTGAAATAAATAAAATTAAAAAAAATATATATGAAAATATGATTCGTCTAATTCCTTCAATTTAAAATAAATTAAATTGAATTTAAATATGTGTTTGTATTATGTGGTAAAAGTTTTCTCGTGACACTTTTAATTTCTTGAGATTCAGATAGTATATATTTGACAGGCAATTTACGTATTTTAAGTTTTATTCTTGGTTCCTCTGTAGGTAGGGCTTCCATTAGTATAGTTTTGTGTGCTTGTGCAGGTGAAGTGTTACTTTTGTTAATTGATTCTAGACAGTTTTTTCGAGCCTTCTTTTTCGCTCTCATCTATTTTGAAATTTTTCTAATTTTTTGAAATGAAATTTATATATTTATAAATTATGTAGAAGGTAATATAAGTCAGAATAATTGACAAATTGAAGGGTGTGTTTGGTACGGAGGAAAACATGCAATTAAGTAAGCTAATCATATGGTCACTTAATTATAAACTTTTTTCTTAGAAAATTATTCAATTTTTATATTTTAACTCAAAAATCACTCATCTATAACTTTTTTTTTTAAGAAAGTCACTCAATTATATGTTCTTTTCTTAGAAAGTCACGCGACTTTGATTTTTTTTTTTAAAAAAAGAAGTTATAGTTGAGTGACTATCTGAAATATTACCTCTAAAATGTTTGAAAAAATACCTTTTTTTTCTAGAAAAACAAGCTTTTTAAAAATTAGAAAAGTAAATCTCTTAGATAAAAAAAAAGAAAAACAAGTTTCGTAAGTGACATTTAATTTGAAAATTAGTGTTTCTTTAATTCCTACCCCAACACTCCTAACCCTACCACTCCTTCCTCACCCCCACAATGTTTTCCTAAATTATATTCAAAATACTCTTAAAATATTATTTTTTACTCACTCACTAAATAATAATAAAAAATAAAAAGACATAAAGTGTCAAATCTTGCTTACTGTATTTTGGGACTTAGCCATCCTCCATATCTTTCTTCAAGTTCTTGAGGTATGTCATAATGTGCTAAGGTGACAAATGGTTGAATACCTGTAATTTACATCAATTGTTTAACACATGATTAATAGTATATATTTCAAACGATCGAAAATAACAATCGCGAGATCAATACCTTCTTGTAGGAGTGCATCAATCAACTTATTGTAGTGTTGAATTCCAGCCATATTGACACCTCCATAAATCCCCTCTAATCCAATTTTAGGACAATAAAACATTATCAAGGAGACATTAAACAAATAAAAACGATTTAATAACGTAAAAAATTATTTATACCGATGATGTATATTGTAACGACCCATTTGATGTTTTGAGCACCAGAGCTTTTCGTTTTATAAATACTTTTCAATAGATTCTAAATAAGTATTTTGGACTAGTCGTAACTATAATTATGAAATTAATGTGACAGTTTTAACAATTTATAGAATTAGTGATTTAAGAAAATAATATTAAAAATTAACTAGTACACGTGATTCATTCCTCCTATATAGTTAAAAATAGGTTGAAGTTGGTAATATACTCTAGTATAATTAAAAATTGCATAGTTAGATATTGATTACTAGTAATTTGTATCAAAGTGAATTGTTTCTCAAATTGATGTGGCAATAACTGTGACAGTCACTTGTTGATGTGTCAATATAGGGATAAATCATGACCAACTAACTTAAGGCAAAATTTTGTATTTAGGGCTAATGGTGAATAATTAATTTACGTCAATCTTGAGTTATTTTCATTAGTTATCATATTATAACTAAGTTTTGATATAATGGAATAGGTAATTAAAGGCCACGTGTATCATATTAGGGGAGTAACATTAAAGTTATGCTAATGGGAGGAATTAAGACTTATCATTAGGTTTGAACTTTAGAAAATTGATAATAGAATTATGTGAGTTTTATGATTTAGTCTAGACATTAATAGACTCGTTAACTTATAAATTATGCACATATACTTGATAGATTGGAAAGGTTCGGAGACATTGAGGAAACAAAAAGTATTGGAGAAACAGCTTGCTTGACTTCGGTTCTTCGGTGAAGGTAGGTTATGGTTTATGCTATTTGATAGTAAATTCTTAATAGTGATTGATATGTGTTGAATGATATTGTGAAGTTTTCAATGTACTTGATCAGTTGATTGTATGGTTGTGTGACTTGGTTGTGTGTTTTGTGATTGGTCTGAAATCCTGAGACCTGGAATCTATATTCTTGAAACCTCTTTATCGAAGTGTTTCCTTGAATAAAGAAGACTTGATGAAATGTTATCAATGAATTGAAAATGGTGATAATAAATGAAAATTAATGGAGTAATTGGATCAGAGTGTCACATTTCGACACGGTATTCTTGGATTGGAGTGTGACGTTCGACACGATATTCTTGGATCGGAGTGTTACGTTTTGACACAGTAACATTAAAGGTAAAGGATATTGAATTAACTAAATGTACTCAATCTCAAAGAATTCATTTCCCAAATGAGCGTGGTGTGGAGTCATGAGTCCTCATGGGTGTGCTTGATATTGTAATTGATTACGTAGTCACTTGTTCATGTTGTTTATTGCTTACCACCTGTTAAGTGTCATAGTTGAGTTCATGCTATTATTCATTATATATTAGTTTTTATTTTTGTTTGGCCGATGATACCTACTCAGTACATGTTGCCTCGTACTGAGTCCTACTTGTGATTTTCTTTGGTTTTCCTTTATGGAGTGCAACGAGTGTATTAATGACTTCGGCATGCCCTCAACTCTAGCCAGTCTCCAAAATATGAGGTTCCAAGATGAGATATTTATTCAAGCTCGTATGGATTCTCTTGGTAATAACCTTATGTCCTTATTTTTCGAACACATACCATTTTATTCTTTTATTTTGGTGTATTTGATATTCTTAGATTTAGTATTTGAAGACTAGATGTCCTTGATGTGATTACCTTATAGGTTTAATTGATTAGGTACTTTAATAAGTTTTGAAGCTTCTGCATTATTTTTGTTATTCATAATTGGATTATTGACATATATTGAGGGTTTGGATTCCTTGATTCGCCCACTTAGGAGATTAAGTATGAGTGCAACTCACGACTCATTTTGAATCATGAGATATATAGTTAAAATTTATCAATAAATGAGAGATCCATAGAGTTAGTTGTAACTTACTAGGTAGAATTCTTGCCCATGAGATAGAGAAACGAAAGCTATTCACTCCCATATCTTCCATAAGCTTAATATCCTCCTGTTTACGTAGAGGTGTCAAATAGACATATATTTAAATTATAATTACAACAAGTCATATTGTTTTTGCTCCATTATTATTTGGTGTCACATCCACAGGGTGGAGCGACCTTGAAAGAAGGGAATTTATTAAATCCCATTCAACTATTTTATATATCTATGACTTATAAATTTTAAACTTCTTATTGAAAATCCTGACTTTCTTTCGTGTCACACCAATACATAAGGTGATATGGGATAATAAAACAAATACTACATTAATATGAAAACAGTTCGTTCACATATTTTCCCGATATAATACACTTTTAGATAATCATTTTGCCAGAAATAATATAATAATAACAATAATAATATTTCTTTCATTTTATTATATTTTATTTTCACACATGCAAGAAAGAAAGTAGCTGTCACCAAAAAGTGTGATAGGGTACTGTTTCATTCCCTCGACGAATATTTTATAATGAATTTTATCATGATATATAAAAAAATTTAATTTTATTTTTAAAAAAAAATTAAAATTTTAATTTAGAATATCTAAAAGCAGTCACATAAATTTTGAAAAAAGCAACATAACAACTAAATAAACGTACGAAGGGAATATATTTTACCTATAACCAAAATTATTTTTATTAAAAAATGCAATTATGCTCTCTGTCTGCTTAAGAATTTTGTTAGTGGTGAAAGTAATATAAGAATATTTTTGTGTCAAAAAGAAAACAGAACGTATAAACACCACATTTTTAGACTTGATTGATATGCCAACATCAAAGTTAATAGACCTAATAGTAGGTTTCGTAAATTAATCGAATTAGTAAAATTTTCAATCATTATGAAACTCGAAAAAAAGGGATGCATCGCGATATGGTACCTGATATCGATTATAATGATCTAGAGCAATGTCTCCATTACTTCCATCTGCTATGTGGCCTGCAAAAAATCCCAATAATAAACATTACTACTATTATTGATAATCGATGATTAGGAGTATATTGCTCAGATAATAAGCATCTTTAGCCTTTAATATCGAGGTTTATAAAATATATAATTATAAAAGAAAGATCACCAGCTTCATGAGTAAAAACATCCCAATTGTTAAGGCCTTTGCCATCACTAAGAAAAGCTCCTTCAAACTGCAAAGAAAACAAGAGAAATCAATTTTTAAAAAGCCCCAAAAATTAAGTATCGCGATTACAAAGTTAGAATTTTCGTTAAAGAAATATAAACTCTATATATAAAAAAATAATCAATAGAATTAAACAATAATATCTCATAGGTGAGGTCTGAATAGGATAGTGTGTCCATGCAGCCTTACCTTATGACAATAAAAAAATTATTTCTGATTGATCTTTAGCTCAAAATGAAATAAAAAAATAATAACAATAACAGAATAATACGTGAATAAAAGAATTCAACATGATTAAACATATATAGGTATAATATTTCGTTAGTATTCGAAATGAACCCCTTGCGCCCACTAGCTACTCTCTAAGAGTAACAACTAGATAACAAGATGAAAAAAAAAACACAAACCTGGTAACAAGAAGAGGCTGTTCCAAACAAGAATTTTTTTGGAAATGGTTCTTTGACAATACTAAGGTTTTTTATCTGAGAAAATGATACCATGAAACTAGAAAAAAGAACACTAAAAGCAATTAATATTATTGAAATACTTGAATCCATAATATTTAGACAAATAGTCCCTCAAATTTGAAAATATAGTTATAGAATAGAAAGAAGGTATTCCAAGTGTTTATATAGAAAAAATGTAACCACACGGCACTTAAAACACCTTATTTGGACGGTTGTCATCTGTTGTATTTTATCGTATTGTTAATTTAAAATAATTTTTTTATTGTTATTTAAATTTTTTATATCATATTGTTTAAATTCATTATCAGGTAAAAATAAAAATATTTATTGTATGTGACGACATAGTTAATATGATAATATCGTTATCTTAAAAGCTGATAGAATGAAAATAGTGAATAAAAATATTGGATATCTTAAAAAAAAAAAAAAAAAAAAAGGTAAAAGGGGGGAGTAAATGGGGAAGAAGGTATTAGGGAAGAAAACAAAATAAAGAAAAAAAAATATTTAAAAAAACGAGACCCGCAAATTTCATTATTTCTAGATAAGAAAATTCAATTTTTTTTTTTTAAAAAAAATTAGTATATCATGAAAGAAAGATTAAAAATATTATTTATATATTGGTCAATAAAAAAGATGTCAGGTACATAATTTTGTAATTTCAGTTTTTCTTTCACTCTTCCTACGATGTCATCCTTAAGGATGCAAATACGCAAGTATACAATTAAAGTTTGACATAAGTAACTTGCGTTAGTTGATTCAACTATGACTCTTAATTTTAGATGTGCATAAGTAAATATTTAAATTTGTATAAAAATTAAATAAATTGACACATTCATTCTAAATGACATCATATATGGAAAATTTGTGTCCCACGTATATCATGCCATATAGGATATGTATGTCTACTTGTTTAATTTTATACAAATTTAAGTGTCTACTTGTGCATATATAAAGTTAAGAGTCATATTTATCAACTGACGTCAAGTTAAGGGTCATATTTATGTATTATACCTTAAAATTTTAAAGTAAATTTTGTTGCTTAAGTTCAAGAACCAATTTGATGATTTTTTTTTTTTAGTTATAATTTTCACATACATATGTATGAATTTCAAGAGTTTGAGAGGCCCTATCCTTTACTTTTTCTTTAAATCTCGTACCCATCACAAAAGAGATCACATTATCTTTTGATGTGACAATGTATTCTACTTATTACTATAAAAAAAAATATCTTTGTAGCTTTCAATATTTTTATTAGATTAGGTGGTTGAAACCCTGATTTTACCTTCTTCTTTTTTTAGTGTTTAGAATTTTTGCATTTCCAGCCGAGATTATATAAAAGAAATATTTATTTCTATGAGATAATGATAATCTTCGTATTCGTACTGTAAGTACTGTAATTAGTATTGTGATTTCACCCAATTCACATTACATGGCTAGCGGAATGAGATAGGTTGAATCTAGACATAAACACTATGCAGGGCAGGTTAGGTTAATTTTTTTTTTTTTTTTTTATAGATTTAAACCTTAACCCACTCCGCCCCACCCTACCTAAGCCATATTTTTCACCATTTCATGAGGGTAAAAACTAAAATTGTTTGAAAGCTCAATAAAGCTTATGAAAATGAAAGAAAATAAGTTGACAAGACATAATGGTGGGACATGAATAGAATCTTACTTCATTTTTATATCATTATCATATCTCCATTAGATTGTTTGCTTAAAGGTTGTCTTAAATAATTATTATTAGAGCCTCTTTTGGCTCAGCTTAAAAGCTGGTCAAACTGACTTAAAGCTGGTTTTTAACTTATTTGACTGTTTGGCAATACTCAAAACAGTTTATTTTAAGTTAAAAAAAACTTATTTTAAGCCAAAAGTTAAAAGCTGGGGTAGGGGTGTTTTTTTTTTTTAGCTTATAAGCTGTTTTAAGTTGACCACATTTTTATGTTTTTTCCTTAATATTTTTATACAATCTCGAAATTATCCATATAACCCTAACATCCCTTTCTTCTATTTTTCCCTTTTCACGTTTGGCATAACAACTTCAGCACTTTTATCCAAACGCATAACTGCTTATTTTAAAAATAAGTTTCAGCACTTTCAAAAGTACTTTTTTAAAGCTGCTTTTATTAAGCCTATCCAAACGGGCCCTTAGTAGAGCATCAGCATCCAAAAAAACAAAGTGGTTCCAGCTATAGAGACATATCATTTAATTTGCTACACAACATGTATGTGTCCTTTTCTTGTGGAATTATTGAAGGTGTTTTCAAAAACAACTATTTTTTTTCCAACCAATATAAATAAATATAAAACAATAGCCAATTATTTTCCCTTAGAATTGAAAAAAAAATACATTTTTTTTTTAGCTTTATGCATCTTTTGAAGTGAGAATTATTTAAAGGAAAAATTACCAATTATTTGATGTTTATTTTCCCTTTAGAAATGGAAAAATGCATTATTTTATTTTAGCTTTATGCATCTTTTGAAGTAAGAATTATTTAAAGACGGGAAAACGGTCTGAAATATCCTTCAACTTTGTTATTTAGAGCTGATATACCCCTTGTTATGAAAGTGACTCATATATACCCCTACTTGTAAACAAATGGCTCACATATACCCTTTTCCTCTAACGTAAAAAAAAAAATTAATCTAAATTTTTATTATTTTTTTCTAAAAAATATAATCTCATATGAATAAATTTAATCCTCGTCAAACATATTTTTTTTGACTTTTTTTGTTTAATTATTATTTTGATAATCAAATTTATTTATGTTTCACTAATATTCTTGTAAAACTTATTGTAGATGACCAAATTTTTTTTTTCGAATACAAAATTAAATTACAATACACACAAAAAAAATAGTTTAATTTTTTTCTTTAAACTAAGGAATGCAAGAAAAAAATAAAATAAGAAGAAAAAAATCAAATAATTATAATAAAAGAAGTCAAAAAATAATTTATGTATGAAAAAAATTAAAATATACCTTGAACTTTGATAGAAGAATCATATATATCCCTAAATAATTTTTTTAAAAAAAATAGAAGTAATAATTATGAATTTAAAACTAATTTTTTAACTTCCGTTAAATGAAGGGTATATGTGAGTCATTTTGTAACGGCAGGGGTATATGTGAGTCGTTTGTATAACGCTAAGGACATATATGAGCCACTTTTATAACGAGGGTATATCAGCTCCAAATAACAAAGTTGAGAGCTATATTAGACCCTTTTCCCTTTAAATAAAATTACCAATTATTTGATGTTTTAACTATTCACATAATAATTACTTAAACATGTTAAAGGAGACTTATTTTTTTTTTATTGTTTATTTTAGTTGTTGGGATTTGCAAAGGCGTTGAGGTCTTTTTGTTAAAGTTAAAACAGGTGATATCTTTATAATATAATATATTTAAATAAGAAAAAAAGCAACAAATCTTACATATGCAATGGTATTTTTTATACATAAATAATATATTAGGAATGTAAAAACTCGTGCGCCATTTTTGCAATCATTCCATAATATTTATAAATATTTAGTTATCGCTAGATTAGACTGTCACCTTCTTATTTGAGTAAAAAATGAATATCAGGTCTTACAAACGTCAATCAATGATTGACACTAGCAGTGTTTACGTTTTTTTCTATTCTGACTGAAATTGAAAATACTGGACAGGAAAGGAAAATAAATTGTCCAACCTTTCAAGCCTTACCAAGTAAATGAGGATGCGTTGTTGGTTGCTTTAACCTCACTTTTGCTCAAACATCGATCCTCTCACATACTTCCTCAAGCATCGAAAGACTTAATGCCTAAGCAATTACATGTTGTTGATTTCAGATTCCTCCGGTAGAGCTAACAACCATTCATGGAAATATCTTGATTAAACGTATTGAGTTCTTATGTATTTATAAGTACTCCGAGCAATTAAGGGTGTTCAAGATTTAACATATAAGTATAAAAATTTATTTTAAACCTATGTACTTCATACAATTTCTGATATATATAATGTAATTTTTCAATGAAGAATATTCAACTGACTACCATTGACTAGGGTTCTAGATCCACTACTGACCTTGGAAAAAAAAATTTAGCAAGACTTATACAATATAAATATAAATTAATCGAGACTCTAATAATCAAAATCAAACATAGTTTCAATAAATAGTCGATGCAAATCTTATTGACAACATGATTTCAAGATTTGTATTCAATTTGGAGGACAAAATGTCCCTTCAATCATCTTTTTTATTTTTTTTCTTAAAAATTGGGAAAGGTGAAATAATCTTAGAATTAACAGTAAAACAAATGATACGGTAGTTAGGAATAAAACAAAATAAAAACTTTAGGTCTTTTGGTAAATGATCATGAATTAAAATCCTCAAATTATTTGCATAAGAAGAAAAAAAGGGAAGATGGGACCAAGCCTTTAAACTTATCTTTCTCTACCTAATTTAAATTAAATATTTTTTCTGATTCATGTGATTTTATTTGACTGATTATGCAATTTTAAAGAAAATAATTAAAATTTATGGAGATTTGATTTGCTTGATTGGATTCTTTAAGCATGTTATAATATCTCAGCAAAAATATCCTACTCTCCTTGTCTCATTCTATGCGACACTTTTCGTTTTTTTAAGAGTCAAACAATTTAATTTTGACCGAATATTTGCGTATGAAATCTTTAAATTTTTTGAAATGAAATTTATATATTTGTAAACTACACAAAGAGTACTATAAGTTACAATAATTGATAATTCAAAATGTTAAAAGAATCTATGAAAAACTTATGGTTAAAGATAGACTTGTTTAAATCTTCAAAATGCGAAAAATGTCGAAATACTAATTACTATATAGAAAGATATTATAAAATAAAGGATGTGTTTGGTATGAAGCAAAGAATAATAATTATGTCAAGAGAATTTTATATGTAGTGTAAAATAAAATGAATTTCCACAAATATAATATTATACATTTCAATAATTATTAATGTTGGACGATAATATCTTTGAAATTTCAAATTTTGTTATTAATCACATTCGATTAAAGCGTTTTATACCTTCTCATATCATTTCTTCAAAAATAATAATTATGTCAAGAGAATATAGTGATAAGGCTACAAGTTTTTTTATTCTCAAATCTTAAAACTACAAAATCTATTGTTTTCAACTCCGAAAAATGCTAAATAACAAACATACATCTATAAGCTTCGCTACTTAAATACCTTGGTTCATGACATGATATATAAGTTTGTAACTTGCACCTACCATACATCCCGCGCTGCTTTTTACCTAAGATTTCTCCGTTTTTTCGCCATCCATCTCACTCCAATTCTCGTTGATCTGATAGCAATAATAGCTGCATCAACATCGTTGTACCTCCAATCACCTTATTATTTTGACTGCTCGAAAACAACACAGAAGGAAAACGGTTGAACATGGTGTTCTTCGTAACATAAATGCAAAAATAACCGTGTACATTGAAAATATTCAAAGGTAATGTATTGCAAACAAATGACTAACATCTTAATAACTAGAATTTATCGTTACTAAGCCTCTTTGGGGATCCAAAGCAAACACTTTACTAGCGTCACCCTTGAGCCTAACATGTACCGTAAACAAATGACTAACATCTTATCAACAGTTGTTTGTCGTTCTTAATGCTCACTCACACGTCTTTTAGCATTGGACACGAATTTTGTCAACGAGAGGACAACAAAAGAATACACGCGACAAGTGTTATAGGAACTACTGTTGCAAAATGATTTTCGAGTAATGTCAATATAGATAGTGAAGAAGAAACTTACTTGTGAATAAATGAAGGTTCCAAAGATTGCAATGGCAGCTCCAAGTGCATTGATGGGTCGGACCGGTGTTTGGAAGATAATGATGGAGGAAATAATTACAGATATACGCTTCATTGTATTTCCTACGCTAAACGTCAGGGGAGAAATCTCATCCAGGGACATATATGACACTTGGTTATACAAGTGATAGAATATGCTTTGTGCAACGATCCACCTGATATCATAGGCTACTCGTTAAACTCTGTACACCTTCACAAAAATTAGGATGGAAGGGGTCTTTATATATGTATGAAATCATTGCGAAAATCCATCAAACATAGCATATATGATAAGAACTACAAATACTGAGAAGCAGAAGTTAACAATGTTGGGTTATATCCCACATCGGAAGTGGAAGGGGCTGGTGGTCAATTTATAAGTGTGAGGGAAAGCCTCAACCTTTGAGCTAACTTTTGGGTTGAGAAGGCCCAAGATCACCTAACATTGGTATCAGAGCCCAGATTGTCAACAAGTCTCAGTCAACCGGGAGGAACTGGGTTGTCGTTCTCTCCAGCCCAAGGCCCGATATGTGAAGGGGAAGATTGTTGGGTTATATCCCACATCGGACGTAGAAGGGGCTGGTGGTCAATTTATAAATGTGAGGGAAAGCCTCAAACTTTGAGCTTGCTTTTGGATTGAGAAGACCCAAGACCACCCAACAAACAATCCTTACCAAACAAAGTTAGGTCCTATCTGAGAGAAAGCGTTTCGCCATCCTAATGCCCACATCTGAGGCCCCTCCATCGCGATTGCAAAAGGTGTTAGAATCAACAGAGACATAATAGATAAACACGCATAATAGTTCATTCCACTAACAGAGTTCCCCTTCATTCCTTTCTTTGAGAATATATTTCGAAAAACGAATGCAAGATTTGATATCATTGCTCCCATAAAACCTGTAGTAATAGCAATCAACTAACTTTAGACACTACCACAATGCATGAGAAAAATCGATGATCAAACGTTATGAAGATCATACCAGTCATGTTGAAATCGAGCTCTGTAACAGCTGATAATGCACAACCACCAATAACAGGCACAAGCGATAAATATACTGGAAACGGAAATGTTTCACCAAGCAAAAACCTTGAAACCAGCACGCTAAAAGCTGGTTCACTACTCTTGATTATATGAGTGAAGGAAACAGCAACTTTAGACATACTAACAGTGGCTGCTACATGACCAACTGTATGAGCAACTGCAACCTACATCACCAACATTTACGAATAGCACAAAATTAGACGAAAAGAGGAAGCGTTTCCTATCGAGAGTTTCTCATTCCAAGTCTCATACTCGACACCTTTCGTATTCATAAAACTATTTATAGCCCATTTCAAGAAGTATTCTTTTCTTTTTCGGCAAATTCTTAGTTTCAACTTTTCACGTGACATGTATAAAAACATAAGACTAAATGACATTTTGGTACATTCTACATATCTTTAGTTTAAGACCACAAGATTCAAAAAACTTTTTTAAACTTCGAGCCAACTGAAAATCAGACAAACAAATTGGAACAAAAGGAGTATATAACAATATACTAGAAAATAGAAATCATAACTTAACAGACCATACTCCTACCTCGTAGAGGTTAAGAAGTGGTTTCTAAAATGCAATGAATCAAAATGTTTACTGAAAAAGGAAATACAACAACAAAGAAAACACGCCAATTAATAAAGAAAACATTACAAAGCATTCAGAGAACACAAACCATAACAACAACGAAATAATGTGATAACGGAAACACAATAGACAACATATGATAACCAATATCAAAAGCAAGAAAAATACACGGATAAAGCTAATACGAAACAACTACGAAATTATGCAACAATAGAAACACAATAGACAACATATGATAACCTATATCAAAAGCAAGAAAAATACATCATAAAGCTAATACTAAACAACTACGGAATAACTCAATAATGGAAACACAATAGACAACATATGGTAATCGATATAAAAATCAAGAAAGAAAACATGCATAAAGCTAATACTAAACAACTACGAAATAATGCGATAACGAAATACAATAGACAACATATGATAACCGATATCAAAAGCAAAAAAATAAAAAAAAATACATGCATAAATCTAATACATGTGGCAACTGAAACACAATAGACAACATATAATAACCTATATCAAAAGCAAGAAAAATACATGCATAAACCTAATACCAAACAACTACTAAATAATGTGATCACGAAAACACAATAGACAACATATGACAACCAATATCAAAAGCAAGAAAAATACATGCATAAAGCTAATAATACTAAACAACTACGAAATAATGCGATAACGAAAACGCAATAGACAACATATGATAACCGATATCAAAAGCAATAAAAAGAATTCTTACAGGGAACAAGTTCTTCCAAAATTCAAAATCTGTTTTTGGGAATTCAGCAATTTTCATAGCCCATGAAATCAACATAATCAATGAACCAGTAGCAAGTGACAAAGTAGAAGTCAACCAAGGAAATGGATATGCATTTAGAACTTTCTTGTTATATATATTAAAAACCACATTTAAACCCCACCATATAGCAAAATATATGCCAATTTTAACCCTCTGACCATCGACTTGTGATTTTGGCAACTCAATATTTAAATCTAAAGACTGAGACTTGTCAGCTTCATATGCTTTGGGATTTTCAATTCTTGATATGTAAAGAGGTTTTTTGATTGAATAAGAAAAACCCCATTTTTGATTCTTTGATTTTGGGATTGAAGAAAATGATAAAAATCCAAGATTTTGATTATAATCCCTTTTTGAAATCAAATTTGTATGTGTGATTGATAAAGATGATAGCTTTATAGAACAAGCCATGATAATCAAGATTAAAAATTGAGTCTTGAATAAGAAAATATTAAATCACTTGAGATTTAAGAGGGGATTATGGGGTTTTTTATGTTTTCGATATAATTAAGAAGATTTTGGTACAATGTTAGATTCCTAGAAGTACAAATGGAGAATTTTAAGCTATTCTAATGTTAGAATCTTACTTTTAATTAAACACAAATAATAATAATCACATATTCAATATAGTTCTACACAGTGAGATGTAGATTTTGATTAAATACGAATTATGTGTGATATGGAAATTTTTGTTTTTGGATAATCTCAAGAAAATCTTCAACGAACTATTCTTTGGGTGTGCAAAAAGGGTAGGATCTCAGATTTAGATTTTAATTTTTTCCACATCTTAAATAGTTGAAGCTATTGTCATGTACAATAACTTACAAATTACTAGATAAATATGACAAACGAGCTAGATTGAAAAGGGACCAAAGGAGGGATATCTCGTAGCAACCTTTTATAGGATACCACACACACTACATCAAATCAGCCAACTAATTAAGAAAGAACCAAATTTTCTTAATAGTTTGTTGTCAATCATTATACACATTTATTAAAGTTTTAATTATTTTCTTAAAATACAATTGGTGTAAAGATCATAATTAAAGGTTGGAGGCGATTAAATTTGCAGTTATTTTTTACTTTTTAGCATGTCTAATTCACTTTAATTTGAATTAATCATATTTTAAAATTGAATTTGTAAGACTATCTTCATTTCTTTGAAGTGTCTCTTAAACATTTTAAGTTCAAACTAATTAGATTATTAAATAATTAAATTAAAAAAGACATTGTCTAACTTTGAAGGTCTTCTAATGTCTAATGTGTAACAATCAGTATCATTTAGACATATTTTTATGATTAAATGTAATACGAAATATATACGAGTCAAAATGTGGTATGCCAATTAGGTGAAGTCTCAATTTTATTTTTTAATATTACGACTACTTCTAGAATATTTTAATAATTCATATAAAAATTAAATCACTTGAAAAAATTTTAAAATTTCAATCCGAAGAACTTATCTAAGATTTAAACATTTGTGGTGTTTTACAATGTATAATAATTTCTATATATTAATTCGTATCTTATGAATTATTACAAGAAATGTATAATAATTTATATATGTTAATTCATATCATTATGTATTTTAGAATATTATGAAAATAATATATATATATAATTTTAACAAAATAAGCATACTATTATAAAATCAAGCTCATAATATAATATAGTGAAAAGAAGACAATAGAAGTAAGATGGGAGAAAGAAGACTTTTTTTCTTATTTAAGTGTATATCAAGTGATGAGTGATATCTCTATTTATAATGATAAGAAATCATTCCCAAAGATTACCAAATAAATAGGTACATAGTTATGCACAATTGATGATAAATATACATAAATGAATTCAAGTAATTCATGAATATATTCAATGAATACATTTAATTAGTTCAATGAATTTATAACATATACTACTTCTATCTCTTTTTAGAAAATAATTGACCCTAGATTTCTGAAAGACCCTCCGTTAATTAATTGACACTTGAATAAGGTATATTTCTTTAATTTTTTACAATCTAACCTGATAACCTCTCTTTTCTTTCATTTTCTTATTTTCTTACTTCTAATATTGAATTAAAAAATTAATAAATATTTTTTTATCTTAATAACTAAAACTTTTTTAGGACCGAGTATTTAAAATACTCATATCAAAATATTTTTAATAATATCAAATTAACTAAAAAATATTTAATGTTTTTCAATTACTAGCACTTAAAAAAAT
Organism: Solanum chilense; assembly: GCA_032847665.1. Taxonomy (NCBI): domain Eukaryota; kingdom Viridiplantae; phylum Streptophyta; class Magnoliopsida; order Solanales; family Solanaceae; genus Solanum; species Solanum chilense. The sequence goes on from CM064965.1 coordinate 5,512,350, forward strand.
ATATTAATTCAAATCTAGTTTTTCATTTTTTTAATTCTGTTTTAGTTCATATATTTATAGTCATTGTTATTTTAATTCGTTTTAGTTCATATATTTATTGTCATTCTGAGAGTATCCGTTATTTTTCTTAATTCAAGTTATAATTTTTTAAAATATTTAATAGAGAAATATTGAGAAATATATATTATAACTGAATGTACGTAAAGACACGAAAAATGAATTCTAATAATATTAAGAGTGAAAATTATTATTATTTATTATTATAGCAATAATATTAATAATATAATGAATAGTTAATTTAAAATTAATATGAAAGTGATTGATTCTTGAAAATAAATTAAGCGTTGTAAGTTTTGATTTAAAAGACTTAAATATCGTTTTGTGCCTCGCGTCATCTGTATAAAAATTTCTTAAACATTTATGAATTTGCCACTCCCTGTCATGTTTTGTCTCGTTATCATTCTTATATTTAAATATAGTTATGGTGAAAGAATAAGTATGTGTAATTTCAAAATAAGATCAAAAATCAAAACAAAAATAATCTTATCGAATCAATTTATATGCTAAAGTAAATTAGTTTGTATTTTGAGTTAATTTGATTCTATTAAATATACTGAAAAATAAGTTTATTTTTAATGTTGACAATTTTATGTGTGTTTAAGTTATTTTAACAGAAAATATATTTATCATGTTTTCCAATCAAATGTATTAATTATTTAATTATGTTTTGAGAATTCGATGCATTAGGAGTGAGAAAATGAAAGAAAAGAGAGGTGAGTAGGAGAGAGATCTGAAGTAATTATTAATTAAAAAAATAAATGGCCGGTATAGGTTTAGGAAAAGCTTCACAAATAGGACTTATCAAATAAGCTAAATTACATAAATTTCACAGTTTTAATATGAGATTACAATTTATTTCTAATATAAGTTTTTCATTACATTAGTCCTTTAAATTTTTTTTAAAAAAAGGATACAATAATTGAAGCTCGAATACATTAATATGTAACTCAGATATATTAAATATTGATTCGCGTACTAATATATGTAGCTTGGATACATTAAAAATTAGCTCGTATACATTAATATGCAACTCAGATACATTAAATAAATAAGGGATTTTAGAGATTTTTAAAAGTGATAGGAGATAATGGAAATAAGTGAAACAAAAAAGTGTATATTTATGTAATGTATAAACAAAGTATTTACCCAAAATTAGACCCAACTTGATATATTTATCCAGATTGAACCTATAATCCAATTATTTACTTGATGGCCGCCTTATTTTATTCACTGAATCACTGCTTCTTCATCCTCTATACTATCGGAGTATTTATATATATACTTATATACTCTGATGGTATCTAAACTATAAACTATGATAGTATCAAACAATAATTAAACAATGACTACTTGTTCTTCCTTGATATCATCAGAGTATACACGTTTAATGATATATTTGAGTAGTGTTTTTTTACGAAAACACTGCTTCTTTCTGTTTTATATGATTAGAGTATACATATACTTTGATGATATGATTGAGTAGTAAACACATTGAAATTTGTCGATTACATATTGTAATTATTGAAACTTTAGAAAATTTCAACGTTATTGTTTTATTCCATCGATAACACTGAAGGAAGAAAATCATGTATAAATATTTGGGATATAGAATCCGTTGACTACATATTGTGATTATTAAAACTTAAGATAATTATAAAGTTACTGTTTTTTTTCCATTGATGACACTGATGGTAGAAAATTATCCATAAATACTTTGGGATATAAAATCAATTGACTATATATTGTAATGATTGAAAGTTTAGATAATTTTAAAGTTATAATTATTTGAGCAAATTATAGAAATCACATATTTTAAGTAAAATTATAATTTATCCCTTAAAAATTTATAATTATAGAAATTTCTCAAATGAATACATTATTGGAAGGTCCGGATACATTAATAATCAAAGCGATGATACATTATAAAGAGGATCGAATATATGCGTTGATACATTAAAAAGAGGATGGGATCCATTAATGGAAGGTCCGAATACATTAATGGCCAAATAATTAAACTGTTGAAACATTAAAAGAGGATCCGAAACATTAATGGAGTGTCGAATATATTAATGTCGTTTTTGACTTAAAGAAAAAAATGAGCGATTCTAAAAATTTATAAAAACTTATAATGAGATAATGAAAATAAATAAATTAAATGGTGAGATTTATATAATTCTTCTTTATTTTTTTCCATAGATGACACTAGTAGAAAACCTGGGTCTATTCATAAAAGGTGCTTTATGGCCCATTACATTATTTATCTATCGAAAATATCTTAATTTTTTTTAAATATTTTGATAAGTATTTTATTAAATTAATTTAATTTAAATTATGATTATAATTTTAAATTATTTAATTTATAATTAAGTTAGCTATTCTTATTTTGAAAAAGCTCGTAAACTAATATTAATTCATCTTATTTAGTTGTTAGTCAAATTCTTTCGGCCCTTTAAAAGATCAAGCTTTGGGCCTTTTTTTTTACCTATCCAGCAACCCAAACTAATTTTGGGCCCATTTCCCACCAAAACATTCAACAAAATCTTGAACTAAAATTTGGGACAAATTCCAGCTCGTCCTTTATCTCTTTGGAATTTCAAATTTTGAACTAAAAGTTTCACATCGTTTTCCCCCTCAAATTCGACCTAGAATCTTTCCTATTTAAATCTTCCTCATTCACTATTAAAGGGGACGAGTTTTGAAACTTGAGAGTACCCCTAAAGATTTGGGAAATCTTGGTTCAATAGTTTAACTGTTATGGTTGTTCGAGTTGAAAGAGGTGGTGGAGTCGTTTTCTCAACTCGCCGTTTTGATTTGCTGCTCAGAACTAGGTAATCTTCTTTTGATATAAATTTCTAGCTCTATTTTTTTAGTTTATTATTCGTGTTGTATGTCTATATAGTAGTTTAATTACATATTTTTTAGGAAACTTAAATTGTTATGTTTCTTTCCTATTTTGATTTGATTAGTGTGAATATGCAGTTAATGGCGGCAAGAGTCATATTTATGAATATTCACAGTAATCAAATCAAAAATGGAAAGAAACATAACATTTGAACTTCCTAAAAAATATGAAATTAAACTATACCCTCTATCCTTATTACTTGTCCATATTTCCTCTTTTAGTCATTCTTATTTATTTGTCTATTTTGACAAATTAAGAAAGGACAAATTCTTTTTCCTATTATATCCTCATTTAAATTTCTTGAAAATTTCCAAGTTTTAATTAATTATTTTTGAAACCATAATTAATAAGGAAAAAAATTATAATTTTACTATGCTAATTATTTCTATCTTAATATGCGTGTCATTTCTAAAGTGGACAACTAAATAGGAACAAAGGGAGTACTATATAGACATACAACACGAATGGTAAATTAAAAAAGAAAACGGAGCTAGAAATTTGTATAAAAAGAAGATTACATGGTTCTGAGCAGTTAACCGAAACGATGAGTTGAGAAAACGACTCTACCACCTCTTTCAACTCGAACAACTACAAAAACTAAATTATTGAACTAAGATTTCCCAAACCTTTAGGGGTACTCTCAGGTTTCAAAACTCATCTCCTTGTCCAATTTATTTGATCGCAACAATGGCGGCAAGAGTCAGAAAGGGGCCAAATTCCCTTTTCATCCGCTCTTTATTTTATTTAGTTATTTGCTTTATTTGTGAATATGTGTTGGATTATCGCTAACTTTTAACATTTTATTTTTGTCTATTTAGATGAATCCTTGGAGAAGTTTTCTATTTCGTTTTGCTAAGTTTTCAAATTCTCTGAGATAGACAATTTAAGCTTTTAGATTAACTTGAGAATTATCCATATTGTTTCATATTTGACAATTAGCTTTGAATCCATATTTATGTGTTAAATTAACTATTTAATTCAAATTTTTGAATAGGATAAATTTTTTAAGTTTTTAAAAATAAATTAATTGTCTTTTAATTTAACTGAAGACTTTGTATGAATGACTTAAGGATTTTCTATATCCTTCCATAATTATTAAACAAGGTCCCTTGATCCATGCTGATGAGTTTGAATTAATTGTATCGTTCAAAACTTGACAATGGATAAATGTTTCTAGTTAGATTTATCTAGAGATTTTTAAAAGTATCAAAAGATTTTCAATCAAGTTTTCAACATGTCTTTTTTTAGTAATTTAAGTTCTCTATAAAATTAATCAAACTTTCAAATCTGTTAGTCAACCGCATGCTAACGGATTATCTAAGATGCCTAAACCCTTCCTTGGAAAATTAGTTGAACCCTTACCCGACTCTGGTTTGTTTAAATGTTTTCTTTCAAAAATTCCCTTTTAAATGGTTTTCTTATTTTTTTTTTAAAAAATGAAGTGACAACTCCCAAATTATTATAAATTTTCCCAGAAAAAAACTTAACAAAATTACCGAAGTAATGAAATCGATTTCGAAACTTTTAGTTTTCGAATCGGATCATAACATGTATAATAAAAAATATTTGTGTTTTCTAATAATGTTATGAATAGTATTTTGAACCGCTTAAAAACCATAAAAAAAATAGAAAGGTGAGAGAACATTGTTAGAGAAATAAAATTATATTTGGTTTAATTAATACATATTTCAATCTTTGTGTTTAATTTCAAATATAATGAGAAAATATGTTATCAAAAATCTAGTATCACTTGCTATTTCTTTTATGGTCATACGATTCAAAATATCATTATATAATATTTTTGGTAACTTATAAGTGATAGATGCATTAGTCAAAGAGGGACTAAAATCTATTATCACTTACTTTGAAGTTATGTGATTCTTTTAAATCAGACAAAGTAGGAACTCTTTTTATACGGTTTATAAGTTAATTGCCTTCTACGAAATATTGTAAAAATATTATTTCTAGTTTACCTCTCAAACAATTATTGATCGTGTTATCACTATCTTGTAATGATGCATATTAATTATTAATATATTATCCTTATTTATCAAAAAAAAGAAGAAGAAGAAGAAGAAAAGTTTAGCTCTAGTAGAGTTATACATGTATTAGTAATGTAGGGATTAGTTATGAAAGAGTCTATGTATTATTTTATACTGATATTAGTTTTCTCACCTTCTATCCTATATAAAATAAACATAGACTTCCTTATAACTTATCCATGTATTAATTATATGAATTTTTAAATTGCAAGCTCAAACAACATATTAATTTTACACATGAATAGTTTATCTCGTAATCAACTATCAAACATGTTATAACTATATGCACGATTTTATTCTTTTATAACTTATCCCCAAATCAGCTAACAAACAACCTCATATTAGTCATTCCACCTTCTATTTTGTATAAAATAATATACATATTTTTTTCATAACTTATACATGTATTAATTGTGCATGTTTCTAAATTGCCAACCGAACTTCATACTAATTTTATACTTAAATAGTTTATTTCCTATCTATCTAACAAATATCGTATAAGTAATATACAAATAACACTCTATGTCCCTGATCACTCATTTAATTTTTTTTGTTTTACTTGTTCACTTTAACAAATCAAGAAAAGATAATTTCTTTTTAATTAGTATACCCTCAATTAATTAATTTTGGAAAAGGTAGAATTTTTTGAAAATCTTAAAATTTGAATTTATCCACTTCATAAATAATGAAAATAAAAATATTAAACTCACTGTGTCAATAATTTTTTTCTTAATAGACATGTCAATTCAAAATTGGGCAAATGATTAGGAATGTAGTACATGAATAACTTGTTTCTATCCAACTATCAAACGATTCCTTAGTTATCTGTACGCTATTCATTTTAACGCCATATTTTAAAAGGCTTATACTCCAAACTCAGCACCAAGAATTCAATCCCTAATCTCTCTTACTCCTTCCGTCTCCTTTTACTTGTCAAATTTCACTTGACTTACCCATTTAAAAAAATAATAAATAGTATAGTGAGTTTATCATTTTATCCTTATTAAAAAATATAATTTCAGATATATTTATTTAATACATATTTCAAGGACATTAACTCAGTTAATAAATTAAGGGTATAATAAGAAAAAAAAATTGTTTTTCCTTTATATGTCAAAGGAAATCAAATTAGAAAATATTTCACAAGTAAATAGGGACGAAAAGTGTATGAAATATCCATTACTATACATAGAGTTACGTATCGATCGGTTTCACTTATTAGTTATCGATTTGTAGAGATGTTAAACAGTTATAGAATTTTAAAGTATCGACTTATTGGTTATTGATTTATCGGTTAATGACCGTTATCAGTTTACTCGTTAAGGTTTGACACAAAAAAATATTAAAAATCAATTTAAAATAAGGTGACAAATCAAATGAACCATGCACGCAGTTCAAAAATTACATCGTACTCAAAAACAATCAATTTCACATTATAGAATAACCAAGAGTTTTGGGACAACTATAATAAAAGTAGAAAACTAAATCCTAAATCAAGGATTTTGAATACAAAATAATACAAATATAATTATTTAATTTACCATCGGACTATTGATTAAGAACCTATGACAAAAAAAAGGAAAAATCAAAATCGGCTATTGATAAACTAAGTAACTTTTTTCCGATTTGAATTATCGATTTCATATCGATTCAAGCTTTTGGGTTGAGGAGATCTTTTATGAGTATAATAAATTTATTGAAATAAAAATATATATTTTTTTAATTCCACACGCAATCTATTTATTACCCAAGCAAAAAAAGAATAAAAAAAATAAAATGAACGAAATCTTCTTCTCATATTTTTGGATGCCTGCAACACACTTCCCATTATTCAAAGCCGCGTCTTCCATTTCTTCTCTCTGTACATACGTCTCTATCTTCTCTCTTTTTCATACTTTGCTCTTTGCATAATCATTTTTTTTCACCTGCTCAGATTTTTGATTTTTTTTGGTTCAGTGCTTGCCATGTTATTCATCTTTTGAGGTAAATTTTATATGGGTTTTTTCAATTTAAGCTTGTAAATCCCTTTTTCTTGTTGCTTGTTTGTTTATTGTCGATGTGGGTTTTTCTGAATCTGCTTTGTTTTTGTTAATTTGGGTGTTTTTTTTCTGTTTTGCAGCTCTAATATGCCATGTTAATGATCTTTGAGGTAAATTTCAGCTGGGTTATTTTTCTTTTTGCAATTTAAGCTTGTAATCGTTTTTCTTGTTACTTGTCTGGCTTATACTCGAATTGGGTTTTTCTGAATCTACTTGGTCTTTGTTGTTTTGGGGTTGTTTTTAAATTCTGTGGGAGTGTTTTTTTGTGTGTGTTTTGTAACTCTAGAGTGATCTTTGAGGTAGACTTTAGCTGGATTCTTTCAATTTAAGCTTGTAATTCGTATTCTTGTTACTTCGTCATGCTTATTTATTTATTTGGGTTTTTCTGAATCTCTTTGCTTTTTGTTGTTTTAAAATTCTATGCAAGTTGTTTTCTATTTTGCAATTCAATCACACTATCTGTTTAGTCCAATATCGGGTGGGATACGTCTTCTTTTTGAGCTAAGTTTTGGTTTGAGTTAGGTTGAAAGTTCATTACTTTATCATGGTTTCTCCACGCTCTAGATGTCTATTCTACTAATAACATATTGGGGTTGAGTTAGACCGAAAGGTCTATTTCCTTATCGATAGATTTGTGAGCTTTTTTTAAGTGTGTGTGGAGTGGGGGGTGGGAGAGGGTTGATTTCATACATTTCTCACTAATGGGTGGTTGATTACATGCATTTCTTGCTCATGTTCTTTTTTTTTGGGATTTTGATGTGTTGTTATCAAGTTCAACAATGCATTAATGCTTGCATTTATGAAGTATGTATTCATATTTAGAGTAGGATTCAAGATTAGATCTCATGCATTTCACACTAATGGGTGTTTTGGGTTTTTGATTTCTGTCTTTCGATCAAGTCCAATAATGCACTGATGTTTATATTGTATATATTCATATTTTAGAGTGGGATTCAAGATTTGATTTCAATACATTTTCGCTAATGGGTGTTTTGGGATTTTGATTTCTGTCTTTTTATCAAGTTCATCAGTGCACTGATATTTGCATCTATATTGTATAATCACATTTTGAGTAGGGTTCATGCTTTTTTAAGTTAGTGGATGAAGATAGCAATAGCTGCAGATAAGTTTATGTATATTTGCAGCTGTAAATGCTTTCATTTTGTCCTAAACAAGGTTTCAGTAATTCAATTTGGCTGATGTTAATAGGAGTTCGTTGAGTTTTCTCCACTATGCCGAAGTGTCATGTGTTGTAGTTTCAATTTCAGTGTGTCTAGGGGATGTTATACACTTTTCCTTTTAATTTTGCTGCTAAAAGCTTGAAGTTCTATTGTGCACCCTTGCATGAAGTCTCGTAATTCACGTGTTAAAGACCTTCTCTTGAGAAAGAAGATTAAGAAGATCCAATGCGATGAGCTTAAAGAGATAAACTTGCTATAAAATTGATATAGGAAAGAGGGATATGGGTACAAGAGAAAAAAAGAAATAAGAAACGAGGAAATGCAAAAATTGTCTAATGTAGTGTCAAGTATGTCTCTTATATGCTCATTCATGTGAAAGTTGATTGAGATCATTTGTGTGCTTCACTATACTCATGGAAAAATGGAGAAAAGAGGAAAGTTTTAGCTGAATAGAGAAAATACTTGCATAAGGTTTAAGTGAGTTCATTTGGTTCATCTGATCATGATAATCTAGTTATCTGTGTGTCTATGTTCGTTCATCTTGCTTCTCATTACGCTGTCTTGAAATTGGATGGACTTCATAAAAGTAGTAGGAGGGCCTTGGCCTTGGCATTAGGGTTTTCCGTCTACCCTCCTCCCCTGTTCTCTTACTGCTTCATCATTGCATTTCTCTGAATTGTCATTAGTTTATAAAAGATAAGACTGCCACATTGAAAGTTGTTATTTTCTGATTTCTAGGGTCATGGTCCTAATTTTTGTTATAAATTATAAATAAAATTGAGAAGATTTTTTCAATCAAAAAATCCGCTCTGATAATTTATATCAACTTGTACTTTTCTTATGTCATTAGGAAAACATAATTTGGTGATTCAAATATTTGTTGTATATACTGACTTATAGAATCATTCTCTATCTAACCAGGGCCGAAGCAAAGCATCTTTCAACTTTCAGGCATGTTAGGAATTCCTTTAGTTTCTGAACAGACGGTCTTTGCATTTGTCATTAAGCTGAGGAAGTTCTCACAACTAGAAAAAATTAGGGAGTATATACAGTAGTTGTGGGGCGTGCGTGAAAGGACTTAGTCTACTATACGTTCTGATTGAAGATAACTATTACTTTTTCTCAATCATAGTGAAATTTTACATGAATATTAAGGATGTGTCTTGACCGTTGTATGCATACAGTCCCATAAGCTTAAAATTAAACTCATCTACATATCTGGTCTTTATGGTTCTACGATTTGTTAGTCATAGCAGCAATGTAATCTTAGGTTGTGATTTTTTGCAGTGACAAAGATTAGCATCTTTGCGCGTGTCCCATTCTCTTCTCCAACCCTATTGTAAAAGGTTTCCTATTTCAAATATACTTGAAAACTCAAATGGAGGTTAAGCTATGGAATGACAAGCGTGAAAGAGAAATGTATGACAACTTAGCTGAACTCTTTGCTATTATCAAAGCAACAGAGAAGCTAGAGAAGGCTTATGTTCGTGACATCCTTTCAGCAGCTGAATATGAGACTGAGTGCCAGAAACTCATTGCGCAGTTCAAAACCCTATCTTCTACATTAAGGGATACTGTACCTAACATTGAGCGATTTCATGACACGTACAAAATGGATTGCCCTGCTGCCCTAAACCGGCTTGTGACCTCTGGAGTGCCAGCTACTGTAGAACACCGAGCTGCTGCTGCAATGTCATCTGTGAGTTCAGCAGCTGTTGTGGCCGAATGTGTGCAGAATTTTATCACTGCAATGGACTCGTTAAAGTTGAACATGATTGCCGTAGACCAGGTCTATCCCCTATTATCAGATCTGTCATCTTCCCTCAATAAACTATCGATTCTGCCAGTGGATTTTGAAGGGAAGACAAAGATGAGAGAGTGGCTTTCAAGACTGTCGAAGATGGGGGCTGCAGATGAGTTGACAGAACAACAGGCTCGCCAGCTCCACTTCGATCTGGAATCGTCATACAATTCTTTCATGGCATCACTTCCCACTGATGGAAGTTAGCTGACTATATCAATAGGTGGTATGTTTGTAAATACCATTGTTATTTTGTTTAGTAAGTTCATAAATCATAACACATATTATTCCATCTTTAATTGGAGCGCTAGTGATTATCAGTGAAGATGAACCGTTTTTATTTTGGGACTTCTTACATGTTATATAATTGTAAGATTGGTGGTGTACCATTTTCCTTTTGAGCGGATGATTTATTGGAAACAGCCTCTCTACCCGGTTTGGGTACATCCTATACTCCCCAGACCCTACTTGTGGGATTGCACAGGTTATGTTGTTATTGATCGGAGTATCAATTTTTATACTACGAACTCATTGTGGATAGCACTACTATCAATCTATATGTTGAATGGGCTATATTCCTTGGTTTTGTTGATCGATTCGTTCCTCGTTTTATGTTTTGGGTTGTGAATTGTGATATCAAATTGCATGAGGCTTGCAAAAACGAGTTTGATCTTGAATAGTTAAATGATACTTGCATTTGCTCACAGTCCATCTGTCTTGACTTTGTTGATAGGTTTCTTGATTTATTGTTATATAGTTATTATTATGTCAGCCTGGATTTATCTGTGTAAAATTCACTGGAATTGTTAAAAAATATTGAACTACGAGCCCTCGAGGTGATGGGGTTAGTGGTTGGAACTCGAGTTCTGAATGTATAGAATTAAAATTCTGGATCCGCCTTTGATTATAACTTTCATTCAGCCGAATGATGCCGGCTTATTCTCATAAGCTTGACTCTGTCATTTGTCAATAACTTCGTGGTGACATATTGAGTTTAGGTTTTGAGTCACTTTCATGAGCCAAGTATTTGAAACCTTCAAATATATAGTCATGTTTGTAACTGCTTTCTTTGACATTTTTTTTTAAAACAAAAGATGCATTATTCCATCAAGTATGGTTTGTTTATTACCTCAAAAGTCTTTGACAAATAATGAATTTTGAACTCATAATTTACAAGTGCAAAAATTTAATGTTAAGAACCATTAGGTTCATTGAACCAAACAAAATTAAAATCTTTAATTTGTTTATACCTTTGAGATATTATGCTTTTCGAGCGCTACCTAATATTAGTTGTGTGTGAATTAGAACTTTCCTTATGAAGTGTTGAAGATATAGGTGAAGTAGTAAATCTTTGATGGAAGCTAATATATAATTGAGTAAATTTCACATATAGCTAACATAAAAATCATATTTGTATGCTATAGCTATAGTTTGCATAGTTGTGTTCCATAGCAAACATAAATATATATATTTCGCTATATATATTTTTTAAAAAATAGTTGTATAACTCGCTACACATATACAAAGAAATCAGTTGTATAATTCTCTATACATATACAAAAGAAAGTAATTGTAGGAGATCCTGAACTTAGGTATGATTTCACTTTCCTTTGACGTATGTATAAAATGCAAAAAAAGAGAGAAAGACAAAAGAAAACTGGTGAGGGAATATTTGTATTGTATAATTATAAGTGTATAGGACGAAGATATACGTATTTGCATGTGTATATACAATTTTCTATTGCTTTATACAAATAGAAACACAATTTATACATTTCGTTTCTGTATGTATAAGCGAGAGAGGCAAGGGTGGCGAGCGAGATCTGGGAGAGTGGCAAGGGAGATTTGGGAGAGGGTAACGATAATATATGTATATATACAATTTTCTCTCGCTTTATACAAAAACAAACACATTCTATACATTTGTGTTGTGTATAAAAGCGAGAGAGGCGAGCGGTGAGAGTGGCGAGCGAAATTCCATCGGGAAGAGGCGAAAAAAGCAATAGTTTATACTATAGAATACAATTGAATCAAAGTATACTTAAATAAAGCTTTTGTTTATTATGTCTAAACCCTAGAGAATCGGTTAATTCATTATTAAAACTTCAAACATTTCTAGATTTCCATATGATCTATCATATTATTTGAATCCATTTTCTTTATATTTTAGATTCGCCTCGAAACAAATGAGATTCTTATCAGATCGTTATCCTCAAATTTAATTGCTCCTGGTTAACACTACCATATATTTTAAATACAATATTAATTTTGTATGTCCATATTCATTCTTCAAACAGTTTATAGCTGTTGGCTGTTTCATAAAAGTAAAAGTTTATTATTTATTATATGTCACTGATAATAAATTCGACTGTCCCCAATTATTAGGAGTACGGAGCCTAAAGGGTACAAAATATTAACAAAAATTTCAAAACGATATATAAAATTTTATATTAACCAAAACGGCAAAATCGTTGCATCAATAGCGATTTACTTCCCCGGAAAAAGCAAAATCGCTGCAGAGGCAGCGATTTTGCAAAATGTGATTTTTTTTTTTTAAAAAAATGAAATCGCTACCTAAGCAGCGATTTTAATTTTTTTTTTTAAAAAGTCGCTGCCTAGACAGCGATTTATAATTTTTAATTTTTTTAAACAAGGAAAATCGCTGCCTTGGCAGCGACTTTTATAAAAAAAAAATTTTTGCAATGTAAAAGTCGCTGCCCAGGCAGCGACTTTTATAAACTTTTTTTTTTTTTTAATTTTTAAATTTTTTTCTTAAAAAAATATGGAAACAATATGGAATTCTTTTTTTTTTTTTTAAATAAAAATTATAATATTTTTTTATAAAATCGCTGCTTTAAAATTTATTTTTTAAAAAAGTTATTTTTGGAAAATCGCAGCGATTTCCATATTCAAAAAAAAATTATAAATTCGCTGAGCGATTTACATATTTTTTTTAAAAAAATATATAAATCGCTGCGTAGGTAGCGATTTAAAAAATTTATAATTTTTTTTTTAAAAAAAAAATCTTAAAATTTTCTTAAAATTTTTTTTATAAAAGTCGCTGCCTGGGCAGCGATTTTCCTTATTTTTTTAAAAAAAAAATTAAAAAAAAAATTAAAATCGCTGCCTAGGTAGCGATTTCATTTTTTTTTAAAAAAAAAATTCACATTTGCAGCGATTTTGCTTTTTCCTGTGGAGTAAATCTCTATTGATGCAGCGATTTTGCCGTTTTGGTTAATATAAAATTTTATATAACGTTTTGGAATTTTGGTTAATATTTTGTACCCTTTAGGCTCCGAACTTCAATTATTAGTATATACTATAGTCTATATCATCAAGAAGTACTTTACATTAAGATTTTATAACATAAAATATTTATTGACCCATCACGATTGTTTAAGTCATTAGAAAATTTATGATGACTACCTACTTATATTGATGAGGCGGAGCTAGAAGTCTGAATGCAAATTTAGTTAACTTAGTAAATTTTATTCAAATAATATAAGAAAATTATAATTAAGCATATGAATTACTTATAAAACCATCGAGATTTTTTGACGAGAATTCTAAGATGAGGAAGTTAGATGTAGTACAAAGAGGGTTATATCATATCACAACGTATTACCAAATTATTGGATCGTGCTTAATTTATACCATCGTAGAAATATTGAGAAAGTAAAGTTTCTATTTAATCGAGCAAGATTCTCTTGAATATAATTAAAAAATGTCATAAAAGTTTATTAAATATATATATAAATATTAAATCTAAAAGAACCAAGAAATCATCATTCAAAAATAAAAAATTCATAAAATCAAAGTAAAGACATTGACTCTGTGGATAATTATCCTTTTAAAATAAATTCTTGTTAGGTTTGGAGTTAATGTAGTGCTTGTACATCATAAGACAAACGATTCATAAAACCTTACTCGCACTCAGAATCTATAATATATATTTTTAACGAATTATATTTATGATGTGTTTAAATACGTATTGCAAGTTGAATTTTACATCAAAACAACCAATACAAAACTATTGAAATTTGTCTATAACATATACATATCGTACCTTCATACCTTCATCGATTTGGTGTAAAGATGTTTTTCCTTTCTACGTACAAAGTTTATATTATCACTTAATTATGGTAATTGACTTTTTTTAATCTCAGTTTCATACTTAATAACATAGAATTAATTGTGAACAACTTCAAGGATTTCAAGGAGGACTAACCAATTTT